>CM066987.1:33049710-33432210 GCA_033977485.1 Hydrangea macrophylla
AATTACGTTTAGGCCCCCAGAGGTTCCGGTATTCGCGAAAAGGCCCTATTTCGTCCAAAATTCACAGAAAATGCGTACGAACTCCAAATTGAGGTTGTGATATACCGTTGGAAAGGTATTGGAGTCTACTTTACATAAAAAATAGTTCGGGGATAGGTCACTTTGAAAAGTTTTGCGGTATTTGCGATAAAAGCCGATTTGATCGCCTTTTTCGCCTTCAGAAATTCAAAATAAATTCGTTTTAAATCCAGGAATTATGTGCGATATACCGTTGGAAAGCTATTGAACTCTAGTATCCATGAAAAATATTTGAAAATTGTTTCGGTGCCCCGATTCCAAAGTCAAATCTTGGTCAAACTGGTCAAACCTGGGATTCCCAGGAAATTCTGGGAACCTCCGGGAGCTCCCAGGAGCCGACGTTTTCGCTCGATTCTCTTTTAAAACTCATTTTAATACTTTTCTAATGATTCCGGTGAATTCAGACAATTTTGGTCAAATTTGGTCAAACTTGGTCAAACTCTGGTCAAACCTGATCAAACCTTGGTCAAATCGGTCAACGGGGACTTTCGGGGAACTTTCGGGACTTCCGGGGGTCTCTGGGAGCTGACGATTTCATCCGGTTTTACTTAAAAACTCTTTTTATCATTTTTATTATGACGTAGTATGTTTTCAAAACTTTTGGTCCAAATCTGGGAGCTTTCGGGCTTTCAGGGGCATTTTGGTCAATCTGAGCATTCTGAGAGATAAAGCTGAGTTTCAGGAGTCCTTTTGAGTCTTTTACGATCATTGTGAACCACCAAGATATGGGTCTCCTAAATCTGATAGCCGAAAAAATGGGGTGTCTACAGTTTGCCCCTCTTTGGCATGAACTTGCGAGGCAACGCATGTCGCAAGCGAGTGCCAAAGCTTTGAAGAGACAGGACTTTTTGGAGGCTATAGATTTAGGATAAAATGCGTTGAAAAAGATGCAATGATGCTGAGGCTAGTGCTGGTCGCGCTTCGTGTGAGCTGCCTACGTATCCCAAGGGGAATCAGACCAGGACGTAGTTCAGGGCACAAAGGAACAAATCACACATGCACAACAAGACATGCGGATGCTATGCTATGAGGATGATATGCAATGCATGGATGTGATATGAATTGTGTCATGAGTCCTATCATGTCTAGTGTTATGATCCTAGTATGAGCAGGTGCTGTGGGGTGTGCCACCCCGAATGGGCTATTGCTGTGCTAGTGTTTTTGACTGTGATGCAGTTATTGACCCAGATAGGGATACCAAGGTGTGAAGACCCTGGGTCTTGGAGCAAAATTCTAAATTTTGGAACGTGTGCTTCGCAAGCGAATGTAATCGAACGTGAGGTCCCATAGGACGTTAATTAAAGATGAAGTTTGATAGATAACCGATGGACATGGAAATCCTGGACACAGAAATCCTAAGAATTCAAGTGATGAAAACCAGAGATGTCAAGCGACGGACACGGAAGCACCATTAATGGACATGGAAGCCCAAGATTTTGAATGAGAACGACGGACAACACATTTTGAATGGGAGTGATGATAAACTAATGATGATTTAATGAACTGATGATGCACGAATCGAGATGACGAGTAGTCAGTGAACTACTGTGACTGTCATGATTGAACTGACGATGTACGAATCGAGAAGATGAGTCGACAGTGAACTACTATGACTGTCATGATTGAACTGACGATGTACGAATCTGCTGAGGATTAAACTGAATCTGCTGGGGATGAAGCGACTCTTTCTGGGATCTCTCTTCAACTGCTTCTCTTGATCGAAATTTGATTTCATCAAGATCTTTCGGCGCTCAATCCAAGAGGGCCGGTCAGGGCCTCCGGGAGCTGGTATCTGTCTATTTCTGTCCTCGGGGGATGATGTAGGGTTCTCGGAGATGGTCTGTGGCAGTTAAGGTTTTGATATTGAAAGAGGAGGGTGATGGACTTATGTTGCTTTAGGATGAAAGAAGGTCATCAACGGCCACTCATGGACTTATGTTGGACAGATGAAAGAAGATCATCAATAGCCACTCATGGACTTATGTTGCTAGGAGAAAGGAAGATCATCAACAGCCACTCATGGACTTATGTTGCATGAAGAAAGATGAAAGATCAACAGCCACTCATGGACTTATGTTGCAGGAAGGAAGAAAGATCATCAACAGCCACTCATGGACTTATGTTGCATGAAGAAAGATGAAGGATCAACAGCCACTCATGGACTTATGTTGCATGAACGAAGATGGTTAACTTTCGACGGTTTGGAAAGGGATGAAATTCTCCCCAAGTTTGGACACTTCTCATGCTGACGCCTTGTCTGGTGCAGTAATGATGTTTGGTACTCCTGCTTGTATTGTCATTAGAATGCTCTTTATAACTTGATTTGAAAAATTCATTATTTATCACTGTTGACCGACTCTTTTCCTGAAAAAGACTATGACAGACTCAAAACTGACAGACACCGTCACGCGAGGGTGACACATTCGACACTGAAATGAAACAAGCTCGACTTGTCAAAACTTAATGTGCTCTTGTCATAAATGATGTACCACTTCTCTTTTGTGTTTACTTCTCACCTTAACATGGCATCACTTTGATGTTGAATCTTATTTTTGAAAATTCCTCCCTACTGATCTAATCAATTTCTTTGCTTCTCCCAAGATGTGCTTTGAATTAGTGCCTTAGCTTATGGAATAAAAGATGCTCCATTTCCATCTATTCAAGACAATGCTTGTGACTTGAAGGCTTATAGGGATTGGGTGGCAAACGAAGTTTGCCCCTAGTTTGAAGGGCATGAAGTGGGATCGGTAGGCAAACGAGGTAAATGAACGAAGTTTGCCCCTAGTTTGGAGGAAGGTTCATTGGAGGTTTTGGGCAAACGAGGTAGGTGACCAAAGTTTGCCCCTTGTATGAAGGGTAGATAGTAAAATTTAGGCAAACGAGGCGAGTAGCCAAAGTTTGCCCCTAGTGTGGAAGGTGATTTCTGGCTTGAGGCAAGGACCGTGACTTTAATCTCTCAAATGCTCATAACTTTTGCCTAGGCACCAGTGAGGTGACCTAACGAGCTCTTTTCTCTCTTTTGTTATTGCTCACTTTGGATTTAGCTCTAATTTTTTTCCTAGGCGTCCTTTCGGATTTTCGACCTAGCGAGCCATCCTTCTTTTCCTTTTTTTTTAAAAGTCTGCCTACGTACCCCCAAGTGGGAATCAGGTCGAACGTAGTTCAAGGCAAGGCTTGAAGGAAATTGGTATGATTATGATGGTGTTGACCAAACTGATGTGGTTGCCTACGTATCCCCGAGTGAGAATCAGGTCGAGCGTAGTTCAAGGCAAAGCTTGAAGGAAATTGGTATGATTATGATGGTGTTGACCGAACCGATGTGGTTGCCTACGTATCCCCGAGTGGGAATCAGGTCGAGCGTAGTTCAAGGAAAGGCTTGAAAGAAATTGGTTTGAGGTATGAGGGTTTTTCAAACCAATCGTCAAAGAAGTTCAAACTTGAGCCACTTGTGGTAGCTTTGAATAAAAGGATTCAGTTTCAATCTCCCCTTCTTTTCTTTTTCTTTTTTCTTTTTGTTTTGAGGATTGATCCTTTTCACTTTCGCCTAGCCAGTCAATTTTGCTTTTTAATGTAGTCGATTCTTGTGAGATCTTTCAATCGCAATCTCAGAATTCCAAAATGTGCATGTCAGTTCTCAGAATTTATTTGTGGTCATTCCATGCCTTTTGAAATGTGATCTTGGCACGTTCTTAAGATGTATCTTGAAGCGTATGATTCTCTCATTTGTTTCATCAAAATTTTCTCCAACATTTTGACTGGCTAGGGTCAGATTTTGGAAATCAACACCTTTTTCACCTCTAACTTTTGCCTAGGTGCCCTTTCGGGTTTTCAACCTAGCGAGCTTTTTCTTTTCTTTTCTTTCTTTCTTTTTTTTTTTTTTTTTGAAAGTTGAGATGAAACTCACTGAAATGTTTGGCTACCATCAAGGGCTAAGTTTGCATTGCTTTCAATCGGACAGATTGCGTGGCTCCTAATTGGATTGGGCTTAAGGCTTCGAAATGGTGGAAAAAGGGTGTTGGGCAAGCCCCAAGTCAGTCTCAAGTATGTCTTTTCAAGATTGAGGCAAGAGCATCTTTAAATTCTTAAAGTAAGACTATTCAATTCTCAGTTCTTCATCAGTGTCAGCGTGAAATCGACTTTAACCTTTCAGGATTTTTTTTTGTTTTGTCGTAGAAGAATTATTAGCAGAGTAATATCCATGGTAATTTGAAAAGTGACACTTTAGTTTAGTGATTCATGCATTTATGACTAGGCATATCAGATTAAGCAAAATGAGATTTCATTCCATCAATAGAGAAGGTTTACAAACTTATTAACAACTCGATGACAGACAGACTCGATCACAATACTAGAATTGAAATGGACTCGGAACATAGAACAGACTCAACTTGACTCGACCCGGTCTCAAATGGAGTGTCTTTGCGACCCATTTATTTTTCTTATTCTATTTTTTAGCAGAAGTTCCAAACACCATCACTTTACTGCATAGCTTCAACACTCATTGGCATCATCAAAGGGATCACCCGAGCGGTTGATCCAAGCCAAGATAGTGGATAGGATTAGGATGGGATACATCCTCTATGAGGTTCTGAATGTCATGGCGGAGGCGGATGCATTGATCGGTGGCATGGCCTAGATTTTGGTGGTAAGCACATCTTAGGCTCATGTTGTAGTGAGAGGGTATGGGATCCGGTAGCGGCTTGTGAGGGAGGAGCTGTAGGGGTCCCTTTTTGAGTAGGTGGTCCAAGGCTGTGGAAAGGGGAACATCAAGTTTGGAAAATTCGCGAGGGCCTTTTGGGCGATTTGACGGAATAGACTGGTATGGACGGAGAGGGTAGTCCATTGGTTGGTTACTAAGCGCACTGACTTCTGAGGAGGCCAGGGGATAGTTGGATCTCTTGGACTGGTGATGGGGTTCATCATTCTTGAACTTTCCTTCTCTGATGGCATCCTCTATTCTGGTGCCTATTTCAAATAGCTCTTTGAATGTGGAGATGGATTGGTAGAATAGCTTGTCATGATATACTGGTTGCATGTTCTTGACCAGCATACGTACTTGCTCTTTCTCAACAGGTCTGTGGATCATTTGAGCCACTTTATTCCTCCATCTGCTCAAGAACGCAGTGAAGGACTCATTGAAGTTCTGCCTGGTAGTCTCTAGATCCCGGATGGTGATATCAAACTCTTGGTTGTAAGAGTAGTGATCAATAAAAGTTCTAGCAACGTCTTCCCAGACTCGGGTCTTGGAGGCTTCAAGGGTTAGGAACCAGGATAGTGCGGCATTCTTAAGGGTTTGCGGGAACAGCATCACAATGTGCTCATGAGAACAGCCCATCGATTGGAAGATGCTCATGCACAACTTGATGTGACTTTTTGGATTCCCTGTTCCATCAAAACGGTCAATTTCAGGCATTTTGAAGTTCTCGGACAGCCTTAGCTTAATGGGCTCAAAGAGGCCTTCCAGGTCTAACATGTAATCATCAACCCCCTTATTTTTCCTCAGTACGCTTTCCAACTTGTCAACCTTATCAATTTTCTCTTGAAGCTTCTTCTCATACGCAAACGGTGGGACCCCTTGAAACCAGTCTTCTTCCCCATTATTCTCAGGTGGGGGTGGTTCAAACTCCGGTGGTGGAAACCCGGGCGGAGGTTGCGGCCGCCGCTGCTTCAATTCTTCCATGAACTTCAGAACTTGGGCTAGGCTGTCGGACTGCTGGCTTAGAGTTGCTCCTAACTCGGTAACCTTGTTTTCCAACACTTCTCGATTCATGTTGAAGTAAGCTGTCGGACTGATTCTGACCAAACGGTTATCTGAACTTCTGACCCAATACAAGGATCCTAGCTGCTGACTCCGGGAATCTATACTGACCTGACTGATTTTGAGAGGACTAGATCAGATTTTGACAGTGATGGTTTTAGATGGACAAAGATAGTGATGTTTAACAAATGTGGACTGACTTGTGTAAGAATGGTCGAGACAGTACGTGCAGATTGATGGAAAAGTTGTATGCAAATGAGACAAGCACGCGAATGTAAGCCCTAATCTATATGATGCTCCTATTTCTAACAGATAGGAGTTAAACAAATAAGATCCTAGCCATACAGAGTGTGCTAACCTTACTTTCCAGTATGATCACCAAGGGATAACAGGGATTTTCGGGATACTTTGGGAATTTCGGATAGAGTTTCTGGGAGAAACATGGGTTTGGAAGATTCGGAGAAATTTCTAGAAGTCATTTGAGTTTCTAGGAGAAATAAGGATTTCTGGTCGATTTGGACTGAGCTTCTAGGAGAAACTGGTATTTTGGGTATTTCTGAGAAATATGGATAGAGTTTCCAGGGGAAACAAGTATATCTGGGCATTTCTGGGTGATTTGGGCAGAGATGCTGGGATTTTTGGAGAATCTGGGAGATTTGGGCAGAGCTTCTGGGCAAACAGGTACTTTGGATATTTCTAGGAAATTTGGATAGAGTTTCTGGGAGATAGGACAGAGTTTCTGGGAAAAACTGGTATATCTGGTAAATCAGGGAGATTTAGACAGAGTTTCTGGAAAAACTGGTTAATATGGTTATATCTGGGATATCTGGACAAAGTTTCTGGGAGGAACAGGTTATGATGGTGATCATACTGTCTAGCTAGTTTTCATACTCCTATATCCTAGGACCAACAAACAAGGTTTGCGGTATATATCTTTGTGAACATGGAGCAGACATCCTTGTCATGGTGCCTAGGCAGGTCAACTCAATGTGATCACATGTGAGTGATTGCCTTGGGGATCATAAGAAAGAGGTTCTGTTCTATGCCACATAAGCGTCTACACCGCGCAGGTAATCCCGCCAAGGCATACAGCAGTTACATCACATTGTCCCATCTGAAAAGATAAATGAACAGTCCTATGAAAGGTTCTACAGGAATCTATATGCAAAGGCTGGGTTTAGTCAAAGAGGGTCCGTTGACGAGAGTTCCAATATAGCGTCAGGGAGACAGTACGGAGGTTTTTACTCTTTTTGATATACCTTGGAAGGTACAGTATCAACGGTGACTTGTGCCCTGGCACAGCAAGACCTGAACAATGTCAGCGACGCGTTTCAGACACAGTCGGAGGGGGAAAATGCAGGAGTGCAATGCGGTGAACCAAACACAGTAAAAAGATGATTTTAAGGATGCTTCTTATGAGTCAAATCTCTGTATTATTTTGTTTTAAAATAAAAATCCCCAGTGGAGTCGCCAGATTGTGGATACCGGGTTTCCACCGCTTTGTTTGCTTTTGAAACTCGTTTGATTTTGATCAAAGAAAGAGAAAAGGGTCTATTGAAAACAGATACAGAGTCGCCACTTGGTCTTTAAGGAACCAAGAAACCTTATTTTGACTCACCCAAACAGATAAAGGGCACCGGCCCTTCATAACCAAAGAACTTGGCTCGGGGTTTTGGTACGAGAGAGGAAGGAGCCTTTGTCACGACTAAAACACCCTCAACTTGCCCCGTCTCTCGACAGGCCTCAATTAGCATCGAAATAATCATCTTATACTATGTATGGTTCGGCAATTAATACTATGATAGTATATTACATCACATAAGAATCTTGAAATTGAAAATCAAAAGATAAGATATCATTCATAAGATCTAAGTCAAATATCATACACTGTAAAGTGAAAATCACACATATAAACCTAGGAAAAAATCGTCTAATCATGTATCAAATAATCAAGACTTCCTAATCTAAAGGAAGCATGAATTGTTCTTGAAAAAAATAAATCAAAGAAAACAAAGATGCTTAGCAAGCTAAAAAGATGCATGTTATTCTTTGAGAAGAGAAGATCTCTCAATCCCCGGGACGGATGAGAAAGGATGATTAGATCGAGGGGAAGCATGAACGTGTGATCATGATCATTCCTTATAACCTTCATAGATTAGGAGTTACAAAACCCCAAATCTTTGCATGGATGTAATGTATGTATCTAAAATGTGCCAAGGTTGTAGTGTGCTTTGTGTTCATGGATTCCTAGGATGACTTAAAAGTCTAAAATGTGCATGAATGGATGGATGAAATCAATATGGGATATGTACAAATGTAGTATGAACTACTTCCTAAGATATGAACTAATTTGGAAGGCATATAAGCATCAAATCAAAGAATGAAAGTTAAAATGTGCTTGCTGTGAATAGTGGACAGAACAGTAACACGATCTTGTAAAAATGGAAAAGAGGGGTTAGGAATGCTTTCAATGCATGATTTGCTATGGAGATGTTCCTTATTGTGTCTAGAATACAACCCAAAAAGCCAATCTTTAATAACTATCACAGATTGAGAGAAATCATATGAACAACAGAGGTCACTCAGAAACAGAGTCTGTACTGTCGACTGAAATTTTGAAAAATCTTAGAAAATGAAACCAAATGATCTAGGGGCCCATTTTATACCGAAAGTTCCCTAAGACATTGAAGTTTAAGGTAAAAATAAGTTGGGGCCATCCATTTTGGAAAATATTTCTGAAAAAGAAGTTGGAAGTTAGTCAAGCTGCTGTGACAGCAGAGGCAGAATGTTTGGAAGGAATGTTTGGGTCCAAATGGACCATTTTCAAGTACTTCCAAGTCAAACCAAAAATCATGGGTGTTCTCCAATGAGTTAGGAAGACTTTCCAAGTGGCCTTGCATCTATATGTTGAGTATTGAGTTCTAGAGAAATCTTTGAAACTCAGCTCACTCACTATTTTGACTCACTGTTTTGAAGATTTTGGGGAAAATAAGGTTTTCTTTCTTGAAATCAAAATGAGAGGGATTGAGGGGGGTTTTGAAATAGAGGTTTTGAAAGTGTATTTTCAATACTCAATAAAGATTATAACCACTTAAAATGCCAACATCAAACTCATCATCAAGAACCTCCAAGATTGTTGGAAAGATTTATTTTTATTAGAACATAACTTCAATACACTTGAAGAATACCATGGAGGTATTGAAGTTATGATCATCATCTATCAAACATGTTTTTGAGGTCTAGAGCTACTATCCATAAGGATTCACTCACCTCAAACTTCATGTCATCATTTAGATGATGAAGAACAAGTAAGTAAATAAAGAAAAATAAAAAGAAATGAGGTAAGAAGAGATGAACATAATCTGAACAAGCAGGTAAATAACAATCAATGGATGATAATCAATGTGATTTTGGACTTGTAGCTTGGTGTTTCACTCATAGATTTTGACATTTGGATATAGAAGTAGCTTCCTAACTCAAGAATGCTCAAGAATGGTGATTGGGGGTGTTTGGGATGTGAAGTATAAGAGAGGTAATGGAAGAACACAAGATTAAAACTCACTTTCTATAGCAAAATAGTAGGAGGAAGCTCCTTTTCTCTCTTCTAAACCTATCTCTATCTCTCTTCTTCTCTACAACTTTTCAAGCTTTTGCACTTGGCCCCCCCAGAATGAAGAGCAATGGGGGGTTTATATAGGCCAATTTGGGGTGGTTTTGGGATTTTAGAAGTGTTCCCATTGGTCCCAAACATTTGTGAACATAAAACTACGTCGTTTTGGTTTTCAATTAATCAAATTGGACCCCCAAAAAAATTACAAAAATGGACTCTGCGAGGGTTGAGTGCCGCGGCGGCACTGGGCCTGTGCCGCGGTGGCAGTGGGCCAGTGCCGCGGCGGCACTGCTTTTCAGATACCCAGAAAATTACGTTTAGGCCCCCAGAGGTTCCGGTATTCGCAAAAAGGCCCTATTTCGTCCGAAATTCACAGAAAATGCGTACGAACTCCAAATTGAGGTTGTGATATACCGTTGGAAAGGTAATGGAGTCTACTTTACATAAAAAATAGTTCGGGGATAGGTCACTTTGAAAAGTTTTGCGGTATTTGCGATAAAAGCCGATTTGATCGCCTTTTTCGCCTTCGAAAATTCAAAATAAATTCGTTTTAAATACAGGAATTATGTGCGATATACCGTTGGAAAGCTATTGACCTCTAGTATCCATGAAAAATATTTAAAAATTGTTTCGGTGCCCCGATTCCAAAGTCAAATCTTGGTCAAACTGGTCAAACCTGGGATTCTTAGGAAATTCTGGGAACCTCCGGGAGCTCCCAGGAGCCGACGTTTTCGCTCGATTCTCTTTTAAAACTCATTTTAATACTTTTTTAATGATTCCGGTGAATTCAGACAATTTCGGTCAAATTTGGTCAAACTTGGTCAAACTCTGGTCAAACCTGGTCAAACCTTGGTCAAATTGGTCAACGGGGACTTTCGGGGAACTTCCGGGACTTCCGGGGGTCTCTGGGAGCTGACGATTTCATATGGTTTTACTTAAAAACTCTTTTTATCATTTTTCTTATGACGTAGTATGTTTCCAAAACTTTTGGTCCAAATCTGGGAGCTTTCGGGCTTTCAGGGGCATTTTAGTCAATCTGAGCATTCTGAGAGATAGAGCTGACTTTCAGGAGTCCTTTTGAGTCTTTTACGATCATTGTGAACCACCAAGCTATGGGTCTCCTAAATCTGATAGCCGACAAAATGGGGTGTCTACAGCTTGTATTGTCCTTGGAATGCTCTTAAAAGTTTTATAACTTGATTTGGAAAATTCATTATTAGTCACTGTCAACTCACTTATTTGAGACTACAACAAACTTGACGACTAACAAACATCGGCACACAAGGATGACACTTTTGACACTGAAATGAAACAAGCTCGGCTTGATGTACATTTGTCATAGATGATACTCATCTTAACATGGTAGCACTTTGCAAATAAATCTGATTTTTGAAAATTCTTCCCTATTGATCTAGTCGATTCTCTGCTTTTCCTAGGATGTGCTATGAATTAGTGCCTTAGCTTATAGAATAAAAAATACTCCATTTCAAAAAATTTCAAAACAACTTGGTGACTTGAAAACTCGCCCTTGGTGTGAAGGGATCGTGTTAGGCAAACGAAGTTTGCCCCTAGTTTGAGGTGTAAGAAGTAGAATTCATAGGCAAACGACGTAGGTGACCGAAGTTTGCCCCTAGTTTGGATGATGGTTCTTTGAAGGTTTTGGGCAAACGAGGTAGGTGATCGAAGTATGCCCCTTTTATGAAGGGTAGATAGTAAAATTCAGGCAAATGAGGCGGGTAGCCGAAGTTTGCCCCTAGTGTGGAAGGTGATTTCTAGCTTGAGGCAAGAACCGTGACTTTTAATCTCTCAAATGCTCATAACTTTTGCTTAGGCACCAGTGAGGTGACCTAGCGAGCTCTTTTCTCTCTTTTGTTATTGCTTACCTTGGATTTAGCTCTAATTTTTGCCTAGGCATCCTTTCGGATTTTAACTTAGCGAGTCATCCTTCTTTTCTTTTTTTGAAAGTCTGCCTACGTATCCCCGAGCGGGGATCAGGTCCAACGTAGTTCGGGCCAGGTGCTTGAAAGAAGATGGATTAATATTGGTGTCAACCGAATCGATGCGGTTGCCTATGTATCCTCGAGTAGGAATCAGGTCCAGCATAGTTCAAGGCAAGGCTTGAAGGAATTTGGTTTGATTATGATGGTGTCGACCAAATCGATGATGTTGCCTACGTATCCCTAAGTGGGAATCAGGTCGAGCGTAGTTCAAGGCAAGGCTTTGAAAGAAATTAGTTGAGGGTTTTTCAAACCAATCGTCAAAGAAGTTCAAACTTAGCTCACTTGTGGTAGCCTTGAATAAGAAGATTCAGTTTCGGTCTCCCTTTCTTTTCTTTTCTTTTCTTTTCTTTTCTTTTCTTTTTGAGGATTGATCCTTTTCACTTTCACCTAGCCAGTCAATTTTACTCTTCATGTAGTTGATTCTTGTGGGATCTTTTGATCACAAACTTCAAAATTCCAGAATGTGCATGTCTGTTCTCAAAATTTATTTGTGGCCATTCAGAGCTTTTTGAAATATGATCTGGACACATTCTTGTGATGTACCTTGAAGTGTACAATTCTCTGTATCACCAAAAATTTCTTTTTTTTCATTTTTTCCATCATTTTGACTGGCTAAGGTCAGATCTTGGAAATCAATAACCTTTCAGCTCTAACTTTTGCCTAGGCGCCCTTTCGGGTTTTCAACCTGGCGAGCTTTTTCTTTTCTTTCTTTCTCTTTCTATTTTTTTTTATGTTTTTTGTTTTGAAAGGGGAGAAGAAACTCATTGAAAGTTTTTGGCTACCATCAAGGACTAAGTCTGCACTACTTTCAATTGACAGATTATATGGCTCCCCATTGGATTGGGCTCAAGGCTTTGAAATTATGGGAAAAGGGTGTTGGGAAAGCCCCAAGTCAGTTTCAAGAATGTCTTTTCAAGATTGAGGCAAGAGCATCTTTAAATTCTTAAAATAAGACTATTCAATTCTCAGCTCTTCATCGGTGTCAGCATGAAATCGACTTTAACCTTTCAGGATTCTTTTTTGTTTTGTTGCAGAAAAATTATTAGCAGAGTAATATCCATGGTAATTTGTAAAATGACATTTCAGTTTAGTGATTCATGCATTTATGACTAGGCACATCAGATTAAGCAAAATGAGATTTCATTCCATCAATAGAGAAGGATTACAGACTCATTAACAACTCGATGACAAACATACTCGACCACAAGACTAAACTTGAAATAGACTCAAAACATACGACTAGACTCGACTAGACTCGACCTGGTCTTAAGTGGAGTGTCACGGTGACCCGCTTATTTTTTTTCTTTTCGAAAGAGCATCATTATTAGTTTTTCCAGCAAAAGTTCCAAACACCATCACTTTACTGCGTAGCTTCAATATTCATTGGCATCATCAAAAGGGATCACTCGAGCGGTTGATCCAAGCCAAGATAGTGGATAGGATTAGGATGGGGTGCATCCTCTATGAGGTTCTGAATGTCATGGCAGAGGCGGATGCATTGATCGGTGGCATGGCCTAGATTTTGGTGGTAAGCACATCATAGGCTCATGTTGTAGTGGGAGGGTATGGGATCCGATAGTGGCTTGTGAGGGAGGAGCTGTAGGTGGCCCTTTCTGAGTAGGTGGTCCAAGGCTGTGGAAAGAGGAACATCAAGTTTGGAGAATTCGCAAGGGCCATTTGGGCGATTTGGAGGAATAGACTGATATGGACAGAGAGGGTAGTCCATTGATTGGTTACTAAGTGCACTGACATCTGAGGAGGCCAGGGGATAGTTGGGTCTCTTGGACTGGTGATGGGGTTCATCATTCTTGAACTTTCCTTCTCTGATGGCATCCTCTATTCTGGTGCCTATTTTAAATAGTTCTTCAAATGTTGAGATGGACTGGTAGAATAGTCTGTCGTGGTACACTGGTCGCATGTTCTTGACTAGCATACATACTTGCTCTTTCTCAACAGGTCTGTGGATCATTTGGGCCACTTTATTCCTCCATCTGCTCAAGAACGCAGTGAAGGACTCATTGATGTTCTGTCTGGTCGTCTCTAGGTCCCGGATGGTGACATCAAACTCTTGGTTATAAGAGTAGTGATCAATAAAGTTCTAGCAACACCTTCCCAGACTCGGGTCTTGGAGGCTTTAAGAGTTAGGAACCAGGATAGTGCGGCATTCTTGAGGATTTGAGGGAACAACATAACTATGTGCTCATGAGTGCATCCCATAGATTGGAAGATGTTCATACACAACTTGATGTGACTTTTTGGGTTCCTAGTCCCATCGAAGCGATCAATTTCTGGCATTTTGAAGTTTTCGGGCAGTTTCACTTTGACGAGTTCGAACAGGCCTTCTAGATCTAGCATGTAATCGTTAACCCCCTTGCTCTTTCTTAGCACACTTTCCAGCTTGTCTACTTTATCCATCTTTTCTTAAAACTTTTTTTCATATGCAGGTGGCGGGACCCCATGAAATCATTCTTCTTTCACGTTATTCTTATGTACAAAGACGGGAGGTAGTACAAACCCAGGTGGTGGTGGTGGTGATATGAACCCTACTGGTGGTAGTGGGAACCTATATGGGTACTGTGGCTGCTGCTATTTCAGTTCTTCCATGAAACTCAAAACTTAGGCCATGCGATTAGATTGCTGGCTTATGGTTGATCCCAACTTAGTGACCTTGTTTTCTAATTCTTCCTGATTCATGTTGGAATGACTTGGCGAGCTGATTCTGACCAAACGACTGTTCGAACTTCTAACACAAGACGGGGATCCCAATGGCTGACTTCAGGAATCTATACTGACCTACAGATTTAAGAGGATGAGTGTATCAAATTCTGACAGTAATGACCAGACAGACAATGACAGTGATGTTAACAAAGATAGACTGACTTATGTACAGACTGACTGAGATAGTGTGTGCAGACTGATGAGAATGGTGCATGCACATCAGACAAGCATGCGGATGCAAGCCCTAATCTATATGATGTTCCTATTTATAACTGATAGTAGTTAAACAAGTAAGGTCCTAGCCATATAAAGTGTGCTAACCTTACTTTCCAGTATGTTCACCAAGGGATAATAGGGATTTTTGGGATATTTCGAGAAGTTTGGATTGAGTTTCTGGGAGAAATAGGGATTTGGAAGATTTAGAGGAATTTCCAGAAGTTATGGGAGTTTCTAGGAAAAATAGGGATTTCTGGTTGATTTGGACTGAACTTCTGGGAGAAACAAGTATTTTGGGTATTTCTGAGAAATATGGATAGAGTTTCTAGGAGAAACAAGTATATCTGGGCATTTCTGGGTGATTTGGGAAGAGTTTATGGGATAAACAAGTACTTTGGGTATTTCTGGGAAATTTGGATAGAGTTTTTGGGAAAAACATGTATATTTGGGTGAGTCCGACAGAGTTTCTGGGATAAACAAGTATATCGGAGTTTCTAAGAGAAACTGAGGTTTCTGGGTAATCTGGGGAGAAACAGGGATTTCTGGGTGAAACTAGAATTTTTGGAAAATCTAAATAAATTGGGCAAAGTTTCTGGAAAAAAAAAAGGTATATATGAGAGTTTCTGGGAGAAACAGGGATTTTAGAGTTTCTGGGTGAAACAGGGGCTTCTGGGTGATTTGGATAGAGTTGCTAAGAGAAGTAGGGATATCTGGATAGTTCAGGCAGTGTTTTGGGAGAAACAGGTACATTTGGGTGAGTTTCTAGGAAATGGGAATTTCTGGGAAGCTTGGGTAGAGGTTCAGGAGAAACATGAACTTTCTGGAATTTTAGGTGAAACAAAAATATTGGAGAGTTTGAAGAGGATTTCTGGGAGAAGCGAAAATATCTGAGTGATTCGGACAGAGTTTCCAGGAGAAACAGGGATATCCTGATGAGTTGGGCAGAGTTTCTGGAAGAAACAGGTGTGAATGGAGCATGTGATGATGGTGATCATACTGTCTAGCAAGTTTTCATACTCCTATGTCTTAGGACCTGTAGACACCCCATTTGTCGGCTATCAGATTTAGGAGACCCATAGCTTGGTGGTTTGCAATGATCGTAAAAGACTCAAAAGGACTCTCGGAAGTCAGCTCTATCTCTCAGAATGCTCAGAATGACCAAAATGCCCCTGAAAGCCCGAAAACTCCCAAATTTGGTCCCAAAGTTCTGAAAACATGCTACGTCGTAAAAAAAGTGATAAAATGAGTTTTTAAATAAAACCGGAAGAAATCGTCAGCTCCCAGAGACCCCCGGAAGTCCCGGAGGTTCCCCGAAAGTCCCCGTTGACCGGTTTGACCAGGTTTGACCGAGATTTGACCAGGTTTGACCGAAGTTTGACCAAGTTTGACCGAAATTGTCCAAATTCACCGAAATCATTAGAAAAGTATTAAAATAAGTTTTAAAAGAGAATCGAGCGAAAACGTCGGCTCCTGGGAACTCCCGGAGGTTCCCAGAACTTCCCGGGAATCCCAGGTTTGACCAGTTTGACCAAGATTTGACTTTAGAATCGGGGCACCGAAACAATTTTCAAATATTTTTCATGGATACTAGAGGTCAATAGCTTTCCGACGGTATATCGCACATAATTTCTGGATTTAAAACGAATTTATTATGAATTTCCAAAGGCGAAAAAGGCGATTAAATCGGCTTTTATCGCGAATACCGCAAAACTTTTCAAAGTGACCTATCCCCGAACTATTTTTTATGTAAAGTAGACTCCATTACTTTTCCAACGGTATATCACAACCTCGATTTGGAGTTCGTACGCATTTTCTGTGAATTTCGGACAAAATAGGGCCTTTTCGCGAATACCGGAACTTCGGGGGGCCTAAACAGCATTATCCAGACGAAGGGAGGAGCACTGCTGCCGCGGCACTGGCCCACTGCCGCCGCGGCACTGGCCCAGTGCCGCCGCGGGACCCCTCCAGAACAGTCCATTTTTGTAATATGTTTTGTGGTCCCATTTTGATTAATTAAAAGCTAAAACGACGTAGTTTTATGATTTCAGATGTTTAGAGCCAATGGGAGTACTTTCTAAATCCCAAAAACACCCCAAGTTGGCCTATATAAACACCCCATTACTCCTCATTTTGGGGGAGTCAAATGTGAGTTTTGGAAAAGTTTGGGAGAGAAAGTTGTAGAGATAAGGCTAGAGTAGAGAGAAAAGAAGCTTTCTTCTTTGATTTTCAAAAACAAAAGTGAGTTCTAACTTTGTTTTTACTTCATTACTTCCATTTACTTCAACATTCAATACTCCCAACCACCATTTTAGTGAGCATTCAAGAGAGTGGAAGCTTCTTCCATGTCTAGTGTCATTACATATGAGTGATACACCAATCTACAAGTCTCATGCTTCATGAATATCACCTATTGATTATCATCTACTTGCTTGTTTATTTATTGTTCATCTCTTCTTATCCCATTTCTTTTTATTTTCTTTATTTACTTACTAGTTCATCATCATCTAAGTGATGACATGAAGTTTGGGGTGAGTGAATCCTTATGGATAGTAGCTCTTGACCTCAAAAACATGTTTGATAGATGATGATCATAACCTCAATACTTCCAAAGTATTCTTGGAATGTATTGAAGTTATGCCCAAAAAAATAAATAAATCTCTCCAACAATCTTGGAGGTTCTTAAATGCTGAGTTTGATGTAGGTATTCTAAGTGGCTATGATCCTTATTGAGTGTTGAAAACATGTTTTCAAAACATCTATTTCAAAACCCCTCTCAATCCCTCTCATTTGGTTTCAAGAAACAAAACTTTGTTTTCTCCAAAATCTTCAAAACAATGAGTCAAAACAGTGAGTGAGTTGAGTTCAAAGATTTTTCTAGAACTCAATACTCAACATATGGATACAAGGCCACTTGGAAAGTCTTCCTAACTCATTGGAGAACACCCATGATTTTTGGTTTGACTTGGAAGTACTTGAAAATGGTCCACTTGGGTCCCAACATTCCTTCCAAACATTCTGTTTTTGCTGTCACAGCAGCTAGGTCAGCTTACGACCTCTTTTCCAGAAAACTTTTCCAAAAGGGGTGGTCCTAACTTATTTTTCCCTTAAAATTCAATGTCTTAGGAAACTTTCTGTATAAACTGGGCCCCTAGATCATTCCTTTTCATTTTCTAAGATTTTCTAACATTTCAGTCGACAATACGAACTCTGTCTCTGAGTGAGCTCTATTGTTTATATAATTTCTCTCAATCTGTGATAGCTATTCAATATTGGCCTTTTGGTTTGTGTTCTAGACACAATAAGGAACATCTCCATAAAAAATCATGCATTGAAAACATTCCTAACCCCTCTTTTCAAATTCCAAAAGATCATGCTACTGTTCTGTCCACTATTCACAGCAAGTACATTTCAACTTTCATTCTTTGATTTGATGCTCATATGCATTCCAAATTAGTTCATATCTTAGGAAGTAGTCCATACTACATTTGTACACATCCCATGTTAATTTCATTCATTCATTCATGCACATTTTAGACTTCTAAGTCATTCTAGGAATCCATGAACACAAAGCACACTACAATCTTGGCACATTCTAGATACATACATTGCATTCATGCAAGATTTGAGGTTTTTGTAACTCTTAATCTAAGGAGATTATAAGGAATGAACTCGATCACCCGTTCATGCTTCCCCTTTTGATCTAATCATCCTTTCTCATCCGTCCCGGGGATTGATAGGTCTTCTTTTATCAAAGAATAACATGCACCATACTAGCTTGCTAAGCATATTTTGATTTATTTGTTTATTTGTTTCAATAACAATTCATGTCCCCTTTAGATTAAGGAAACTTAATTACTTGATACGTGATTAGACGATTTTTTCCTAGGTTTATTTGTGTGATCTTTCACTTTACATTGCATGATATTTGATTTAGATCTTATGAATGATATTTTATCTTTAGATCTTCCATTTTCAAGTTTCTTATGTAATGTAATATACTATCATAGTATTAATTGCCGAACCATACATAGTATAAGATGATTATTTGGATGCTAATTGAGGCCCGTCGAAAGACGGGGCGAGTTGAGGGTGTTTTAGTCGCGACAAAGGCTCCTTCCTCTCTCGTACCAAAACCCCGAACCAAGTTCTTTGGTTATGAAGGGCCGGTGCCCTTTATCCATTTGGGTGAGTCAAAATTAGGTTTCTTGGTTCCTTAAAGACCAAGTGGCGACTCTGTATCTGTTTTCAACAGACCTATTTTCTTTCTTTGATTCAAATCAATTTCAAAACAATCTCAAACAAGAGAAGTGGTCCGATTCCCGGTATCCACAATCTGGCGACTCTGCTGGGGATTTTTTATTTTAAAACAAAATAATACAGAGGTTTGACTCATAAGAAGCATCCTTAAAATCATCTTTTTACTGTGTTTGGTTCACCGCATTGCACTCTTGCATTTCCCCCCTCCGACTGTGTCTGAAACGCGGCGCTGACATTGTTCAGGTCTTGCTGTGCCAGGGCACAAGTCACCGTTGATACTGTACCTTCTAAGGTATATCAAAAAGAGTAAAAACCTCTGTACTGTCTCCCTGACGGTATATTGGAACTCTCGTCAACGGACCCTCTTTGACTAAACCCAGCCTTTGCATATAGATTCCTGTAGAACCTTTCATAGGACTGTTCATTTATCTTTCCAGATAGGACAATGCGATATAACTGCTGTATGCCCTGACGGGATTACCTGCGCGGTGTAGACGCTTATGTGGCATAGAACAGAACCTCTTTCTTATGATTCCCAAGGCAATCACTCACATGTAGTCACATTGAGTTGACTTGCCTAAGCATCATGACAAGGATGTCTGCTCCATGCTCGCAAAGATATACACCGCAAACCTTGTTTGTCGGTCTTGAGACATAGGAGTATGAAAACCTGCTAGAAAGTATGATCACTATAACCGTACTTACCAGTTTCCCCAGAAACTCTGTCCAAATATCCCAGATATAACCACGTTAACCAGTTTTTTCCAAGAACTCTGTCCAGATATCCCAGATATAACCACGTTAACCAGTTTTTCCCAGAAACTCTGTCCAGATATCCCAGATATAACCACGTTAACCAGTTTTTCCTAGAAACTCTGTCCAAATATCCTAGATATAACCACATTAACCAGTTTCCCCAGAAACTCTGTCCAAAATTCCCGAAGTGTCTTGGAAATCCATGGTGATCATACTAGAAAGTAAGGTTAGCACACTCTGTATGGCTAGGACCTTATGTGTTTAGCTGCTATCTGTTAGAAATAGGAGCATCATATAGATTAGGGCTTACATCCGCATGTTTGTCCCATTTGCATGCTCCATTCCCCATCAATCTGCACGCACTGTTTCGAGTCGGTCCACATCACTATCTTTGTCTGCCTAAAGTCACCACTGTCAAAGATCTAAACTAGTCCTTTCAAAATCTGTCAGGTCAGTATAGATTCCCAAGGGCAGCAGTCAGGGTCTTATTCGTGGGTCAGGAGTTCGGATAATCGGTTAATCAGAATCAGTCCGACAGCTTACATCAGCATGAATAGGGAAGAGTTGGAAAACAAGGTTACTGAATTGGGAGCGACCATAAGCCAGCAGTCCGACAGCCTGGCCCAGGTTCTGAAGTTCATGGAAGAACTGAAGCAGCGGCGGCCGCAACCTCCGCCCGGGTTTCCACCACCGAAATTTGAACTACCCCCACCTGAGAATAATGGGGAAGAAAACTGGTTTCAGGGGGTTCCACCGTCCGCATACGAGAAGAAGCTCCAAGAAAAGATGGACAAGGTTGACAAACTGGAAAGCGTACTCAGGAAAAGCAAGGGTATCGATGATTACATGTTAGATCTGGAAGGCCTCTTCGAGCCTGTCAAGCTGAAACTGCCAGAGAATTTCAAAATGCCCGCCATCGATCGCTTTGATGGAATTGGAAACCCGAAAAGCCACGTGAAGCTATGTATGAGTATCTTCCAGTCCATGGGTTGCACCCACGAGCACATTGCGATGCTATTCCCGCAAACTCTGGCAAAATCTGCACTATCGTGGTTCCTAACCTTGGAAGCCTCCAAAACCCGGGCCTGGGAGGACATTGTTCGAGTCTTCGTCGATCATTACTCTTACAATCAAGAGCTGGATGTCACCGTCAGGGATTTGGAAACAACCCAGCAAAGCAACAATGAATCCTTCGCTGCATTTCTGAGCAGATGGAGGAACAAGGTAGCCCAAATGACCCACCGGCCAATCGAGAAAGAACAGGTAAGGATGCTCATCCGGAATCTGCAGCCGCTCTATCATGAGAAATTATTCTACCAGTCCATCTCCACCTTTGAGGAGTTGTTTGAAGTCGGAACCCGAATCGAAGATGCTATCAGGGAGGGGAAGATCAAAAAGGAAGACCCTCCGAGTCAGCCAAGAAGGCCCAACTACTCCCGGAATCCCCCGGATGTCAATGCCCTTAGCGGCCAACCCATGGCATATCCTCCAAGGCCATACCAACCCTCCAACCAGGCAAATTCCTCCAACCGCCCTTTCCAGAAAAAGCCCCCTCGCAATTTTGCCAAGCTAGAAATCTCTCTCTCCTCAGCCCTAGATCGCCTCCTCAAAAAAGGCCATCTCCAATTACTCCAGCCTCGAAATACCCCGCTCCCGCCTAACTGCGATATGTCCAAGCGATGTACTTACCACCAAGCCCCCGGCCATAACACTGATGATCGCATGCGCCTCCGCCATGACATCCAAGACCTCATCGACCAGAATATCATCGAACCGCCACCAAAGCAGCCTCATATCACCCAAAATCCCCTACGAAACCACCAAAATGTCAACCTCATTGAGTCCAGTCCCGTACCCTTCAACCCTGCTACTTATATCACCCCCTAGGACAACCCTTGCTTTGCATTGACATCCCAGATTCTGAGGGGATTCATCTGATCGGAGGGGAGAATGACGAGTGGCAGCAGCAGCTTGACGACGAGCAGGACTTGTTCTTCCTGGAAGAGCATGACCTAGGGGCGGTAGACCTCAAATGGTATGATCCTAACGACGAGAGTGATGCTTCCATTTGGAACGAGCCAGAAAAGCCATTTGCGGGAACGGATTGTGATTGGTTTAAGAAGGATGGGACTGTAGAAGGGCCTACTCCTGCCGAGATTGATCACCTAACCAGGTCAGGCCGTCATTATCAGCCCCCACAGCCTGCCACCGAAGCCATCGAAAAAGGTCCAGTTAAAGACAAGGGGAAGGGCCAGATGGATGAGGTCATCGAAGAAGATAATGAGCTGATCAAGCAGCTAAAGAAAACCCAAGCACATCTCTCGATGTGGGATATCATGGTAACATCCTATAAGCACAGGCAAGCCGTGTTAAATGCCTTGGCTGGGATTGAAGTCCCCATCGACGCCGCACCGGAGGACATGGTAGCTTTCTTGGGTGCACTTACCCCCGACCCCATCATTACATTCTCCGATGAGGACCTGCCGCCAGAGGGATCCGCGCATAACAAGGCATTATACATTACCGTGGGATGTAAGGAATAACAGGTGCCATTTTGTCTAGTCGACACAGGCTCGGCCTTAAATGTCTGTGCCCTAAGGACTGCCACCGCCTTGGGGGTCAATGTCCTTGACATCACGCCATCTGTGCAATCTGTGAGAGCCTATGACAACACTAGAAGAAATGTGATGGGAACCATTTCTCTCCAAATCCGGGTAGGATCTTTGGTGAGCACTGATATCTTTCAAGTCATGGACATACCTGCCTTGTTCAATCTGCTGATTAGAAGGCCCTGGCTTCATGCCAACAAAGCTGTATCATCCACTGTGCATCAAATGATCAAGTACATTCATGAGAGGGAGGTAAAGATCATCCTCGGTAATAGTTGGGGTAATGAGGCTTTCCCAAATTACGCTCCCATTTTTGAAATCCAAATACCTGAGCTGGAAGAAGGAGAAATCGGAGGATTCTTCATGGAAGAAGTTCATATGATCGAAGACGAAGACCGATTCCCTGAGGTCCACTCTGCAGTCGTCAACATTGTCCACAAGATGAACTACTTCCCCGGAATGGGGTTGGGTCGACGCCAGCAAGGAATTCGGGAATTCCCGCAGATCAAAGGGCAACAAGGCACTTTCGGGTTGGGGTACAAGCCCACTGATGAAGACGCCGAGCTACAGAGGCCATGGAAGAAAAGGCTGAAGGGTCTCCCACCATACCGCAAGACTTTGAATGGACAATTCGTCAAGGAAGGGGATGATTTCCCTTACTTCGGGTTCCCTGAACCCTGGATCCATCGAACCACTGGGAGAAGACACCCCGGGCTTGAAATCTTCGCTGACTGCGAGAGGCCCCCATATCAAGACCCGTTCTATCCTGAAGAAGTTGAAAAGACCCCAGAGGAAGACTGGTTGAAATACCTTGACACTGAAGTAATCAAGAAGATGTGGGAGGAATCCGCTGAGGAGGAGGAAGAAAAGAGGGCCAAGAGCCAAGATGATCAGATCAAGCCAACTGAGGAGGGTCTGAGCAACCAGGCTGTAGAGTCATCTGTCTGTGTCTCCCAATCCCCTATTCCCCCGAAGTCTGTACTACCGGTTATCGAGTCTGTACTGGAGTCGGCTGCTGTAAGCCCACCACTATCCAATGTAATCACTTCACCTATCATGAATGAAATGAAAGACGATTCTGCTTACTCCTCTGTGTCTGACACTTGTGAATGCACAGATCCCTCCGAGGATCTCCCAATCGAACTAAAGCAACTAATTGAAAAACCACCTGCTTATGAAATAATCGAAGATACTTTATCAGTTAACTTAGGTGAAATAGATAATCCACAGATTGTGCAAATTGGCTCAACCCTTAATAAAGAAGAAAAAGAAAAATTAACCCTCTTGCTAAAAGAGTTCAAAGATGTTTTTGCTTGGTCTTACGAAGACATGCCTGGGGTCGATCCCGACATCGTCCAACATCATATTCCTCTCCTCCCTAATTCTAAACCTGTCAAGCAGAAACTGAGGCGCATGAGACCGGAATGGGCACTCAAGGTTAAAGAAGAGGTGGAGAAGCAGTTCAAGGTAGGGTTCATCATTGTCACCGAATACCCGGAATGGGTTGCCAATATCGTGCCAGTCCCGAAGAAGGATGGGAAAGTTCGTGTGTGCGTCGACTTTCGTGATCTAAACAAGGCCAGTCCCAAGGATGACTTCCCGCTTCCCCACATTGACGTCTTGGTAGATAACACCGCGGGACATGAGCTACTGTCTTTCATGGATGGCTTCTCAGGGTACAACCAGATTCTAATGGCGCCAGAAGATCGGGAAAAGACAACATTCACCACCCCTTGGGGAACCTACTGTTATAGAGTAATGCCCTTTGGACTCAAGAACGCGGGGGCGACTTACCAAAGAGCTGCCACCACTCTGCTGCATGATATGATTCACAAAGAGGTAGAAGTATACGTAGACGACATGATTGTAAAATCCAAGGATAGAGAAGGGCACCTGGTAGCGCTGGAAAAGTTCTTCGAAAGGTTGCGCAAATACAAGATGAGGCTGAATCCAAAGAAATGCACTTTCGGCGTAACCTCCGGTAAGCTCCTGGGTTTTCTCATCACACAAAGGGGAATAGAGGTGGACCCCTCTAAGATCAAGGCAATCCTCGAAATGACGCCACCACGGAATGAAAAAGAAGTAAGGGGGTTCCTCGGAAGAATCCAGTTCATCAGCCGCTTCATTTCTAAGCTCACAGCTACATGCGATCCTCTGTTCCGATTGTTGAGAAAAGGGGAGAAGTTCCAATGGGATGACCAATGCCAAGCCGCTTTCGACAAAATAAAAGCCTACCTTCAAAATCCGCCTGTCCTTTCACCACCAATGCCTCATAAGCCCTTATTCCTTTACCTATCCGTCTCTGAAAATGCCATGGGTTGCATGCTAGCCCAAGAAGGAGAAGAAAGCCACTCCGAAAAAGCCATATATTACCTCAGCAAGAGGATGACTGGGTATGAGCTCAACTATTCTACCCTCGAAAAAACATGTTGGGCCTTGGTTTGGTGCACTCGCCGACTAAGGCACTACATGCTGGCCTTTCCGGTTGTGCTCATATCCCGCATGGATCCTCTAAAATACCTTCTCGAAAAACCCGCCCTGACCGGTCGTATATCCCGTTGGTTACTTCTATTATCCGAATTTGATATCAAGTATGTTACGAGCAAGTCGGTAAAAGGGAGAACCATAGCTGAGCATCTCGCAGAACATGCCGTTGATTCCGAAGAAAGTGGGGACTTTCCGTTTCCAGACGAGAGCATCATGGAAATCAAGGAAGAACAGTGGAAGTTGCACTTCGATGGAGCAGCCAACATGAAGGGATACGGAGTAGGGATGATCCTAGTATCGCCGAGTGGGGACCATACTCCGTTAGCAGTCAAGCTCAATTATAACTCCACCAACAACACTGCTGAGTATGAAGCATGCATTCTGGGAATGGAGGCAGCCTTAGAGCTGAAGGTTCAGAGGTTGGATGTCTTCGGGGATTCAAACCTCATCATATCACAAGCCAGAGGAGAATGGAAAGTAAAAGAAGAAAGGTTGAAGCCCTATCACGATCGTCTCGACCAACTCAAGAGGCAGTTCGAAAATATCACATTCCTCTACTTGCCCAGGGAAGAGAACCAGCTGGCAGATTCCTTGGCCACCCTAGCATCGATGATCAAAATTCCTGTGGGAGTTAGGATGATGCCCTTGGTAATTGAGCAGAGGTACGAGCCTTCGTTCAACATAATCGCCACAGTCGAAGAAGAAGAGAATGAAGCACCATGGTACCAGGATGTCTGGAATTTTGTAGAAAAAGGGACATACCCCCAAGAATCCACCGAGAGAGACAAAAGGGCAATTCGAAGATTCGCAGCGCAATTCATCATTTGCGGCGGGAAACTGCTGAAGAAAGGATACAACGGTCACAACCTGACTTGCTTGTTTGGGAAGAGCTCCAAAAGGATGATGGAAGAAATACACGAAGGGGTATGCGGCCCACACATGAACGGCCACATGCTGGCCAAGAAAATCGTGAGACAAGGGTACTACTGGACAACATTGGAGAAAGATTGTTGTGAGTACGTAAGAAGGTGTCACAAGTGCCAGATTCATGCAAACATGATGCATGTGCCACCATCTCTTCTATACAGCATGACCTCGCCTTGGCCATTCTCCACCTGGGGAATCGATATTATTGGTGAAATCATTCCAAAGGCCTCAAATGGAAATCGGTACATCCTGGTGGCCATAGACTACTTCACAAAATGGGTAGAAGCTGCATCTTACACCAAGTTGGGGGCCAAGGAAGTGGCCAAATTCGTCAAGAGAAATCTCATCTGCCGTTATGGAGTTCCTCATGAGATTATTTCGGATAACGGAAGTCATTTCAAGGCAGAAGTCAGGGATCTGTTCGAAGAATACAAAATCACTTATCATAAGTCATCCCCATACAGACCACAGACAAATGGGGCAGTCGAAGCTGCGAATAAGAATGTCAAGGCCATACTGCAAAAATCAGCTGATACCTACAAAGACTGGCATGAAAAGCTACCATTTGCACTTTGGGGGTACAGAACATCGATAAGGACGTCCACATGAGCGACTCCTTACTCACTAGTGTATGGGATGGAAGCGGTACTTCCGGTGGAGATAGAATTACCATCCCTACGCGTGATAGCAGAGTGTGAAATATCGGAATCAGATTGGTTGAGAGAAAGGTATGAAGAATAGGCCCTCATAGATGAAAAGCGTCTAGCAGCGGTCGACCATGTCCGAATCTATCAGAAGAGGATAGCCCGTGCTTTCAACAAAAGGGTTCGTCCAAGGAAGATTGTCAAGGGCGACCTTGTCCTTAAGGAGTTGCGAGCTCCGATCTTTGATCCCCGTGGGAAGTTTAAACCTAAATGGGTCGGCCCTTATATCGTCAAGACTGTTCTTTCCGGAGGAGCAACTTATCTCATGGACCTCGATGGTGTCGAATTCAAAGAACCAATCAACATGGATCGTCTCAAAAAGTACTATGCTTGACTATCCAATAACCATTCCTTTCAAGCCTTGCCTTGAACTACGCTCGACCTGATTCCCGCTCGGGGATACGTAGACAACCACATCGGTTCGGTCGCTCCACCAACAAAAATAACCTTTTCTTTCAAAACCTTGGCCCGAACTACGTTGGACCTGATCCCCGCTCGGGGGTACGTAGGCAGACTTTCAAAAAGAAAAAAAAGAAGGATGGTTCGCTAGGTTGAAAATCTGAAAGGACGCCTAGGCAAAAATTAGAGCTAAATCCAAAGTGAGCAATAACAAAAGAGAGAAAATAGCTCGCTAGGTCACCTCCTTGGTGCCTAGGCAAAAATTATGAGCCCGTGAGAGAAATAAAGTCGCGGTCCTTACCATAACCCAAAAACCACCCTCCACACTAGGGGCAAACTTCGGCCACTCGCCTCGTTTGCCTGAACCTCTTCTAAGCTAGGGGCAAACGTCGGTCATCTACCTCGTTTGCCTCACAACCATATATATCCCAAACTAGGGGCAAACTTTGGCTACCCGCCTCGTTTGCCTCTAACAACCCCAGCATGCTCAAGCAAGTACCAAAAGCAACAACTAATTGAAATCTCAAGTTACAAAATGTTTTTCCAAAGTAACCAAGGTTCACCGATAAACAAACTTTGAATATTACATAGGCAGGAATAATCAAAGAAATAAAAGTCTTTCAAAAAGCAACCACATGTTCAAAGACACTTGGAGGAATGAGCAGAATCAGTCAGGACTAGTTTTGTCTTAGTGTCTTTTATTTTTTAGAAGTAGGCCTTTACTCGGTCAGTCCAACCATCAATAAAAGCAGCAATAGTGGTAGCTCTGATCCTGGAAGCAAAGACCCTCTCAGTAAACCCCCGGGGAACCTCCTGAACCTGTCCATACTGTCTGGCCAAACGGCGAGGATGATAGAAAGAAGTCTCTCTCAGACCCATCAACCACACTCTCTGGTGACCCCTGAGGCTCGTGGTGATAGCATAGAGGCCCCAACGCCTCACGATCCAGCAAATGTCAGCCTCAGATAAGGCGCTCATCATGCCCACCCAATCGGCAAAGGTATAGTGAGAATGAAGCACGGCTCGACGAAAGTAAATTGGTGGTATACGGCCCGTCCACAGCTGAAGGCGCTCGTAAAGCCAAGCCTGTAACACCAAAGGCGCCCCAGAAAGAAGAGGAGTCCCTTGGTTGAAGGCATTATCCAAACCATTCAAAGTTTCAGCTAGAACCATGGCCATGGGATTCCTGCTAAGTTTCAGCCTGAGGCACACATGCACCAAGTCAATGGAAATACTCGAGAACAAGAAGTGCGAAGTCATGCACAATATCAAAGCGGCCCCACGGGAAGCATCATACACGCTGGGATTCCCAGGACTGGCGTACCGGGCAATAATAGAAGCAATGTTGAGAACCTCACCTTGAATCAGCCGGCGGGAAATAGTGACAGAGCAATTCAGGTATTCAGCCAAGGCTCGCGTAGGGCTGAGGGTATCAGCAGAAGGGAGAATCAAGTCAGAGTCAGAATCATAGCCGAGAATAGCGCAGAACTCCTCAAACACAGGGCATATCTCCAGGCCATTGAAGTTGAAGACATGATTCACCGGGTCCCAGTGACCAATGGCAGCACGCAAGAACTCAGTGTTCAGGGTCATCTGGCAAAGAGAGAATAGCTCGGTCAAGCTGTAGCTAAAGAGGTTGATCCGCTCCACGCCATCCGTAATGTTCAGCCAAGCTGTGAGGTGGGCAGGATCATACAAAGCCATATTTTCTGTCGCGGCTCTAGCAAAATTCAAAATTTTGGCAGCACCTCCCCGTTTCACGGACTATCCCACCTGCAAGGCAAAAGCACTCACTATCACAAAACTGTCCATCGCAGTAACATCCAGCAATCACAATGCACATATATCAACAAGCACACAACTGCGCCTCTAAACCGGAAAATATCCGGCCTAGGAGGCAAAACATCATAATACTCTGTCAAAAGGTCACAAATTGTGCTACACATCGTCCTACACTGCCCAAATAATCATATCCTCAGTACAACCCAATCGAAAACAGGAAAAGAAAATAAAATAATAATTCCCGCTTGGGAAGCCTCAGTCCTCCTCTTCTTCGTCCTCCGTCGGACCACCCGGAGTGTACGTCGGCGACGGCCTCCTCCTACCACCTATACATCTTGGACCAGTCCTCGATGAGCCAGCCCCGCCTCCACGATACTGCACACACAAATAAAAATGAGGGCAATCAGTAAGGGAACAACAAAAAGTACAAAAACAGAGTCGAGTCAGAGACTTACCAAGGACGCCATCTGATTGGCGGCAAATTGCCGCATGCCGTCCATCTGTCAAAAGTAAAAAATCCAGGGTTAGAACCTTATAACCTTGAGAAAGTGCAAAATTAGAGACATACCCGGTGGTCTCGTGTAAGGACCAGGGATTGTAGGCTAGCCGCCAAGGCGTGACCCTCCTCAGCGTAACTCCAAGGAACATTGAGGACGCCCGCTGGCTGAGTAGGGTACCCACATGTGACTCGCGGCACCTCCATCATTTGGGGAGTGCCATCAGCGCCTAGAACGTTGACGGTCCAATCCCAAGGGGGGATAGGGTCGGGAGCCTGAGGAGCATGCCTCCTGTACATCTCGCGAAGCTGAAGGCACAGAATAAGTAAGGAAAAGATAAATCAAAAACATGGACAATGAATATAAACAAAAAATACAAAAAGAACTCACCTCTAGGAGTGGGAAGTTAGGCATCAGGAAACGGCCACGGTAAGCCTCGTAACCGGTCTCAGAAAGAAAATGGTCCCAGACATCAGTGCCGGCTAAGGCCGCCAATAGAGCATCTCCAGAGAGGTCACCAGCATCCATCGCAGGAGGATCATGAGGGACGCGATACCGAGAACCACCAACCACCTGCCGGGAGACCCGCTCCCCAAGGAACCACTGCCAGCACTCGGTACTCTCCAGCAGAAGGCGGCAAGAGGTAAGAGATTTAACCGCTTGTATCTCCTCTGGGGCGGCGTAAGCAACGCCCTCCCAAGGCGTCCAATCAACACTAGAGGCCGTCAGCTCAGTTAAGAAGTTTCTGAGCAAAACAATCCGGTGGGCCCCGCTCTTCACCCCAACAACGTCCCTCCGCCATCTCAAACCTCGTGGGAATAGAGGCACGGGAGCCATGCCATCCTCATCCTCGCCTGATTCATCCGCCGGGGAAGGGGCCAACATCTTCAAGTATTCAAAACTCCAAAGTTGCACAGACAAAGGAGAAATCAGAACAAATATGGAAATCAAAAAGACGGAAAAATAAAAGAGGAAACAGTGCGTACCTCCCAAGCTCGCCAGAATCCCCCAGTGGATTTAACATCGCCCCGAGAAACCTCCCCCATATGCTTGTAGAGATGGGCCAAGGCAGCACCGCCCCAATTGTAGGAGGGGATCTCATCAATGGTCGCCAGGCAAGAAAGGAGCCTCAAGCTCACCCGGTCGTTCCTTGTCGCAAAGATGGAGCACCCGAGGACATACAGAAGATAAACCCTCAAAAGCTGGGAATTGTTCAGATTGTGATTACCTCTACCGTAGGCCCGGTAAAGCCAGCCGCAGGGGAACCAATGCCTCTCCAGGTTAGGGGGAACAGCCCCAATCAACATCTCCACCGCCTCCGGGTCAATCTCATAAAAATAGTCCAGAACCAGGCGCTTCCCGCAAACCCTCAAGCCCGTGATCATGGAGAAATCAAAAGGCGTCATAGTCATCTCTCCGAACGGCAGGTGGAAAGTGTTGGTAGTGTCCCACCACCTCTCGGCCAGTGCATAGAAGTGAGCCAAATCATTGCTACTTTTCGAAACCAAGCGGACGAAGCCTCCGAACCCGGCATCATCAACCATCCTCTTAACGGTGGGCGAAAGCTGGGTATACCATAAGAAAGCATGGGCAAGGCTACTATGGCATTTCAAGGCCACTTTCGGCACCTGCACACAACAAAGACGACAAAAGATGCACAAAATCACTATTCACGACCCGAGAGCCGAATTCACAAAATCCACATTTGAGCACAAGTCGAACTTCTAACGGTCTCTAAGTGCACGCTATGGCTCACAAAACTAGCATAGTACATGAAAGTAGTCCTAAAATGTCGAAAGTTTCACATACCAAGCTCGCTAGAGCCGCGGCCGAAAGATGGCGTTGAGGGTCCTGTAAAATCAAGTCCGGAGCTTGCACCTCGGCCTTCATCCGTCCTTTGGCCTTCTTAGACGGTCTCCTTGAGCTCGAAGCCATGGATCTACAAGAAAAATGGAAGTCACATTTAAACTTTCTTCTTGAAAATTTGGGCAAACCAAAACACCAATCAAAAATCCAACTACGGGGAAAGATTACTCACCTGAGCACGCACAAGCTACGTTTTGATGAATTTTGGCTCCAAAAATACCCCAAAATGGCCAAGAATGAGCTTCAAAAGCTCAAAAACCCGAGATATACAAAGTTGAAGTCCGGCCACCCAGTGCCGCCGCGGCACTGGCCAACTGCCGCCGCGGCAGTGGCCCAGTGCCGCCGCGGCACTGCTCCCCGTGGGCCCCGCTTCGCTCCGTTTTGCTCCGTTTTGCCCCATTTTGCCCCGTTCTGGCCCGTTTTGGCCTTTTTTCAGCCCGTTTTTGGCCCCGATCAGCCCCGGTGGCCCATTCCAGTCGAGATTTATGAGGTTTTACCCCAAGCAGACTAAAAGTCGTCAGAACTACCTCCAGCAGGCAAAAACTGGGAAAAATCGGCTCCCGAAGACCCGAATCGGTCGTTTCAGGACAACCGTCGCGAATTTCGATCAAACACGAGAATTCTGGTAACGGATTCTGTTTCCCGATCAAGAGAAGAGATTCCCCGAGAACCCTGCATCATCCCCCGAGGACAAAAGCAGAAAGATACCAGCTCCCGGAGACCCCGACAGGCTCTCTTGGATTGAGCACCGAAAGAGATTTCCCGAGAACCCTGCATCATCCCCCGAGGACAAAAGCAGAAAGATACCAGCTCCCGGAGACCCTGACAGGCTCTCTTGGATTGAGCACCGAGAACCCTGCATTATCCCCCGAGGACAGAAGCAGAAAGATACCAGCTCCCGGAGACCCCGACAGGCTCTCTTGGATTGAGCACCGAAAGAGATTCCCCGAGAACCCTGCATCATCCCCCGAGGACAAAAGTAGAAAGATACCAGCTCCCTGAGACCCCGACAGGCTCTCTTGGATTGAGCACCAAAAGAGATTCCCCGAGAACCCTGCATTATCCCCCGAGGACAGAAGCAGAAAGATACCAGTTCCCAGAGACCCCGACAGGCCCGTAAGATTTGATCAAAAGGAGCAGTTGAAGAGAGATCCTAGAAAGTATCCCCAGCAGATTCAGATTAATCCTCAGCGGATTTATACACCGTCAGTTCAATCACAGTAGTCCATTGTCGACTCGTCATCTCGATGCAAACATCGTCGGTCCATTAATCATCATCGCTCTCATTACACCATGGGGCTTCCATGTTCATCATGTGACATCTCAGGATCTCACGATCGTCCCGTGACTTCCGTGTCAGTCTCTTAATTTCCAGGGCCCCTGTGTCCGTCGTTATTTGCCAAAAGACGTCTTCGATCATAGTCCTTTGAGACCCCACACCCAATTACGTTTGTTTACGAAGCGAACTTCCAGAAGTTTGCCCCTAAACCCGGAGTCTTCTAGACTTCAGTGCCCTTATCTGAGTCACCCACCACGTCACAATCGCAAACACTAGCACAACACCAGCCCACTCGGAGTAGCACACCCCATGGCATCTACTCATTCTAGGATCAGAAAGCTAGGCATGATAGGACTCATGTATGAGATCATATCACATCCACACATTGCATATCATCCTCACATAGCATAGCATCCGCCTGATTGTTGTGTATGTGCATGATCGGTTCCTTGCCTTGAACTATGTCCTGGTCTGATTCCCCTTGGGATACGTAGGCAGCTCACACAGAGCACGACCAGCACTAGCCACAGCACCATCCTTTCATCTTTTGCAACACTGTTTGTCCTAAATCTATAGCCTCCAAAAAGTCATGTCTCTTCAAAACTTTGGCACTCGCTTGCGACATGCGTTGCCTCGCAAGTTCATGCCAAAGAGGGGCAAACTGTAGACACCCCATTTTGTCGGCTATCAGATTTAGGAGACCCATAGCTTGGTGGTTTGCAATGATCGTAAAAGACTCAAAAGGACTCTCGGAAGTCAGCTCTATCTCTCAGAATGCTCAGAATGACCAAAATGCCCCTGAAAGCCCGAAAACTCCCAGATTTGGTCCCAAAGTTCTGAAAACATGCTACGTCGTAAGAAAAGTGATAAAATGAGTTTTTAAATAAAACCGGAAGAAATCGTCAGCTCCCAGAGACCCCCGGAAGTCCCGGAGGTTCCCCGAAAGTCCCCGTTGACCGGTTTGACCAAGGTTTGACCAGGTTTGACCGAGATTTGACCAGGTTTGACCGAAGTTTGACCAAGTTTGACCGAAATTGTCCAAATTCACCGGAATCATTAGAAAAGTATTAAAATAAGTTTTAAAAGAGAATCGAGCGAAAACTCCCGGAGGTTCCCAGAACTTCCCGGGAATCCCAGGTTTGACCAGTTTGACCAAGATTTGACTTTGGAATCGGGGCACCGAAACAATTTTCAAATATTTTTCATGGATACTAGAGGTCAATAGCTTTCCGACGGTATATCGCACATAATTTCTGGATTTAAAACGAATTTATTATGAATTTCCAAAGGCGAAAAAGGCGATTAAATCGGCTTTTATCGCGAATACCGCAAAACTTTTCAAAGTGACCTATCCCCAAACTATTTTTTATGTAAAGTAGACTCCATTACCTTTCCAACGGTATATCACAACCTCGATTTGGAGTTCGTACGCATTTTCTGTGAATTTCGGACAAAATAGGGCCTTTTCGCGAATACCGGAACTTCGGGGGGCCTAAACAGCATTATCCAGACGAAGGGAGGAGCACTGCCGCCGCGGCACTGGCCCAGTGCCGCCGCGGGACCCCTCCAGAATAGTCCATTTTTGTAATATGTTTTGTGGTCCCATTTTGATTAATTAAAAGCTAAAACGACGTAGTTTTATGATTTCAGATGTTTGGAGCCAATGGGAGTACTTTCTAAATCCCAAAAACACCCCAAGTTGGCCTATATAAACACCCCATTACTCCTCATTTTGGGGGAGTCAAATGTGAGTTTTGGAAAAGTTTGGGAGAGAAAGTTGTAGAGATAAGGCTAGAGTAGAGAGAAAAGAAGCTTTCTTCTTTGATTTTCAAAAACAAAAGTGAGTTCTAACTTTGTTTTTACTTCATTACTTCCATTTACTTCAACATTCAATACTCCCAACCACCATTTTAGTGAGTATTCAAGAGAGTGGAAGCTTCTTCCATGTCTAGTGTCATTACATATGAGTGATACACCAATCTACAAGTCTCATGCTTCATGAATATCACCTATTGATTATCATCTACTTGCTTGTTTATTTATTGTTCATCTCTTCTTATACCATTTCTTTTTATTTTTTTTATTTACTTACTAGTTCATCATCATCTAAGTGATGACATGAAGTTTGGGGTGAGTGAATCCTTATGGATAGTAGCTCTTGACCTCAAAAATATGTTTGATAGATGATGATCATAACCTCAATACTTCCAAAGTATTCTTGGAATGTATTGAAGTTATGCCCAAAAAAATAAATAAATCTCTCCAACAATCTTGGAGGTTCTTAAATGATGAGTTTGATGTAGGTATTCTAAGTGGCTATGATCCTTATTGAGTGTTGAAAACATGTTTTCAAAATATCTATTTCAAAACCCCTCTCAATCCCTCTCATTTGGTTTCAAGAAACAAAACTTTGTTTTCTCCAAAATCTTCAAAACAATGAGTCAAAACAGTGAGTGAGTTGAGTTCAAAGATTTTTCTAGAACTCAATACTCAACATATGGATACAAGGCCACTTGGAAAGTCTTCCTAACTCATTGGAGAACACCCATGATTTTTGGTTTGACTTGGAAGTACTTGAAAATGGTCCACTTGGGTCCCAACATTCCTTCCAAACATTCTGTTTTTGCTGTCACAGCAGCTAGGTCAGCTTACGACCTCTTTTCCAGAAAACTTTTCCAAAAGGGGTGGTCCTAACTTATTTTTCCCTTAAATTTCAATGTCTTAGGAAACTTTCTGTATAAAATGGGCTCCTAGATCATTCTTTTTCATTTTCTAAGATTTTCTAACATTTCAGTCGACAGTACGAACTCTGTCTCTGAGTGACCTCTATTGTTTATGTAATTTCACTCAATATGTGATAGCTATTCAAGATTAGCCTTTTGGGTTGTGTTCTAGACACAATAAGGAACATCTCCATAAAAAATCATGCATTGAAAACATTCCTAACCCCTCTTTTCAAATTCCAAAAGATCATGCTACTGTTCTGTCCACTATTCACAGCAAGTACATTTCAACTTTCATTCTTTGATTTGATGCTCATATGCATTCCAAATTAGTTCATATCTTAGGAATTAGTCCATACTACATTTGTACACATCCCATGTTAATTTCATTCATTCATTCATGCACATTTTAGACTTCTAAGTCATTCTAGGAATCCATGAACACAAAGCACACTACAACCTTGGCACATTCTAGATACATACATTGCATTCATGCAAGATTTGGGGTTTTTGTAACTCTTAATCTAAGGAGATTATAAGGAATGAACTCGATCACCCGTTCATGCTTCCCCTTTTGATCTAATCATCCTTTCTCATCCGTCCCGGGGATTGAGAGTTCTTCTTTTATCAAAGAATAACATGCACCATACTAGCTTGCTAAGCATATTTTGATTTCTTTGTTTATTTGTTTCAATAACAATTCATGTCCCCTTTAGATTAAGGAAACTTAATTACTTGATACGTGATTAGACGATTTTTTCCTAGGTTTATTTGTGTGATCTTTCACTTTACATTGCATGATATTTGATTTAGATCTTTTGAATGATATTTTATCTTTAGATCTTCCATTTTCAAGTTTCTTATGTAATGTAATATACTATCATAGTATTAATTGCCGAACCATACATAGTATAAGATGATTATTTGGATGCTAATTGAGGCCCGTCGAAAGACGAGGCGAGTTGAGGGTGTTTTAGTCGCGACAAAGGCTCCTTCCTCTCTCGTACCAAAACCCCGAACCAAGTTCTTTGGTTATGAAGGGCCGGTGCCCTTTATCCATTTGGGTGAGTCAAAATTAGGTTTCTTGGTTCCTTAAAGACCAAGTGGCGACTCTGTATCTGTTTTCAACAGACCTATTTTCTTTCTTTGATTCAAATCAATTTCAAAACAATCTCAAACAAGAGAAGTGGTCCGATTCCCGGTATCCACAGGACCAACAAACAAGGTTTGCAGTGTATATTTTTGTGAGCATGAAGCAGACATCCTTATCATGGTGCCTAGGCAGGTTAACTCAATATGATCACATGTGAGTGATTGCCTTGGGAATCATAAGAAAGAGGTTCTGTTCTATGCCACATAAGCATCTACACCGCACAGGTAATCCCACCAGGGCAGCAGTTATATCATACTGGAATCTATATGCAAAGGCTGGGTTTAGTCAAAGAGTGTCCGTTGACGAGAGTTCCAATATACCGTCAGAGAGACAGTACGGAGGTTTTTACTCTTTTTGATATACATTGGAAGGTAAAGTATCAACGGTGACTGGTGCCCTGGCACAGCAAGACCTGAACAATGTCAGCGCCGCGTTTCAGACATAGTCGGAGGGGGAAATGCTGGAGTGCAATGCGGTGAACCAAATACAGTAAAAAGATAATTTTAAGGATGCTTCTTATGAGTCAAACCTCTGTATTATTTTGTTTTGAAAATAAAAATCCCCAGCAGAGTCGCCAGATTGTGGACACGCGGAATCCGTCGTCCACTCCTGTTTCAGTTTCCGGGGTTTCGGAATTGATTTTCCTTTGTTCTGAAATTGATTTTAAAGAAAACAAGAGGTCTGTTGAAAATAGATACAGAGTCACCACTTGGTCTTTAGGAAACCAAGAAACCTAATTTGACTCACACAAATGGATAAAGGGCACCAGCCCTTCATAACCAAAGAACTTGGTTCCGGGTTTTGGTACGAGAGAGGAAGGAGCCTTTGCCACAACTAAAACACCCTCAACTCGCCCCGTCTCTCGACGGGCCTCAATTAGCATCCAAATAATCATCTCATACTATGTTTGGTTCGATAATTAATACTATGATAGTATATTACATCCCATAAGAATCTTGAAAATGAAAGATCTAAAGATAAGATATCATCCATAAGATCTAAGCCAAGTATTACACAATGCAAAGTGAAAGAACACGCAAACAAACCTAAGAAAAATCGTCTAATCACATATCAAGTAATCAAGTTTTCCTAGTCTAAAGGGGGACATGAATTGTTCTTGAAATAAATAAATAAAAGAAATCAAAATATGCTTATCAAACTAGAATGATGCATGTTAATCTTTGAGAAAAGAAGACCTCTCAATCCCCAGGACGGATGAGAAATGAAGATTAGATCGGGGGGAGCATGAACATTTGATCGATTTCATTTCTTATAATCTTCTTAGATTAAGAGCCACAAAAGCCCAAATCTTGAATGGATGCAATGCATGATCCTACAATGTGCAAAGGTTTAGTGTGTTTGTGTACATGAGCTTTCTAAAGTGACTGAGATGCCTAAAATATGAATGAATGCATGGAGAAAATCATCATGGGATATGTACAAATGTAGTATGGACCACTTCCTAAGATATGAACTAATTTGAAGTACATATAAGCATCAAATCAAAGAATGAAAGTAAAAGAGTGTTTGCTGTGAATAGTGGACAGAACAGTGACTTGATCTTGTGGAAAATGAAACGTAGGGTTAGGAATGTTTTCAATGCATGAATTTTTATGGAGATCATCCTTAGTGTGTCTGAAACACAAATCAAAAAGCCAATCCTCAATAACTATTACAGATTGAGAGAAATCATATAAACAATAGAGGTTACTCAGAAACAGAGTCTGTATTATCGACTGAAATGTTGAAACATATTAGAAAATGAAAACATAAGATCTAGAGGCCCATATTATACAGAAAGTTCCCTAAGACACTGAAGTTCAAGGGAAAAATGAGTTGGGATCACTCCTTTTGGAAAGGTTTTCTATAAAACAAATTGAAATTCAACCAAGCTGCTGTGACAGCAAAAACAGAATGTCTGGAAGGAATGTTTGGGTCAGAATGGAACCCTTCCAAGTGTTTTTAGATCAAACCAAAAATCGTGGATGTTCTCTAATGAGTTAGGAAGACTTTCCAAGTGGTCTTGTATCCATACATTGAGTATTGAGTTCAAGAAAAATCTTTGAACTCAGATCATTCACTGTTTTGAAGATTTTTGGTAAAACAAAGCTTATTCCTTGGAATCCAAATGTTGGGGGTTTTAAAGTGGTTTTGAAATAGGGGTTTTAAAGGTATATTTTCAGCACTTAAATGGAGTTTATGACCACTTGAAATATCAACATTTGAACCTACATCAAGAACCTCCAAGATTGTTGGAGACATTGTTTTCATTTTTGAAGACAACTTCAAAAATACATAGGAATGTTTTGAAGTTGAAACCATCATCTATCAAGCATGTTTTTGAGGTCAAGAGCTACTATCCATAAGGATTCACTCACCTCAAACTTCATGTCATCATCTAGGTGATGATAGACTAGTAAGTAAGTAAAGAAAATAAAAAAGAAATGGGATTAAGGAAGGATAAGCATAATATGTAAACAAGCAAATAAGTAATCAATAGATGATATTCATGATGATTTTGGACTTGTAGCTTGGTGTTTTCACTCATATATGTTGACTTTAGACATGGAAGAAGCTTCCTATCTCACAAATTCTCACTAAAATGGTGGGTGGGTGTATTGAATGCGAAGTAAATGGGAGTAATGAAGTAGTAAACAAAGTTTCGAACTCATTTTTTAGTTGAAAATCAAAGGAAGAAGCTCACTTTCACTCTCCTAACCTTATCTTCTACAACTTTTCTCTCTATAACTTCTCTAAGCTTTGTATTTGCCACCCCTAAATGAGAAGTCAAGGGGGGTTTATATAGGCCAATTTGGGGTGGTTTTGGGATTTAAAGAGTGCTCCCATTGGCTCCAAATGTCTATAAACAAGGAACTACGTCGTTTTGGTTTCTAATTAATCAAACTGGACCCCCAAAATAATTTCCAAAAATGGACTGTTCTGTGGGACAGTGCCGCAACGGTAGTGGGCCAATGCCGCGGCGGTACTGCTCCTCTCATATCCAGATAATTCTGTTTAGGCCCCCAGAGGTTCCGGTATTCGCGAAAAGGCCCTATTTCGTCTGAAATTCACAGAAAATGCGTATGAACTCTAAACTGAGGTTGTGATACACCGTTGGAAAGGTAATGGAGTCTACTTTATATAAAAAATAGTTTGGAGATAGGTCACTTTAAAAAGTATTGCGATATTCGCGATAAAAGCCAATTTGATCGCCTTTTTCACCTTCGGAAATTCATAATAAATTCGTTTTAAATCCAGAAATTATATGCGATATACCGTCAGAAAGCTATTGACCTGTAGTATCTATGAAAAATATTTGAAAAATGATACGGTACTCCGATTTTAACGTCAAATTTTGGTCAAACTTGTCAAAACGTGGGATTCCTGGGAAGTTCTGGGAGCTCCCAGGAGCTGGCATTTTCGTCCGATTTTCTTTTCAAACTCATTTTAGTAATTTTTATATGATCTAGAATGATCCCAGAACTTTTTAGAGAATTTGGACGATTTCGGTCAAACCTTGGTCAAACTTGGTTAAACCTTGGTCAAACCGGTCAACAAGGACTTTCCGGAAGCTTCTGGGGGTCTCTGGGAGCCAACGATTTCTTCTGACTTTGCTTGAAAGCTTATTTTTAGTAATTTTCTTATGACGTAGTATGCTTCCAGAGCTTTTGGTCCAAATTTGGGAGTTTTTGGGCTTTCGGGGGGTATTTTGGTCATTCTGAGCATTTTGGTAGATAGAACTAACTTCAGGAGTCCTTTTTTAGTCTTTTTCAATCATTGCAAACCACTAAGCTATGGATCTCCTAAATCTGATAGCCGACAAATGGGGTGTCTACAATAGCGTGATCTCAAATCATCGCATAAATTTGTAGCATGGAGCATAAATTTGCGTTAGTAGCTGTCATTTGTTTGAACACGCGCATCACGATAGGATAAGTGCATTCATGCGTGTGACTATTTGTGCTGGTGTGTTTGACCCTTGTCCGAACTACGTCTTGGTCTGATTCCTAAATGGATACGTAGGCAGCTCACCGCTGAGCACGACCAACATGAACCATTGGCTCAACTGTTTTTGTAACGCATTTTATTTTTACCTAAATTCATCAGTTTGGTCAAAGGCTTGTCTTCACACAGGCTTCGACATTCACTCGTGACATGCGTTGCTCCACGAGTTCTGTCGAAAAGGGGCAAAATGTAGACACCCCAATTTTGACCAAACATCAAATTAAGAGGAGTATTACCTCCGAGTTTGATGATGACTGTGTTCGACTAACACTACAAAAAAAATACGTCTTTTGTGACGGAAAAAATCCGTCACAAAAAAGGTGCAATTCCGTCACAAATACTTTTTGTGACGGAATTGCACCTTTTGTGACGGATTTGTACCCGACACAAGTTAAAATCGTCACAAAAAGTTTGTGTCGGTCAAATTCCGTCACAAAAAAGTACTTGTGACGGATTTTGTGTCGGATTTGTGTGTGACACAAAAAATAGTGTCACATATAACTATTATTTGTGACGGTTTATTTGTGTCGACCAAAACCGTCACAAATAATATTTGTGACGGATTAGTGTGCGACACAAATAATAGTGTCACATTTGATTTGAGGCACTTTATTTGTGTCGACTATAAACCGTCACAAATACTAGTTGTGACGGTTTCGGACAAATAGTATTTGTGACGGAATAAATAGTATTTGTGACAAAATTTTAAATATTGTGACCACAATTATTACCAAAACCGTCACAAATAATGGCCAAAACCGTCACAAATATTATTTGTGACGGAAATTTATATATTGTCATCAAAAATCATTATTTCTCCATCACAATAAATTATACCATACTTATTTTTAAACGACAAGAACCACATAAAATTTAAAAGCATATTAATTAAAGATAAAACAAGAGACAATAAAGTATATGTTCATACATAATTGTTTCATAGCTGACATTAGTAGAAATAAAAATGAAATGATAATAGTCTAAATAAAGTCATTACGCTCATAATTAATTCAATTAAAAATAGCAAATTATGCTCTAATATCCTCTAATCCCTCGCCACAACCTGAAATAGAAAACGGAAGTTCAATTAAAAATATAATAATGCAACCATCTAGCAACCCAAAGAGCAAACCAAGATCAAAGATACAAAAAAAAAAACTATCCAAACAAGCAAAAAAAAAACTGCAAAGATTCCTAAAAAAAATCGGCAGAGTTTCCTTTGTTTCTACAACATCCAAAAATTTTCATAAACCTGTATAAATAAATTTATCACAATCCAAAATCAACATACAACTCTTTGGCACTTTTATGATCTAGCATACTAAATTTCAGCGCAAAATTCTTCTATCAAAGTACTACAAAAAATATGATGAGTCTAATGTTAGTTCATGCTATACAATAAATAATCGAAGATCACCAACCCTAATTGTGAATGCACCACAACTCACAATTCTACTTATTAATACAAGATAATCAACCATATTGTTTCACTACATAAAAACATACACTCATACACTACAACTCACAATTATGCTCATCAACACAATTAATAATGAATAAGTAATAAACTAGCGCTATATCTAACAATTTGGTAGTAAACTACATGTACAAAGAAATTACCTCATCATCTTGGTTTACATCTCCATCAGCCTCTGAAATTGGGCGGTGCACACTTGATGAAGTAGGAACCTAAAAAATACAAATATTACATCAAAATTTTAAAAATATTCCAAATATCTGTATTAGAAATATAAGTGCAATAATAATATTTGTTACCTGGTTACCGACACTGGATGGGCCATCTCCAACCCGTCGACTCTCTCCCTCCACCCACAAAGAACTTTCATGTGCAAAAGTCGGACAACAAACGAGAGTTTCGTGAACTTTTTACAATCTGGATACAACTCAATCTGCGCATCTTGCATGAGTTTTAAAAAATTTGAAGTTTCTTCATTAGGCCCTGCCATATTATCCATATTTGGAATTCCCATTGCCTCGTGTACCATTTCTTCCATTTCATCTCTAATATCTGAACTCATTGACATGTCAATCTGCTCTTGCTCTCGATTTTGATGTAACGAAACATGTGATTCTCCATGATAAGTTCATTTCTTATACCTTTCAAGAAATCCCTCTGAGATTATATGTTCTCTCACAACATTTCGTGGTTCATAATAACGATTGGCACACACTTTACAAGGACAATAAATATCCGAATCAGGACTCTTCTTGGCATATGAAAATTTTAAAAAGTCATCAAGCCCTTTCAAAAATGTAGCTGAATTCCTAGGTAAACCAAACCAACTTCTATCATCCATGTATACTTTTTTGAACTGTTATCACATAACAAGAATCACAATCACAAAGGGTAAGAATTACAAAGGTTTTACTTTCTTCTAGTAACGTAATTTCATTCTTATTATACTCTTGTAGTTTTACTTTTCTCTCTCTAGTTGTCTATAATTACTAATAAAACCTCTAGCAATGTAGAGCTATTTATGGATTTTTCCTAGTAAAACTTCGTACACACAAAATTTGAAAAGAGAAAAGAGATTATTGTGTGTGTAAATATATATACACATTTATAGATAGAGAAGGTGATTACTATGTTCAGGGCTAAATTGGAAAGAGAGGGGAGCAAAGAAGAGAGGTAAATAAGATACAATAAATAAGATACTGAATAGAGAGAGAGAGAGAGGGAGGGAGAGAGAGGAAGTAAGTGGTAATAGAGGGTGGTGGTTATAGTAGCATTTCACACATGAGGGGTTCAAGTGATGGCGGTCAATTGTCCACTTTAAGAGAGAGAAGAGTGAGATGGACTGGTGGTTGGAGGTGGTGGGTGAAGGTAGAGGAGTGGCTCGCAGAATTCATTGTCATAGAAGAGAGACACGGAGAGAGGAGAAAAAAAATAAAATTATGAGGCTTGTAATTTATTAATATATTGATGCCTTTGATAATGCAAAATTAGTATTTATAAAAACATATTAACTATTTCGTTTTGTCAACTGACTATTTACCAAGGTTGGGAGCTATGTGTTACAACATTATACGAGGGAGGCACTAGTACCTATGACATACCACAAGGCAATTTAGTGTAATTTACCCTAGTTATTATAATAGTGATAGAATACATAAATGACTAAGTTGATAGTTTCTATTTCTATTTTAAATATGTAACCAATCAAACACATTACCGTACTAAGATTAGAGGGTAAGCAAAATATTAAGACCGACGTTGTGACAATCGCGTCTCACTTAAGATTAGAGAGTAAGCAAAATATCAACCCTTACATACGGCCCTTAGAACACTCTTTTTGCAAATTAAAAGCCCATGGTTAAGAATCTTTAGATGAAAAGAGAAATCAAATCTCTAACATAATATTAACATGATATGGTGATGATACATATCTACCACCACCGTACCCCCACCAACTTTTTATTCAATCACAATCAAATTTCTTCTCCAATGCTTGTGTTCAAAGCATTACACCAACTCATGCAAAAGCAAACAAAAAGAATAAACAAAAAAGTGAGGTTGCAATTATAAATATTGAATGGTCAATTGAGTTCCTTGCGAGTTACTCTAATTAAGAAGGTCGAGGGGTGATAAATTAGATTAGGTGAAGGTGTGAGTCTTGGTGTAATGGCTCAACCAAACCACCATAATAGAAAATAGGATACTTAACCAAATCCTCGGTTTAAAGTTTAAGATATTAATTTTGATACAAGTGAAAAAACAATTTGCGGACTCCTTTACTTTACTAAAAAGATGGGCTCTAAGTCTAGTAAAAAAAAAAATTGGCAGATCTCTCTCTTTCTCACATTAACCCAACCCATAAGACTTATTAGACAAAAGTGGTGACCAATTATCCTTTGGTCAATTGGTGGCCCCAAGTCACTAAAGCAAAACAAAAAAAGAGAGTGGATGATCTCTCTCTCTCTCTCTCTCTCTCTCTCTCTCTCAGATTAACCCAATGTATCACTTCAAGAAAAGGAAAAAAAAACCCATTTGCCTCTCGTCTCTCTCTCTTTTAGGGATCTACCAACCAAACCTGGACCCATTTTATTAACCCACAAGACATGCACCAACGTTTTTTTTTAAATTATTCTTAACATAATTTATGTCAAACATACAAAATACGGATTTAAATAAAAAAATTTCAAGTACAAAATTAGAATAGAAATGAACTCATGGGCAGCAACTACTTCAAATAACAATAAGACAACAAGGCATGAAAATTGAAACCCAAATAAACTAAAACCCAAATAAGTTGAATATCAGTAAATAAGCAAGGCATGAGAATTGAACACAAGTCAATTAAAACCCAAATAACAGTAAATAAGCAAAAATTAAAGAAATTCAACTAAAACCCAAATCTATGGTTTTAAAAAGGCATGAAAATAAGTAAATCAAAGATTCATTACAATGGTGAAAAAAATTGAAGAAAAAAAAATGATACCTGAAGTCTGAAGAAGATTGCCGAAATGGTGGGCCGTGGTAGTCGATTGTCAGTCGTTGCCGTCGCAGGAGTGGTCGTCGGTTAGATGAGAGAGACGATTGAGCCACTGTTTTGTTGGTCAGATGGACGGACGCCTGTTCTAGAGACCCACTCTACATATATTCTAATATATATATATATATGGCTTCAATCCAATATGCATCTAGAAATTGTAAAATGATAGATCGTGAGAGATAAGCTGATAGGACCGAGAGAGAAGCTGACCTTGGAGAAGTCGGTGGCGGCCTGGAGTAGAGTGGTAGGGGCGGCGGCGTCGAGTGGAGTAGAGTGGTTTTGCTCTCTCTCTCTCTCTCTCTCTCTCTCTCTCTCTCTCTCTGTTTTTGGGTTTTGCTCTCTTCTCTTTTCCACAGTTTAGATTTAGGGCTAGTATAGGGGGAAATGTTGGGGGGGAAATGTTAAGAGGGAAAATTTTGGGGAAACGTTGGTGTATTAAGTATTTACAAGTAACTTTTTTGTGTCGGATAGTGCATTGCCGTCACGAACAAAACTTATTTGTGTCGGATAGGTAAATTTTCGTCACGAATAAATATTATTTGTGTCGGATAAGTACGTTTTCGTCACGAATAAAAAATTATTTGTGTCGGATATATTTCCGTCATAGAATCCGTCACAAAAACATTTTTTGTGACGGATTTGTATCCGTCACAAAAAAGTTCGTCACAAAAGGCCTATTTTCTTGTAGTGTAATCTAGGGTTTCCTAAGGTGAATCAAGCTCTTTGAAAGGGTCTTTAATTTGACACAAAAAAAATGATGAGAGGAAAAGAAAATGAAAGCGAAAACAGCACATGAGGAGTTCCGCGGCAGTCACGAGATGCTGTTGCGGCACTCACCAACTGCTGCACCGGCAGTCAGTGAGAATCGATGCGACAGTCCCCGAATGCCACTAATATCCTTAAATGCCGCAAAAATAAAAAGATGGCAGTCCGCGAAGTTGTCTGCGGCATTCATTGAGTGTCTCATCGACATTCATCGAACGTCACGTCGGCTATCAGTGAGTGCCGCAATGGCACGCTCCCTGAGTGCTGCTTCCATCTCCACTGAGTGCTGCGTTTTTTCAATAGTCTGCTTTAATGTAGTACGTTTTGTACCTTCAAAAGGCATCCGGAATTAGGGTTTTCACTATGAAATTACTGAAATGCCCCTTAGAAATTTGCCTATATATAGGGAATGAATATTCTATCACAAGGGATCTAAATTTTTCAAGGTTTGAATCTAAAATATCTTGATATCCTTAGAGAAAATTAAAGAGAGTCTTGGAGAAGATTAGAAGAATTAAGAAGCAAGAGCTAGAAGAGGAGCTTAATTAGCCCTTAGAATATCCTAAAACCTTCAAGAAGTTGAGGATAATTGGAGGTAAACTCTAGATTAACTAGTCTTTATTCTAAATTCAATCACAATATATAGAAATTCTTAGGATCTTTTGCACATTTTCAAAAACTCTCTTCCTACCTCATTTCATCACACACCACTAATATTGTGATTGAACTCCCATTTTGTTGATTTGGATCAAAGTAACTTTGGATTTAAGATTAAATAAATCATGAAGTAAAAGTTAACTTGAATATTGTTTGAACCTTGAGTTTATTTTCTTTTATTATGGTCAACTTTTGGGATTTATGGAATGCTCAATATCTCATTTGGTCCCTTTAAGTTGGTCCTTTTAGATTCTCTATGAGCTTATGACTCAAATGAGAACAACCACATCCATACATGATTAGTAGTTCATGACTTTGGTCTTCTAGTTAAAAGTCTTATGGAATCCTTTCAATATTCCATTGAAACCCACATGGATTAGTCTCCTTTTTTTTTTATCTCCAAATGACCATCAATGGGAAGGAGAATTAGTCTAGGATGAGTCAACCCCTTGGTCTTGGCATGGTAGACTTAACAAAAATGAAACTCAACAATGGTGCAGTGAATTCATAAACCAATTTTGATCAAGTATTTTTAATTAAATAATGATCTGTTGGAATTGAATGAGACCAATTGGAGAGTATTAATAACATAAAGATCCACCACTGTAATTTTTGTTTTGATGAAATTTCATGTTTAAGATTGTTTGGTCATGAGTTTTGTGAGACAATCATAATCTGTCTAGAATTTTAGAACAGTAAGACCTTATTGAAATGAGTGAATCAGAGCTTTAATCAAGCATTCTTGACTTAAAATAATTTTTTATATAAAGTTTAATGTGTTAATAAGATTTCTTAAAAAGATCAAAGTCATTCTAATTTGTTTACTATTTTTAGAAAATCAATAAAATCTCTGGACAGAGAGTTATAAAATTTTGAGTGATGTCTAGCTTTTATCCAATTCCCGGAGATTGAACAGTTGATTTTTGATTTTTCTTTTTGGGTTAGAAACTAGATTCAGAGAGGCATCTTGTGTCCAAAAATCATTAAAATCAAACCATGGGATCTATGCTTTTCCTATTTTTCAAAATCAGGTTTCTTCTATGTAATTTCTGAAATTCTGTTGTAGATTTGCTAAACTTCATAAATGATGACCTAAATGGTCTTTTTTATGACCTAGGGCTTAAACCATATTTTAATAATGATTAATTGGACTTGAACCCAGAGGCTAAATGATCCAAATTAATTTACTCTTATTCATGTTCATATGTTCGCATGCCTTCATCTATGTAGGTAAATACTTGTAAGTAAGACTTGTTTTGTATTGGGGTTAAATTGCACTTAATTGAACCTAATTGTGAGTTCATTTTGATCATGTTAGGACTACACCATCTTTATTGGCTCCTAGTTGAGACTTGTATATCTGTAGAGATGATGCATTTCCAATTAATTAGAAGGAATTCATGACTAGGTCAATTCTTTCATACTTGATAGATTTAAGCTAAAAATTTGAGAATATTACTTGGGATTCAATATTATACTGTTTGAAGGATGTTGACTAACCCTTTTTTTTGTAGTGCTACTAAGGTATGATTTCTCAAACTCCTCTTTAGTTTATTTTCTTGATTTTACTGATTTTTTGACTCCATGTGCGACTCCTTAACTTAGGTCTGAGCTTAGGTATTGCCTTATGTGTATATGTGGATTAGAGACATTTTTTTTATAGGATTTCTGTTCTTGTATGAATTGCACGTTTAATATTCGCGGCTAGATCCCGAGTAAGTTCTCTAGTTCCTTATTTGCACATCATCTTGCTTGCAACTTGAATTATGTGGTTTATGAATGATTTTTTATCATTAGCAATCTTACACCCTTTTGACATGCTTTTGTAATGTATATTTACACATATGTATTAGTTGAGGACGTGCTTAGATTAATAATTCGATTAAAAAAGATATTGAGTAGAGGCCTATCACGAGATAGGATGAGATGGGGTGTTTTAGTCCGACGAGCTCCTTCTCCTCTCATTTCATAATCCCCGGACCTAGAAATCTCTGGTTTCCAAAAGATCGGTTGGTCTTAAAATGGTTTTTTAATTTTCCTTTTTAAAAAATTAAGTGGCGACTCTTTGTATTTATTTTGAAAATTTGTTTTAAATCAAAGTGGGCCCAAATGCCGGTATCCACACATATAAGAAAGCACCTTATAACCGTTGGTTGAGAAAACAACCATAAATACATCTCAAGATCCTCAGGAATCCTGTGACTGCTTTTTCATCCAAGGGTTATAATTAAAGTGCTTTCTCATATGAGAAGCTTCTTACAATAGCATTACCTTTTAGTATATGTCTTAGTTTGTATTATATTTGGCTTCTATTATTGTCAAACTAAATAGGTTATGTGGTAAAATGCTACTTATACACATAGACATTATCAGATTACTTTTACAATAGCAACTATTGCTTTGGCAATAGTAGCAGCGATATATTTTCAAACTGTATGAAGCTTTCAAATTTTTGGAAAATGGAATTATTATTGTCACCCCAAAATTGAACAAAGTCACTCCATAATACTACTCTCATAGCATGTGACAATGGTACCATGCACTCAGTGCCAACAGTAATACCCTTAAAAAATTGTTAAAAAAATTACTCGATTGATGAGCTCATTAATTGGTCCATCCACTTGCAGTCAGTAGTTATTAGTGCGTAGGAAAATTCAATTGCTCAACCACTGATGACCAAAAGTATAAGTAGTAATTTTTATCTTCCATCAATGTTTTTTCAGTGATATTCATAGTGCTCTCTTATTTGTTTAATCAATTATTGCCTTTTCCAAGTATTCTTAGATATATTCTTAATTCATTGGCTTCTGCACAACTGTAGACACCCCATTTTGTCGACTATCAGATTTAGGAGACACATAGCTTGGTGGTTCACAATGATCGAAAAAGGACTCAAAAGGACTCCTGGAAGTTGGTTCTATTTCTCAAAATGCTCAGAATGACCAGAATGCCCCTGAAAGCCATAAAACTCCCAGATTTGGTCCCAAAGTTCTGGAAATATGCTACGTCGTAAGAAAAGTATTCAAATGAGTTTTAAAAGAAAAATCAGATGAAATCGTCGGCTCCCAGAGACCCCCGGAAGTCCCGGAAGTTCCCAAAAAGTCCCCGTTGACCGGTTTGACCAGGGTTTGACCAAGTTTGACCAAGTTTGACCAAAGTCGTCCAAATTCACCGGAATCATTTTTAAATCATGAAAAAAGTGTTAAAACAAGTTCCGAAAGAAAATCAAGTGAAAACATCAGCTCCCGGGAACTCCCGGAGGTATCCAGAACTTCCCGGGAATCCCAGGTTTGACCAGTTTGACCAGAATTTGACTTTGGAATCGGAGCGCCGTAACATTTTTCAAACATTTTTCATGGATACTAGAGGTCAATAGCTTTCCAACGGTATATCGCACATAATTTCCGAATTTAAAACGAATTTATTATGAATTTCCAAAGGCAAAAAATGCGATCAAATCTATTTTTATCGCAAATACCGCAAAACTTTTCAAAGTGACCTATCCCCGAAATATTTCTTATGTAAATTAGACTCCAATACCTTTCCAACGGTATATCACAACCTCAGTTTGGAGTTCATATGCATTTTCTGTGAATTTCGGACGAAATAGGGCCTTTTCGCGAATACCGGAACCTCAGGGGGCCTAAACAGCATTATCTGGACGAAGGGAGGAGCAGTGCCGCCGCGGCACTGGCCCACTGCCGCCGCGGCACTGGCCCAGTGCCGCCGCGGCACTCCTCTCCAGAACAGTGAGTTTTTGTAATTTATTTTGGGGGTCCAATTTGACATATTAGAAATCAAAACGACGTAGTTTTGGTTCCCAGCTTATTTTGGACCAATGGGAGACCATTTTAAACTTTTTAAAACTCCATTTACCACCCCTCCTTTGCCTATAAAAGAAGCCATTTACTTCCATTTAGAGGGGAGACATAGAAGCTTAGAGAGAGCTTAGGAAGAAACTCTAGAGAAATATAGAGAGAGAAAGAGAAGAAGTAGTCTTCTTCTTCTATTTTCTCCATCAAAGTGAGTTTTCTTTGAGTTTGCTATCAAAACTTCCATCATCCAAATATTTCTTTCACCACCATTCTTGAGTATTCATGAGATAGGAACCTACTTCCATGTCCAAATGTCACCACATATGAGTGAAACACCAAGCTACAAGTCCAATATCTCAATGATTATCAACTATTGATTGCTATTCGAATGCTTGTTTACTTTGATGTTCATCTCTCTCTTAACCTCATTTCTTTTTTTTACTTTTCTTTGATTATTTAGTTGTTCATCATCATCTAGATGACATGTTGTTTGAGGAAAGTGAATCCTTATGGATAGTAGCTCTTGACCTCAAAGACATGTTTGATGGATGATGATTTTACCTTCAATACATTCATATGTATTCTTGAAGCCATATTCTCAAACAAAACTATGTTTGTGCAAATAATATTGGGAGTTCTTTGATGATTCAAGGTTGGATGAGATTCTAAGTAGTCACATGGTCATCTCAAAAGTTTAAGTTCATGCTTTGAACATCTATTTCAAAACCCCCAAGCAAGAACTCAAACTCTATTTCAAAACTCAAATCCATTTTCTTCAAGAATGATCCAAAACAGTGAGCTGTTCAGATTCAAAGATTTGTTTTGAATTAAATACTTGAGTTATGATGATGAAACCACTTGAAAAATCTTCCTAAAACATCATAGTTTGTCTCCAATGTTTCCCATCAATTATAGAGATGTAAAAGTATTTGTTTTGGATGTGAGAAGTCCATATTCATAATCTGCCTCTGTTCTCACAGAATGTTTACCTGACTTCTTGCACTTATTCTGGATTTTTTTCGTCATTGTACATATATCTTTTCTATTTTATTTATGAAACTTGGGTGTCTTAGAAAACGTTTGGTATATAATGGGTCATCATAAACCATTTCTTTGATTTATGAAAAATCATACCAAATCAGTCAACAGTGCAGCTTTTATTTCTGAGTCATGTGTACATTCTGATTTATTTCTTTTAATCTGTGATAGCTATTAATGTTTGGCTTTTTGGGTTATTTTTTAGACACAATAAGGATAATCTCTGATTTGTCCCACATTTTTCTAGGCACGTTTGACCTCCCATTATAATGTTATAAAGTGATGCATACAGTCTGTCCACTATTCACAACATTTCACTTTTTGACTTTCACACTTTGATGCAACACTCTCTTGTATTTAGATGAACCCATATCCCATGCACATGTTCTTTACCACTTTTAGCATGATATATCATATCATGTATCATCTATCCTCTCATGTATCATACTCCCATAGATTCTTGAGTTTGGTTTCCAAATAAAACCATGCTTTGCAAATACTTGGGAAGTTCTTGAAATAAGTTAGGAATTGATATTCCAAGTGGTTAGAATGTTCATCCAAGTTCTGGAAGTATACTTTCAAAACCCCCATTTCCAAACCCCCCCCCCCCCCCCCACCCCCCCTTAAACCCCTCATTTTAATTTCAAGAAATAAACCTTGTTTTTCTCAAAACCCTCAAAACAGTGAGTCATTTAACTTCAAGGAATTATTTTGAGTTCAATACTCAATGTATGAATGCAAGACCACTTGGAAAGTCTTTCTAACTCATTATAGAACATCCATGATTTTTGGCTTGACTTGGAAGCACTTGAAAATGGTCCATTTGGACCCAAACATTCTCTCCATATATTCTGTTTTTGCTGTCACAGCAGCTTGGTCTGCTTTCAACTTGTTTTACAGAACACTTTTCCAAAAAGAGTGGTCCTAACTTATTTTTCCCTTGAACTTCAATGTCTTAGGGAACTTTTTGTATAAACTGAGCCTCTAGATCTTTTGTTTTCATTTTCTAAGATTTTCTAACATTTCAGTCGACAGTACGGACTCTGTTTCTGAGTGACCTTCATTGTTTATATGATTTCTCGCAATCTGTGATAGCTATTCAAGATTGGCCTTTTGGGTTGTGTTCTAGACATAGTAAGGAAGATCTCCATAAACAATCATGCATTGAAAACATTCGTAACCCCTCTTTTCAATTTCCACAAGATCATGCTACTGTTCTGTCCACTATTCACAGCAAGCACATTTCAACTTTCATTCTTTAATTTGATGCCCATATGCATTCCAAATTAGCTCATGTCCAAGGAATTAGTTCATACTACATTTGTACATATCCCATGTTGATTTCATTCATTCATTCATACACATTTTAGACTTCTAAGTCATTCTAGAAATCCATGTACCCAAAACACACTACAACCTTTGCACATTTTAGATACATACATTGCATTCATGCAAGATTTGGGGTTTTTGTAACTCTTAATCTAAGAAGATTATAAGGAATGATCACGATCACACGTTCATGCTTCCCCTTGATCTAATCATCCTTTCTCATCCGTCCCGGGGATTGAGAGATCTTCTTTTCTCAAAGATTAACATGCATCATACTAGCTTGCTAAGCATATTTTGATTTCTTTGTTTATTTGTTTCAATAACAATTCATGTCCCCCTTTAGATTAGGAAGTCTTGATTATTTGATACATGATTAGACGATTTTTCCTAGGTTTATTTGTGTGATCTTTCACTTTGCATTGTGTGATATTTGGCTTAGATCTTATGAATGATATTTTATCTTTTGATCTTCCATTTTCAAAATTTCTTATGTGATGTAATATACTATCATAGTATTATCTGTCGAACCAAACATAGTATAAGATGATTATTTGGATGCTAATTGAGGCCCGTCGAAAGACGGGGCGAGTTGAGGGTGTTTTAGTCGCGACAAAGGCTCCTTCCTCTCTCGTACCAAAACCCCGAGCCAAGTTCTTTGGTTATGAAGGACCGGTGCCCATTATCCATTTGGGTGAGTCAAAATTAGGTTTCTTGGTTCCTTAAAGACCAAGTGGCGACTCTGTATCTGTTTTCAACAGACCAATTTTCTTGCTTTGATCCAAATCAAATTTCAAACAAGTTTCAAAACCCAACAAAGAGGCGGAAGCCTGGTATCCACAATCTGGCGACTCCACTGGGGATTTTTATTTTTTAAAACAAAATAATACAGAGGTTTGACTCATAAGAAGCATCCTTAAAATCATCTTTCTACTGTGTCTGGTTCACCGCATTGCACTCTTGCATTTCCCTCCTTCGACTGTGTCTGAAACGCGGCGCTGACATTGTTCAGGTCTTGCTGTGCCAGGGCACAAGTCACCGTTGATATTGTACCTTCTAAGGTATATCAAAAAGAGTAAAAACCTCCGTACTGTCTCTCTGACGGTATATTGGAACTCTCGTCAACGGACCCTCTTTGACTAAACCCAGCCTTTGCATATAGATTCCTGTAGAACCTTTCATAGGACTGTTCATTTATCTTTTCAGATAGGACAATGAGATATAACTGATGTATGCCCTGATGGGATTACCTGAGTGGTGTAGACGCTTATGTGGCATAGAACAGAACCTCTTTCTTATGATCCCCAAGGCAATCACTCACATGTGATCACATTGAGTTGACCTGCCTAGGCACCATGACAAGGATGTCTGCTCTATGCTCACGAAGATATACACCACAAACCTTGTTTGTTGGTCCTGAGACATAGGAGTATGAAAACTTGCTAGACGGTATGATCACCATCATCACCTATTCCCGTCGTATATCCCTATTTCTTCCAGAAACTCTACCCAACTCATCAGGATATCCCTGTTTCTCCTAGAAACTCTGTCCGAATCACCAAGATTTCCTAGAAATCCCTATTTTTCCTCCAGAATACCCAGAAACCTCAATTTTTCTTAGAAACTCCGATATACTTATTTCTCCCAGAAACTCTGTCTGACTTACCCAGTTATACCTGTTTTCCCAGAAGCTCTGTCCAAATCTCTTAGATTACCCATAAATTTCAATTTCTCCCAAAAACTCCGGTATACTTGTTTCTCCCAGAAACTCTATCCAACTTACCCAAATTTTCATGTTTTCCCATAAGCTCTATCCAAATCTCCAAGATTTCCCAAAAATTCCAGCAACTCCATCCAAAAATGCCTAGATGTACCAATTTCTCCCAGAAATTCTGATTTCCCAATTTCTCCTAGAAGCTCAGTCCAAATCAACCAGAAATCCCTATTTCTCCTAGAAACTCAAATGACTTCTAGAAATTTCTCCGAATCTTCCAAATCCCTGTTTCTCCCAGAAACTCTATCCGAAATTCCCAAAGTATCCCGGAAATCCCTGTTATCCCTTGGTGATCATACTGGAAAGTAAGGTTAGCACACTCTGTATGGCTAGGACCTTATTTGTTTAACTGCTATCTGTTAGAAGTAGGGGCATCATATAGATTAGGGCTTACATCCGCATGCTTGTCTCATATGCATACACGATTCATGTCGGTTCGCTTGCACGCACGTCTTGTCAGTTTCACATGTGTCAATCTCTACACATCAAATGCATACGTATCATCATCCCCACCCATCTCAATCGTTGTACAGAAGTCGTATACTTACTGTAACCGTCCTCGGTTTGCATCGTTAAATCCTTCAAAACTCTGATCATCTCTTCCTGATATGAGTCAATAAGAAGTGTTTCGCGCCTCTGCTAATTTGGACTTTTACTTCCATTTGCAGAAAATCGTAGCCCCGGGTAAGGACACTGTTGTACCGCCCCAAATTCATTATCGTGATCACAGGCTAGCACAGACCATCATCGATCCACCAATGGCCTACAAAGCTCTGGAGGAGAAAGTGAACAAGCTACAAACCATTGTTGAGCAGTTGAGTTTAAGGGTGAGTCAATTTGAGAAGATGGCACGGAGCATTAGCAAAGAACTGCTTGAAATGGGGACCAGAATGGAGGATGCCAACATAGAAGAAAAGTTCAAGAATGATGAACCCCAACACCAGTCCAAGAGGCCTAAATACTCCCGACACTCCCCGGATGTCAACGCCCTGCGCAGCCAACCCATGGCATACCCTCATCGGCCATACCAATCCTCCAACCAAACCACTAGTTGCCCTTACCAGAAAAAGCAACCCCGTACCTTTGCCAAACTAGATATCTCCCCCTCCATAGCCTTAGGCCGTCTGCTAAAAAAGGGACACCTCCAACTCCTTCAGCCTCGTGCAGATCCCCCACCACCTAACTGTGACCTGTCCAAACGATGTGCCTACCACCAAGGCCCAGGCCATGACACTGACCAGTGCATACGTCTCCGCCATGATAACCAGGACCTCATCGACCAAAACATCATTGAGCCACCACCCATTCAACCCCATGTCACCTAAGCCCCTGGCTTACCTGTTCGAATGATCCCCTTTGTTGAGGCCCATGAATGTTGAACCTGTGTCGGTGAAGTGATGGTGTTTGGGACTCTTGCTAGAAAACCAAATGAAGATGCTCTTTAAAAAAAAAAAAAGAAATAAAAAGAATAAGTGAGTCACTGTGACATTCCATTTGAGACTGGGTCGAGTCTAGTCGAGTCTGTTGTATGTTTTGTCTATTTAAGTTTAGTCTTGTGGTCGAGTCTGTCTGTCATCAATGAGTCTGTAATCCTTCTCTACTTATGGAATGAAGTCTCATTTTGCTTAATCTGATGTGCCTAGTCATAGATGCATGAATCGCTGAACTGAAGTGTCACTTTCAAATTACCATGGATATTACTATGCTAAAAAAATAATTTTTTTTTTACTCAAACAAAAAAAAATCCTGAAAGGTCAAAGTCAATTTTGTGCCGATATCGATGAAGAGCCGAGAATTGAATAGTCTTACTTTAAGAATTTAAAGATTCTCTAGCCTCAATCTTGAAAAGACATGCTTGGAACTGACTAGGGGCTTACCCAACACCCTTTTCCCGCCATTTCAAAGCCTTGGGCCCAACCCAATTGAGAGCCATATGAACCTGTGTAGACTTAGTCCTTGATGGTAGCCAAACATTTCAGTGAGTTTCATCTCCACTTTCAAAAAAAAAAAGAAAAAAAAAAAAGAAAAAGAAAAGAAAAGCTCGCTAGGTGAAAAACCCGAAAGGGCACCTAGGCAAAAGTTAGAGCCGAGAAGGTGTTGATTTCCAAAATCTGACCCTAGCCAGTCAAAATGTTGGAGAAAATTTTGATGAAACAAATGAGAGAATCATACGCTTCAAGATACATCTTAAGAACGTGCCAAGATCACATTTCAAAAGGCACGGAATGGCCACAAATAAATTCCGAGAGCTGAAATGCACATTCTGGAATTCTGAGATTGCGATTGAAAGATCTCGCAAGAATCGACTACATTAAAAAGCAAAATTGACTGGCTAGGCGAAAGTGAAAAGGATCAATCCTCAAAACAAAACAAAAAGAAAAAGAAAAAGAAAAGAAAGGGAGATTGAAACTGAATCCTCCTCTTCAAAGCTACCATAAGTGGCTCAAGTTTGAACTTTTTTGACGATTGGTTTGAAAAACCCTCATACCTCAAACCCCTTAATTCAAGCCTTGCCTTGAACTACGCTCGACCTGATTCCCACTCGGGGATACGTAGGCAACCACATCGGTTCGGTCGCTGCACCAACAAAAATAACCATTTCTTTCAAGCCTTGCCTTGAACTACGCTCGACCTGATTCCCGCTCGGGGATACGTAGGCAACCACAACGGTTCGGTCACCTCACCTACCTAAAAATCAACCCGCTTCTTTCCAACCATGGCCCGAACTACGTTGGACCTGATCCCCGCTCGGGGGTACGTAGGCAGACTTTCAAAAAGGAAAGAAGGATGGCTCGCTAGGTTGAAAATCTGAAAGGACGCCTAGGCAAAAATTAGAGCTAAATCCAAAGTGAGCAATAACAAAAGAGAGAAAAGAGCTCGCTAGGTCACCTCGCTGGTGCCTAGGCAAAAATTATGAGCATTTGATAGATTAAAGTCATGGTCCTTGCCTCAAACCAGAAAATCACCTTCCACACTAGGGGCAAACTTCGGCTACCCACCTCGTTTGCCTGACTTTTACTATCTACCCTTCACACAAGGGGCAAACTTTGGTCACCTACCTCGTTTGCCCAAAACCTCCAATGAACCTTCCTCCAAACTAGGGGCAAACTTTGGTCATTTACCTCGTTTGCCTACCGATCCCACTTCATGTCCTTCAAACTAGGGGCAAACTTCGTTTGCCACCCGATCCCTATACACCAATGGTAAGCCTTCAAGTCACAAACATTGTCTTGAACAGATGGAAATGGAGCGTCTTTCATTCCATAAGCTAAGGCACTAATTCAAGGCACATCTTGAGAGAAGCGAAGAAATTGATTAGATCAGTAGGGAGAAATTTTCAAAATAAGATTCACCATCAAAGTGATGCCACGTTAAGGTGAGAAATAAACACAAAAGAGAAATGGTACATCATTTATGACAAGAGCACATCAAGTTTTGGCAAGTCGAGCTTGTTTCATTTTGGTGTCAAATGTGTCACCCTCGCGTGTCGGTATCTGTCAGTTTTGAGTCTGTCATAGTCTTTTTCAGGAAAAGAGTCGGTCGTAGTCTCAAATGTATAAGTCAACAGTGACGAATAATGAATTTTTCAAATCAAGTTATAAAGAGCATTCCAAAGGGCAATACAAGCAGGAGTACCAAACACCATTACTGCACCAGACAAGGCGTCAGCATGAGAAGCGTCCAAACTTGGGAAGAATTTCATCCCATTCCAAACCGTCGAAAGCTAACCATCTTCTTCATGCAACATAAGTCCATGAGTGGCTGTTGATCTTTCATCTTTCTTCATGCAACATAAGTCCATGAGTGGCTGTTGATCTTTCATCTTTCTTCATGCAACATAAGTCCATGAGTGGCTATTGATGATCTTCTTTTCTCCTAGCAACATAAGTCCATGAGTGGCTGTTGATCTTTCATCTTTCTTCATGCAACATAAGTCCATAAGTGGCTGTTGATGATCTTCACTTCTCCTAGCAACATAAGTCCATGAGTGGCTGTTGATCTTTCATATTTCTTCATGCAACATAAGTCCATGAGTGGCTGTTGATGATCTTCCTTTCTCCTAGCAACATAAGTCCATAAGTTGCTATTGATTATCACTCTTCATCAGTGTCAAACCACTGCAAATCATCTCTGTCACAAATAGAATGATACCTTGACTCCCATTTAAAGGACGTATTTCCTTCTTCCTAGCAGAGTACATTATCCTACCAGCTCCCGGAGGCCCTGACCGGCACTCTTGGATTGAGCGCCAAAAGAGATTCTCCGAGAACCCTACATCATCCCCCGAGGATAGAAACCGATAGATACCAGCTCCCGGAGGCCCTGACCGGCCCTCTTGGATTGAGCGCCAAAAGAGATTCTCCGAGAACCCTACATCATCCCCCGAGGACAGAAACTGATAGATATCAGCTCCCGGAGGCCCTGACCGGCCCTCTTGGATTGAGCGCCAAAAGAGATTCTCCGAGAACCCTACATCATCCCCCGAGGAGAGAAACCGATAGATACCAGCTCCCGGAGGCCCTGACCGGCCCTCTTGGATTGAGCGCCAAAAGAGATTCTCCGAGAACCCTACATCATCCCCCGAGGACAGAAACCGATAGATACCAGCTCCCGGAGGCCCTGACCGGCCCTCTTGGATTGAGCGCCAAAAGAGATTCTCCGAGAACCCTACATCATCCCCCGAGGATAGAAACTGATAGATACCAGCTCCCGGAGGCCCTGACCGGCCCTCTTGGATTGAGCGCCAAAAGAGATTCTCCGAGAACCCTACATCATCCCCCGAGGATAGAAACTGATAGATACCAGCTCCCGGAGGCCCTGACCGGCCCTCTTGGATTGAGCGCCAAAAGAGATTCTCCGAGAACCCTACATCATCCCCCCGAGGACAGAAACTGATAGATATCAGCTCCCGGAGGCCCTGACCGACCCTCTTGGATTGATCTCCAAAAGAGATTCTCCGAGAACCCTACATCATCCCTCGAGGAGAGAAACCGATAGATACCAGCTCCCAGAGGCCCTGACTGGCCCTCTTGGATTGAGCGCCAAAAGAGATTCTCCGAGAACCCTACATCATCCCCCGAAGATAGATAGATACCAGCTCCCGGAGGCCCTGACCGGCCCTCTTGGATTGAGCACCAAAAGAGATTCTCCGAGAACCCTACATCATCCCCCGAGGACAGAAACCGATAGATACCAGCTCCCAGAGGACCTGACCGGCCCTCTTGGATTGAGCGCCAAAAAAAAAGATTCTCCGAGAACCCTACATCATCCCCCGAGGACAGAAACCGATAGGCCCTAACCGGCTCTTTTGGTTGAGCATTGCAAGATCTGACCAACCACGAGAGATTCAGAGATGGATCCTGGTTCTAGGTCAAGAATTGAAGAGAGATTCTTAGAGAGTTCATCAGCTCCCGAAGGCCCTAACCGGCTCTTTTGGATTGAGCATTACAAAATCTGACCAACCACGAGAGATTCAGAGATGGATCCTGGTTGTAGGTCAAGAATTGAAAAGAGATTCTCAGAGAGTCCCCTACCATCCCCAGCAGAAGATAATAGCAGTCCAAATCGATTCTCCGGACTTGTCATCATAAGGATCGGCCAAAACATCACCCGCAGTCAAATCACCCCGATTCCCTTGGCAAGCACTGTCTATTCACTGATTATCATGAGCTTTCTCACCTGTCAGTCATTATGAGTTTCCTCACTTATTGTGAGCCTCTTCACTCCAGTTATCTCACCTGTCAATTATCGTGAGCTACCCCACTTATCATGAGCCTCCTCACTTTGGTTATTATAAAAACTGTCGGTTATCATGAACTCCCTCGCCTATGGGTTATCCTTAGTTGTCATCCTCATGGACCCCACATCTGACTACATTCGCTCGCAAAGCACACTTCCCAAATTTTAGAAGTTTGCCCCTAAACCCAGAGTCTTCTAAATCTTGATGTCCTTATCCGAGTCATCCACCACCTCACGGTCGCAAACGCTAGCACAACACCAGTCCATTCGGGGTGGCACACACCCGACAACACCTGCTCATACTAGGATCATAACACTAGACATGAAAGGACTCATGACACAATTCATATCACATCCATGCATTACATATCATCCTCATAGCATAGCATCCGTATGTCTTATTGTGCATGTGTGACTTGTTCCTTTGTGCCCTGAACTACGTCCTGGTCTGATTCCCCTTGGGATACGTAGGCAGCTCACGCAGAGCGCGACCAGCACTAGCCTCAGCATCATTGCATCTTTTGCAACGCTTTTTATCCTAAATCTATAGCCTCCAAAAGACCTGTCTCTTCAAAGCTTTGGCACTCGCTTGCGACATGCGTTGCCTCGCAAGTTAATGTCAAAGAGGGGCAAACTGTAGACACCCCATTTTGTCGGCTATCAGATTTAGGAGACTCATAGCTTGGTGGTTCACAATGATCGAAAAAGGACTCAAAAGGACTCCTGGAAGTTGGTTCTATTTCTCAAAATGCTCAGAATGACCAGAATGCCCCTGAAAGCCATAAAACTCCAAGATTTGGTCCCAAAGTTCTGGAAATATGCTACGTCGTAAGAAAAGTATTCAAATGAGTTTTAAAAGAAAAATCGGATGAAATCGTCGGCTCCCAGAGACCCCCGGAAGTCCCGGAAGTTCCCGAAAAGTCTCCGTTGACCGGTTTGACCAAGGTTTGACCAGGGATTGACCAAGTTTGACCAAAGTCGTCCAAATTCACCGGAATCATTTTTAAATCATGAAAAAGTGTTAAAACAAGTTCTGAAAAGAAAATCGAGTGAAAACATCAGCTCCCGGGAACTCCCGGAGGTTTCCAGAACTTCCCGGGAATCCCAAGTTTGACCAGTTTGACCAGAATTTGACTTTGGAACCGGAGCTCCATAACATTTTTCAAACATTTTTCATGGATACTAGAGGTCAATAGCTTTCCAACGGTATATCGCACATAATTTCCGAATTTAAAACGAATTTATTATGAATTTCCAAAGGCGAAAAAGGAGATCAAATCTGTTTTTATCGCAAATACCGCAAAACTTTTCAAAGTGACCTTTCCCTGAAATATTTCTTATGTAAAGTAGACTCCAATACCTTTCCAACGGTATATCACAACCTCAGTTTGGAGTTCATATGCATTTTCTGTGAATTTCGGACGAAATAGGGCCTTTTCGCGAATACCGGAACCTCAGGGGGCCTAAACAGCATTATCTGGACGAAGGGAGGAGCAGTGCCTCCGCGGCACTGGCCCACTGCCGCCGCGGCACTGGCCCAGTGCCGCCGCGGCACTCCTCTCCAGAACAGTGAGTTTTTGTAATTTATTTTGGGGGTCCAATTTGACATATTAGAAATCAAAACGACGTAGTTTTGGTTCCCAGCTTATTTTGGACCAATGGGAGACCATTTTAAACTTTTTAAAACTCCATTTACCACCCCTCATTTGCCTATAAAAGAAGCCATTTACTTCCATTTAGAGGGGAGACATAGAAGCTTAGAGAGAGCTTAGGAAGAAACTCTAGAGAAATATAGAGAGAGAAAGAGAAGAAGTAGTCTTCTTCTTCTATTTTCTCCATCAAAGTGAGTTTTCTTTGAGTTTGCTATCAAAACTTCCATCATCCAAATATTTCTTTCACCACCATTCTTGAGTATTCATGAGATAGGAAGCTACTTCCATGTCCAAATGTCACCACATATGAGTGAAACACCAAGCTACAAGTCCAATATCTCAATGATTATCAACTATTGATTGCTATTTGAATGCTTGTTTACTTTGATGTTCATCTCTCTCTTAACCTCATTTCTTTTTTTACTTTTCTTTGATTATTTAGTTGTTCATCATCATCTAGATGACATGTTGTTTGAGGAGAGTGAATCCTTATGGATAGTAGCTCTTGACCTCAAAGACATGTTTGATGGATGATGATTTTACCTTCAATACATTCATATGTATTCTTGAAGCCATATTCTCAAACAAAACTATGTTTGTGCAAATAATATTGGGAGTTCTTTGATGATTCAAGGTTGGATGAGATTCTAAGTGGTCACATGGTCATCTCAAAAGTTTAAGTTCATGCTTTGAACATCTATTTCAAAACCCCCAATCAAGAACTCAAACTCTATTTCTTATGAATGATATTTTATCTTTTGATCTTCCATTTTCAAAATTTCTTATGTGATGTAATATACTATCATAGTATTATTTGTCGAACCAAACATAGTATAAAATGATTATTTGGATGCTAATTGAGGCCCGTCGAAAGACGGGGCGAGTTGAGGGTGTTTTAGTCGCGACAAAGGCTCCTTCCTCTCTCGTACCAAAACTCCGAGCCAAGTTCTTTGGTTATGAAGGACCGGTGCCCCTTATCCATTTGGGTGAGTCAAAATTAGGTTTCTTGGTTCCTTAAAGACCAAGTGGCGACTCTGTATCTGTTTTCAACAGACCAATTTTCTTGCTTTAATCCAAATCAAATTTCAAACAAGTTTCAAAATCCAACACAGAGGCGGAAGCCCGGTATCCACAACAACATGACTGTTTACATTCAGTTGTAGCTCACCTTCCAAAAGCTAAAAGGCTATTAGACTTAGTTATCATTCTCAGAGTACGCCTTAGTTAATTATTACTGGAGTTGGGTGGTGGTGAAACAAGGATCTCTAATGTGGAGGGAGAAATCATTCATGCGAGGCATTTGAGAGATGATTTTAAGCAGAGATTTAATTTGGACTACTTTTAAATCATATGAAGTGTTCCAAAGGAAACTCATTGTTTAAGCATCTAAGACCATATATATCTCCAATGTGGTTGCCAATTCTATTTTAAAGCATGACCATCGAATATGGCTACTCCAATGCAAGGCCATTTAGCATGCCAAATTTTAGCATTATCACTTTTCATATTATATTTGGCACAATAAATGGCACATGCCATTTGTGTCACATCAGCATATGAGTGTTCTTTTTTTTTTTTTTTTGCTAAGAGAGCATATGAGTATTCAAATGGTATATTTTGACCATATTTTTGCTATGTTTTACAAATTTTGTATCCCAAATGTTTCCCCACCTACATGTACTTGGGAAGTATTTGGGATGTAAAATTTGAAAAACATAAACATTTATTAAATGACCCTTTTGCCCCTTAACAAAAGACTACTTTGAAAGATAAATGGTAGTTGGGCAAAATATAGCATTTGACACTATAGCAATGCCAAAAAATAGAATTGACATGATGAAAATAACATGTAGTATTGGAGTTGCTCTAACAATGCTTATTTTGTGCTTTCTTACACTTTCACACCTTTTTCTTTTGTGCAATAGAATTGAATTGTATCCTTTCATATGCAATCAAAAATTTTACTTCCACATGGAATCAAATTAATGTGAAAATTCCAAATTAAATTGGATTCCTAAATGTTGTACCAATGTATGTGGTACCCCCAACGACTACCATAATACGTGGCACAGTAGTTATAGCATTTGGAAACTAAATAGGATAGGATTTAACTTTGAGAAGAATATATATAAACATGAATAATTCTTAGAAAAACTTCTTGTATTGAGTCCATAATCTCATCCCAGCCAAAGAAAATGGGGAGCTTATTCTCCATACCTGCATGCAAGTGTATTTATGATAAATTCTTATGCATTGTCTGCTAGTTTTATTTTATTTGTGTGGTTATCATAGAGGTAGGTCAAAGCTTTGATTGTTGGGCAGTACCTTTGCATGTGATCGCTTACTAAGAAAATTAAGGGTGTAGCGCAGGGGCGGATTTAGAAAATCTTTTTAGGGGGGTTTGATACGGGGCTTCCAAAATTTTTTTTTTGACCTAATTATACATATTTTGCATATGTTTTAAACCTAATATGACAAATTTATAATAATTTTGATTGATTTATACATATTTTATGTATATTTTAGACCTAATATGACAAACTTTATAATGTCAGAGGGGACTTTTAGACTTATTTATACATATGTTGGATATATTTTAGACCTAATATGACAAATTTATAATGTCGGGGGGTTTTTATAATTTTTAGGGAGACTTAACTGTAATTTTTTTTTAAACTTAGTGTGCAATTTTCAAAAAGTCGGAGGGGGGGGGGGGGGGGGGGGGCGGCGGCTTCAGCCCCCTTTTGACTCTGTATGTCCGCCCCTGGTGTAGCGTTGGTTTTAGTAAATATCAATTGATTGATTATTTGAATTTGGTCATCTAAATATATCATCTCTTCAAAAAGCTCCTTTTTTAAATTTCTACTGGTGCAGCTGAGCAGACCAAACACATCAATGCCTTTCTATTAAAATATATAAGGATTCTAGTTAACATGTCGTTTACATTTAGTTTGACCCTCCACCAGCTGGTGAACCTGTGTTCGATTGTATTACAATGAGATAGAAAATGACTTCCATTGTTCAATTTGTGGGTCAATTTCAACAATGACTACTATTTCCTATCTTTTAAAATATGGATTCTGGTTAACATGTTACATTTCTTATGCTGAATCATATATACAAACAAGTATATAATTAAGCGAGTTTATGACAGGTTGAATAGTGAATACGTATACATATTCGTGTGTGTATATATATATATATATATCCATTGGTGGACCTACAGTGGGAGCGGGCGTAACCGCACCTACTCAATTTTTGAACAAAAAAATTAGTTTATATATGATAGTTTTTAAAAAATTTTGGGCTTTCGTCAAGTATTTGTTAACTATGAAGCATTTTTAATAATGAGATTTAATGTGAAAAGGAGTATTGTAGGCAAGTTATCATATTATTTTGATGTTTTGTTGTGTTAAAAATGCATGTTAGATATTCATAGATACTTTTTTATTAATCATATTTTTGTACTTGAAAGAAAATTTTATTTCTTAGTCGTCTATAGGGGTACATATGAGCTGAGCTCAGGTGTGTTTGAACTTGGTTTGTTTATTAAGCCGATCACGAGCCTACCAAAACTACTTAGTTATTTAATAGATTTACATATAGCCTATTCGCAAGCTTTTTTGCTAGCTTACTAATAAGCCTTATTCAAACATGATCAGGAGCTCTATTAAGTCGAGTCTATGCGTGTTTGAGCTTGGCTTATTTATTAAACAAGCCTAAAATCTAGACTTAAGCTTTACTTATTTATTAAACTAGTCGAACCTTTATCGAGTATGTACGCGAGGCTTATTGAGTGGCGTAGCGTATGTAGCCGTATTTTTCAAATTTGATCCCAGTGGATGAAATTTTTTAATCTGCCACTATATATATATATATATATATATGCATATGATAGGGTGCATTTAGACTATTTATTTAGTGCGGTTGAAATTTTGAATGAGCGCACCGTGCTATAGTTTAAAAATGCTGTTTATATATATTGTATAGGTTGTCATGATTTAAGTGGAAAAGAGCTTGACATTTGTAAGTCCCTTCCAATACATAATATCAGAGACCTCCCCTGGGTTTTGAATAATATCATTAACCTCCCTTATTTTCAAAACCTTGTATCACTGACCTCCCCTCCATTAACTTCCGTTAACTTTCGTTGCTAAATCTGAGTGTTGTTTGGCAAACAAGCTTCTGCTTGTGCGTTTGGCGTTCTATTGCTATGTCACAAACAAACAGGGTCCTTACTTTTGTTTTATTTAGTTTAATAAATAGAGTAATGCTATGCTTCCCAAATTTTTTTTCCCAAAATGATGTGGCAGTGGGGTCATTTCCCAAAAGTGCATCCCAAAATATTTTTTGATATACATTTAATTGTTTGAAATTCTGTAAAATATTATGTCCATATTCCAGTATTAATCCTAGATTTATTTAAATGCCAATAAGCATTTTAATTAAATAAGTAAAACTAATTGACTAAAAATGTACGCACATTACTTAACAACTAAGGGTGTGTTTGATAACCCAATTAAGCGGTGAAAATGAAAATTTTCAGCACTTAATTTTTTTCAGTGCATTTGATAATGTACCACTTAATTGAAAAAGCAGCCAAAAACCCACTGAAAACGTTCACTAATGAAAATATTCACTGAATGCAATTTGTTTTAGTTCTTGAAACAATGTTTTCAGTATTGCAAATACAAATCACTTAAAATTTTCTATACTTAAATTCGGCACTTAATTTTCAGTACTTAATTTTCAGTTTTATCAAACACACCCTAAGTCTCAAATGCTTTCAAAGTATTTCCCAAATTTTGAATTCCAAATACTTCACAAATACATGTTGCAATGGGTTTACTAGATTTTTTTGATTGGAGGATGTTGAAGTGGTTCCATCAATATTGAAGGTGGTTATTTTTAATCAATTAGTTTTACTAATTTAATTAAAATACTTATTACGACACTTAAATAAATCGAGGAGTAATACTGGAAAATGGACTTATTATTTTGCTATTTTACAGAATTTCAAACAATTAAATATATATCAAAAATTATTTTTGAAACAATTAAAACCAAAACATTAACGGAAGTTAACGGAAGTTAATGGAGGGGAGGTCAGTGATACAAGATTTTGAAAATAAGGGAGGTTAATGATATTATTCAAAACCCAGGGGAGGTCTCTGATATTATGTCATACCTCAGGGGAGGTCAATGATATTTACCCTATATATATATGCATATGATAGGGTGCATTTAGACTATTTATTTAGTGCGGTTGAAATTTTGAATGAGCGCACCGTGCTATAGTTTAAAAATGCTGTTTATATATATTGTATAGGTTGTCATGATTTAAGTGGAAAAGAGCTTGATATTTGTAAGTCCCTTCCAATACATAGATTCAGGGTTGAACATGATCCCTTCTCCATGTCAAAAAAAAAAAAAAAAAAAACTGCTGTTTATATTGTGTTGTTTAAACACTACGTGACTTCTGAAAGCAATTGGAGGTTTAGGCTACGTACCTAAAGTTCAATATGCAAAAAAATTAATCCAATTCATTGTAAGATTAGTGTGTTACTTAATTAATCTTTTAGTTGATATGTTGCTATCTGTGACCTACCCTCTCAAAGAAAATGTTTGAAAAGTTGAAGTTCCACACTACAAACCAAATGCATCAACGACAATGCCACACAAATTGCTACCACATTTTTTAAATTGAAAAAATATAGTATATAATAATTTTAAAAAATTAAAAAGCCATCAACAAAAAAAAATATAAATAAATAAATTTCAACTTTTAAAGAGTTGATTTATGTTTCAAAATCAACCATATTTTTCTATTTGGGTGGAGTCAAAATTCAGTGGGACACTGAGACTTATAATCTAATAAAGTACCCATGAATCGATTGTAGTAATCTTAGAGTGGAGTAATTCTACCCTCTACCCTAAGAATTTATGAACAAGGAGGCTCTTACAGCAAAGAATCTCTTCTCTGCATCCAAAAAATGTTTCCACTTATTTTATTTTAATTTTTGTCGTTATCATATTTTTGAAAGTTTAGTTGAATGGTTGGGCAGTACCGTTGCATGTGATCGCATATATATATATATATATATATATGGACACGTGGATTTCCACTTCTTGTTTGTTTGAGATTGTTTTGAAAGGAAAAGAAAAGATCTGTTGAAAACAGATGCAGAGTCGCCACTTGGTCTTTAAGGAACCAAGAAACCTAATTTAACTCACCCAAACGAATAACCAAAGAACTTGGCTCGGGGTTTTGGTACGAGAGAGGAAGGAGCATTTGTCACGACTAAAACACCCTCAACTCGCCCTGTCTCTCGACGGGCCTCAATTAGCATCCATATAATCATCTTATACTATGTATGGTTCGACAATTAATACTATGATAGTATATTACATCACACAAGAATTTTGAAATGGAAGATCAAAAGATAAGATATCATTTATAAGATCTAAGCCAAATATCATACAATGCAAAAGTGAAAGATCACACAAATAAACCTAGAAAAAATCGTCTAATCACATATTAAGTAATTAAGTTTTCCTAATTTAAAGGGGGCATGAATTGTTCTTGAAACAAATAAACAAAGAGATCAAAATGTGCTTAGCAAGCTAGAATGATGCATGTTAATCTTTGAGGAAAGAAAATCTCTCAATCCCTAGGACGAATGAGAAAGGAAGATTAGATCGAGGGAAGCATGAACGTGTGATCGAATTCATTCCTTATAATCTTCTTAGATTAGGAGTCATAAAAACCCCAAATCTTGTATGGATACAATGCATGGTCTTAGAATGTACAAAGGTTGTGGTGTGTTTGTGTACATGGGTATTCTAAAGTGACTTAGAAGTTTAAAAAATGAATGAATGCATGGGGAAAATCATCATGGGATATGTACAAATATGCTATGTACTACTTCCTAGGGTATGAACTAATTTGAAGTACATATAAGCATCAAATCAAAGGATGTAAGTAAAAGTATACTTGCTGTGAATAGAGGACAGAACAGTGACTTGATCTTGTGGAAATTGAAAAGTAGGGTTAGATATGTTTTCAATGCATAATGTTTTATGGAGATCATCCATATTATGTCTAAAACACATATCAAAAAGCCAATCCTCAATAACAATTACAGATTGAGAGAAATCATATAAACAATAGAGGCCACTCAGAAACAAAATCCGTACTGTCGACTGAAATGTCAAAAATTTGTAGAAAATGAAAACACAACATCTAGAGGCCCATATTATACCAAACGTTCCATAAGACACTGAAGTTTAAGGGAAAAATGAGTTAGGACCACTCCTTTTGAAAACGTTTTCTGTAAAACAAGTTGAATGCAACCAAGCTGCTGTGACAGCAAAAACAGAATGTCTGGAAAGAATGTTTCGGTCCAAATGGACCCCTTCCAAGTGTTTCCAAGTCAAACCAAAAATTATGGGTGTTCTCTAATGAGTTAAGAAGGATTTCCAAGTGGTCTCATGTTAATACTTTGAGTATTGAGTCCTAGAGAAATCGTTGAACTCATATTGTTCACTGTTTTGAAGGTTTTGGGAAAAACTAGGGTTTTATTCTTTGAAATCAAAATGAGGGGTTTAAAAGGGGTTTTGAAATAGAGGTTTTGAGAGTATACTTTCAGCACTTAAATGGAGATTATGAGCACTTGAAATATCAATATTGAACTCATATTAAGAACCTCCAAGATTGTTGGAGAGCATTGTTTTCATTTTGAAGACAACTTCAAGAATACATAGGAATGTATTGAAGTTGAAATCATCATCTATCAAACATGTTTTTGAGGTCAAGAGCTACTATCCATAAGGATTCACTCACCTCAAACTTCATGTCATTATCTAGATGATGATGGACTAGTAAGTAGACAAAGAAAAATAAAAAAGAAATGAGGCAAGGAGAGATGAACATTTATATAAACAAACATATAATAACAATCTATATAGGATAATCAATGTGATTTTGGACTTGTAGCTTGGTGTTTCACTCATATATGTTGACTTTTGGACATGGAAGTAGCTTCCTAACTCAAGATTGCTCAAGAATGGTAGTTGAGGAGGATTTGAATGTGAAGTATAAAAGAAGTAATGGAAGAAAACAAAATTAAAACTCACTTTCTTATAGAAAATCTGTGGGAGAAGCTCCCTTTCTCTCTCTCTTCTAAACCTATCTCTATCTCTCTTTCTCTCTACAACTTTTTCAAGGTTTGCACTTGGCCCCCCAAAATAAAGAGCAAAGGGGGGTTTATATAGGTCAATTTGGGGTGGTTTTGAGATTTAGAAAGTGCTCCTATTGGTCCCAAACATCTGTGAACATAAAACTACATCGTTTTGGTCTTTAATTATTCAATTTGGACCCCCAAAATAAATTACAAAAATGGGTTTTTCGAGGGTTGAGTGTCGCCGCGGCACTGGCCATGTGCCACCATGGCAGTGGCCCAGTGCCGCCGTGGCACCGCTCCTCAAATGACAAAAAAATTACGTTTAGGCCCCCAGAGGTTCTGGTATTCGCCAAAATACCCTATTTCCTCCGAAATTCACAGAAAATGCATACGAACTCCAAATTGAGCTTGTGATATACTGTTGGAAAGGTAATGGAGTCTAATTTTCAAAAACAAAATAGTTTAGAGTCAGGTCTCTTTGAAAAGTTTTGCAGTATTTGCGATAAAAGCTGATTTGATCGTCTTTTTCACCTTCGAAAATCCACAATGAATTCGTTTTGAATTCAGAAATTATGTGTGATATACCGTTGGAAAACTATTGACCTCTAGTATCCATGAAATTTTTTGAAAAATGACATGGCGCTCCAATTTCAAAGTCAACTATTAGGTCAAATCGGTCAAACCTGGGTTCTCCAAGAAGTTCTAGGAACCTCTGGGAGCTCCCAAGAGCTGACGTTTTCGTCTGATTTTTTTTTAAAACTCATTTTTGTAATTTTCACATGATCTAGAATGATCTCGGAACTTTCTGGAGAATTTGGATGATTCGGTCAAACTGGTCAAACCGGTCAACGGGGACTTTTCGGGAACTTCCGGGACTTTCGGGAGTCTTTGGGAGCTGATGATTTCATCTGATTTTGCTTCAAAACTCATTTTATCACTTTTCTTATGATGTAGCATGTTTCCAGAACTTTTGGTCCAAATCAGGGAGTTTTTGGGCTTTCAAGGGCATTTTGGTCATTCTGAGCATTTTGAGAGATAGAACTAACTTCCAGGAGTCCTTTTTGAGTCTTTTTCGATCATTGTGAACCACCAAGCTATAGGTCTCCTAAATCTGATAGCCGACAAAATGGGGTGTCTACAGGGTGTAGCCTTGGATTTACTTTTATAACACATTTTTGCTTATTCCAAAATTGTTCACCCTTTATTCACCCATTTCTCCCATTAGTTAATGCAGTGGAGTCCAGTGTTAAATGAAAATTAATTATTGTTGTAAAGTATTGAGCCCTACTGCATTAGCTAATGGGAAAGGAGGATGGGCAATTTTAGGGTGAGCAAAACTACAATCTTAGTTTTAATGAGTTGATTATTTGAATTTGGTCATCTAATCTCTTAAGAAAAAACTCCTTGAGTAGCTAAGCAGACCGAACACATCAATCATCATCACATGCCTTCTTTTAAAATATGGATTTTGGTTAACTTGTAGTCTACATTTTACTATGATCCTCCGCCAGTTGATGATCAACTCGTGTTCAATTATTTACAATTCCCATATGACCTGCTACGTTTTTATAATATAGTAGATGAGATAGAAAATGACTTCCTTAGTTTAATTAGTGGGTCAATTTCAACAATGGCTGCTATTACCTTTACTTCCATTTCTTATTTAACTGTAAATAAATATTTACACAAATTTTCCCAGAAGTTTGCTTTTATTACACTGACTTTCCTCGTATTTTAAGAAATTATAGGGATTTCCCACTACACCATATGGCCCGATTTGTAATATGCATATTCGTTACAAAAAATATTTGTAACAGATATACCCGTTACAATTTTGGCGTTGCAAATTTTGTAACGAATTTTTGTGACGGAGTTTGTAACGGATATACCGTTACTAATTTAATTTTAGTAACAGACATATGTATCCGTTAGGAATATGTTTAGTAACGGATAGCTATCCATTAGGAATATGTTTAGTAACAAAAATTCGCATGTATCATTCCTCCCAATATCACATGGTATGGTGTTGGAAGGAATTAACCAATCAATAATCTTCTTCAACAACCTTGGTGCCTAGGCCCTTGAGCTCTTATAGAGCTTCTTTCGCATATTGATCATCTTCAATCCTCTGACAAACAATGCAAACTCTTATCTGCCTTGGAATACTATAGATAACCTTGCTCCAAATGTACTTGTTAAGCTTCACATGCACTCTCACATCCTTTGTTGTGACCAATGGATTTTTGTGCAAATTTTCTAATCTCCTATAAAAGCAGAAAACTACCCCGTACGTATTAATGTACACAAACCTCCCCTGAAATATGGTCTAATTACATGGCCCTCCCTTGTACTTAAAAAAATACAAGGACCTCCTTCTCACCACAAAACCCTAGCCATGTTTACAGTTTTGTAAATGTATTATTATACCCTCAAATAAATTTGCTTTTGCGATGAGAAAGAGTTTAAGTTAAGCTTTTCATACCTTCTAGTTTCTTTCAATTCTTCAATTTCTTGTAATTCTCCCATTTCTTTAATTTCTTTGAATTCTTTAATTTATTAATCAAGTTCTTTCAAACTTTTCATAGAAGTTTCTTTTGCAATGACAAATGCTTCTTTCAATTTCTTTCAATAAAACACTAAGAAGTATATCTTTCAACTTTTTTTTTCCCATATTTCTTCCAGTTTCAATTGTAATTTCTTCTGGAATATCTTCAAATTCTTCAATTTCATAATTTAAATTCTTGGGTTTGGGTTTTTTTTTTCTTCCAGTTTTTGTCCTGTCTATGCAATAAATATGACGGATACCATAGGTCAAAAGAATCTGGGCAATCTTTAATTTGGCTTGTGGGAATGAATTTTTTGTAGTTCATGGAGAATTGAAGGGATTGTGGAAGATGGTAATGGTAATATAGTCATTTTGAAAAATAAGAGAGATGATTCTAAATTTTGGAGAACAAAACTTTTGGTGAGAGAAGAACAAGAGAAAAAGTAGTCATTTTCACTAAACTTTTTTAGAAAGTTTTGTAAAATTTCACTAAACTTTCTAAAAAAGTCAAGTAAAATTTCACAAAATCGTCATAATATTTGATTAATTTTAACAAAAGTCGACCCCTTCCATGGGCTCTTCCTCTATGGGAAAGACCTAGGTCCTCTCCTTTTTTCCTTTTTGTCCCAGATCTGTGTCAAGTCTGAGGTCCCTCTGTGAAGGTTTTTCCCCTTGTTTTGTGAAGGTTGTTCCTATGTGATCTCTATGGGTTCTTGAAGTCAGATTTTTGCTATATCAGTCTTGAAATAATAGATTGATTTTAGCCATCATTTTGCTTCCCCATATCTGAATATGTTTTCTTGCAGATTCGGTGATGTCCTGTACAGAGATAGGGTTCTCATGCCAGATCTGACACATCTAAGGCTTAGTTTGGCCCCCATTTTGGTGCTTCTCCTTTTTTTAATGCACAATTTCATGTTAATTCATTTGATAACTAGTTTATGAGCTTTCCAAAAATTGGACTTAGGGCTTTTTTGGGGGGAGCTTTTAAAAGCTTTAGAATTGAGCTTTTAAAAGCTCAAGGTTGCTTTTTTCGTTTCATGATGTTTTTTTTGAAGAGTAATGTGTCACTTGTACACAATTACCAAACAACTTCATAATAAATTTCATATGCTACTTTTAAAAAGCCATGTGGGGACGAAACTAAGCCTAAGTCTTATTGTCATGGAAAACGACCACCTATTTGTCCAAGGCGGTACTCAGGTACTCCACTGGATGGGGTTCCCATAATTTACAAGCATGTAATGTAGGTATAAACTCTCATTGGTTGTCTCTTTTAAGTGCACGGGAATGTTCCTGTGTTTTCTTTGGTTCTCCACATGAGGAGTGGGCTATTGTCCCTCCCTTGTATTTCTATTGTTTTTTACTAAAGGCTATCCTAGTGTTGTAGGATTGTCATTTTTTGTTCTATTTTTGTTCCTGCTCTTGTATTTTAGGTAAATGATGTCAAAAGTTTTGGGTTGAGGAACTACTCGTTAAAAAAGTTTCCATTGTGTACGTAACCAATAGCTTTTTCTAATTGGGGACTTAACACTAAATTTCTACTCCCTCCGTCCCATTTTATATGTCTCTCTTTGGGAATCCAACTATTTAAGGGGGCAAAAAGAATCTACACCTACTTTCCACAATTGCCCATAACCATTGCACTTTCTTTTTCTGTTTTGTCTTGGTGTTGATTGCAAGGAAGGGTAGTTTGGAAAACAAAGTAAAATCTACATACTAAATTAGGAAAGTGGACAACAATTTTGGGACATCCCAAAAAGGAAAAGGGGACACAAAAAATGGGATGAAGGGAATATTATTTTTCAATGGCAATCAAAATTTGGATCTTTCCCAAAAACAAAACAAAACTGTCTACTCTCACACCACTTAATTCTTTTTGACTTTTTGACTCCACGGTTGGAGATGCTCTGTTAATTCCAAAGGAATCCAACTTTTTGAGAAAATCCGCAGGAAACCCAAAGGGCAAAAATTACTTCGGAACAACAATTGTTGATTTTGGGAAATTTCAATTCTTCAATTATCATTGTTCAAACCAAAAAAAAAAAAAAAAACTCACCCTTTTACATATTTGAGTTAATTCCTACAATTCCATGTTACAAATTATTGCCAAAAGACAAATGTGCTAGTGATTTTACTATGTAGAGATTTTAATATAATTTGCTTATAAAACAAGGGCATTGTTAATATTTTAATTGATGGTATTTTTTTTTTTTTTGATAACTTAATTGGTGGTATTTGGAATCTAAAATCTCAAACAAAAATTATTGAAAATTTCAACTTGTAATGGTGGAAATATTGAAGAAGAAGAAGAAGAGCAGACAAAAAGCATCAATCACCACTTGCATTTTTTAAAATCTTTATTTGGGTAAATTACCTTTTATCCCTATGTGATTTGCCTTTGTAGCACTTTGTCCCCCTGTAGTTTGGAATGTACGTAACACATAACCCCCTCTGTGGCACTTTGTCCCCCTGTAGTTTGGAATGTACGTAACACATAACCCCCTCTATAGCACTTTACCTTCATGTAGTTTGGAATGTAACATATAACCCCCCCTATGGTTTGCCTATGTGGTATTTTACCCCCTGTAGCCGGCTAAATATCAAGTGCAACTATTGTATAAGATTAATATTTGGGGCACTAACAAATTCCACTAACACTCACACCCACACTCTATCTCTCTCCTAGTGGCACTGTGGGGTCCGCAGTAGACCTAAAGTGCCATTAGGAGAGAGATAGAGTGTGAGTGTAAGTGTTAGTGGAATTTGTTAGTGCCTCTAGCATTGTGGGTTATATAATCCTACATGGTATCACAAACTAATAAGAAGTATGCATTAATCCATCTAGCCCCCTATTTCTATGGTTCAACTTAGCAACAAACTGGTCCAACTCAGCAAATTTTTAATCTTGTGAGAGGGGATAAATCCCATATGGTATCCCTGTGATACCCAACATTTACTCCTTGTAACCAGAACAAATTGCTTAAATGACCAAAATGACTTCTTCTTCTTCATCACTCTAGTATGCCTGTTACACACAAATGATAGAAAAAACAAGAACAGTGAGGGTTCCTTGGATGAGAGAGAGAGACTCAGAGAGAGATCTAGATAGAGAGAGATCTTTAGCCAAAAAAAAAAGATAGAGAGAGAGAGAGAGATAAATTGCATGGAACATCACACCTACTAATTATAGTGGGACATACATAACGACACATGGCAAACCAAGTAAGACTCCATATCAACCGGCCGGTGAGAATTATCGGTGTGCTAAGTCAGTATACTTAGCATTTCTTATAGCCCCAAAAGAATATTTACTTTTGGGAGATCACTTTGGTACACCAAAGTGGTATTGGTGTAGGTACACCAAAATGAACCAAGACCTTTGGATGATGGTTTGGAGTGATCTCAACCATCCAACCAAACACCTCACCCTTAAATGAAAAACCATTCTAGTTTGGCCCAAAATCTACCCCCTCACCTCTCTAGCCGGTTACAAGTTTAAGTGAGACACACCATCACTCTTCTCTCTCTTCCTGACTATTCCCATTCTCCTCTCTTTCCCTCTCGTTTTTGAACCAACTGTGAGCAAACCCCAGCCCAAGTAGTGGTACACACTTGTATATTGTTTTCCCAATATTGAGTCATATATCAATCCCTTAGTTAAAACGACACAACATGTTTATCAACATAATGACAATCAATTTAGTGTTTATTCCACAATAAAATTATCACTCACTTTCGTTATACTTGTTTTTATTTTTTCTTGCTAAGTAAAGAAAAATTTTCTTTATAGACTTGGCTCTTTTTGCCGCAAATTTTCTTTTTCTTTTTATAAAGCAAAAATAAAAGAAATCCAATTTGTTTGTTTGATTGTTTGTTTTTATTTTTTCCTTCATCCACTTGAAACTTGAGATCATATTAGGCACTGAATTTGTAATCTCTCCCTTCTAGCTAGTAGCTCTAAAAGTTTTCCAACAATTATGTTCTCTCCCTAGCAAATTCGAGCACCAAAGTTCCAGAAGTAAACAAAGTAAAAAAAAAAGATCCAATAGATTGCTACATACAAAGGGCATTAAACCTTAAATAATAAGACTTGTCATTTTGATAGTACTGTATATAACAAGGGAAAATTGGTGAAAAAGGTTATTAAAAGGTGCTTTATTGGGATTAAAGACAATTTAAAATATACATTGGAAACAAGTCCTGCCAAAAAAAGACAAAAGAAATAAATTTTAAAAAAACCGCATCTACCCTTGGCGCCACACGGGCACATGTGCACGATCCGCGCCTCCCCAAGCGCGCCTCACGCGCATGGCTTTCTCCAAAGACTGCTTGAAAGATGGTCCGATGGAAAGAGTAAAATGGATTTGAAAAGTGATGTTTTAATATTGTGGATATAGGTTAAAAATGGACTTGGGCTTTTGTCCTTGGTAAGTTTGTTGTTAATGGGCTGTCTTTTTTTAATCCAAATATGCCCAACTTTAAGGACCTTAAGCCAAGCCTCCCATATAACAATATGTATGTGCTTGGTTGTTTTCCGGTGAAGTTGGAAAAATGAATGGTCTTGTGTGTTTATCATGACTCACTTGTACTTGTAGCAACTATAACTTCGAGGAACTAATGTTATTAATGCATGTTATCTTTTTTGCAGCACTTGGTTTGCGTCTTCTCAAAGACCTATAAAAAAACTGGGGTATGTTTTGGATTAACTCCATTTACATTTTGAATAACTCCAATTATGTTTATAAACAATTTTTTGTTTTGATCTTGAAACTGACGCATGTGTATAAATGTAGAAAGAAGCTCAATGTTATAAGTTGTCACGACCCATACAGCTACGCGCGAAAATAGGACACTTGGCAAAAGTTTTGTCCAATTGAAACCTGTCCAAAAGAATCCATTTTGAAAAACAGAGGTCCAGTCGACTGAAGTAGAGACCCAGTTGACTGAAGACCCAAGCAATGAGTTTTTTTAAAGGAACAACAAGCCATCCAGTCAATTGTGTTTGGAGTCCAGTCGACTGGGACCTCAAGTTCTCAGTCGACTGACTGCACCGAGTCGACTGTGTCTCTAGCAGAACCAAAATCGACGTTTCCAACAGGTGTCCAGTCGATTGTGTTGGGGACCCAGTCGACTGGATTCCTACTATTCACTCGTAGTGTTTCAAATACCACAGGTCCAGTCGACTGAAACATAAACCAGTCGACTGATCCCCTGCTGAAGGCAACCCAATCAGTTTTATCAATCCATGAATTTCCCAATTAAAACAAACACATACACAACTGAATTTTAACAAATTAAACCATCACTACAGGTGTTCGAATACAATATTACAATACTATAGATCCTCCCTAAGAATTTAATTACAACAATTACAACTTCCAATCCTATTTCAAGTTTAGGGAAAACAAGAACAAAAATATAAACAAGGTGATTCCCCAGCGTTCCTCAATGGCCTCACTCTTCACGCTTTTTTTTGCCTTTCTTCTTCTCACCTGTAATGGAGTACAGTTCTACTGCTCAGCTATATGCTGAATGTACAATTCTAAATGTATATATATATATATGTATATATATGACCGTCCATGCTAAAAACATCCAAAACACATAAAAATAGTCTCTAGGGTGAGTGGTACGCATTCATCCGGTCGATACCGTGGAAGGCACACCTATTCCACGCATCACATACACTGGTTGGGCCTTCCTCCATACTAGATACCTATAATACCCGTAAAATTTCCTGATATTAATAAATAAGACCCCGTATTTTGATTCATATTTTTCCTTTCATAAATTTAGAAACCGATCATATACAGGTGCGTGTTTATTAACTTAGACTGTAAATGCAAACCCGGACTGGTAGACACGCAAATCCGTAAAATCTGTATACGATTTGGACTGTATTGCACGTTAACCTAAGCGACGACTATACCCTACATTAATGGAATGTTGGCACCTAGAGAATCTTTCCCTAAATGGCCTAACCTAACCTAACCTACCTTAATCCTTTAGGTAATCCCATTACCCAAACACCCCCTCCCTCTACCCGCCGGAGGGGGCTTTAAAACTTCCAAAAGCTTCTTTCTCTCCTTCTTTCTTCTTCCTCCTTCTCGGGTTCTCTCTCTTCTCTTGCTTCTCCTCCTTCTTTCTGCTTCTTCTTCTTCCTCCCAACTGCCAAGGCCAGTGAGTGTGTGTATAGATATAGATATATAGATAGATATATGTATATCTCTCAAGAGGTATGTCTCTCTCTCTCTCAAGGTCTGAAAACAGCCCCAAGGCCAATATATGAGACATATATATAGAGATATGGGAGTGCCACACGTCCAAAGCTAAGGGAAAGAAGAAAACTTGTCTCAGGTTATGCCAATCGATTGGTACTTATGTCAATCGATTGGAGACAGATATTTGTAGTCAATCGATTAGAAACAATGGCAATCGATTGGGATGAATGGCAATCGATTGGGATGTTTGACACGTCATGAATTCAGGTCGGTCTGATGGCAATCGATTGGATTGATGTCAATCGATTGGTATCCGAAAAGTGGCAATCGATTGGGAAACTTGGCAATCGATTGGTAACCAAATTTCACTAAAGGAAAGAGAAAGTTTATAAGAGTATAGAAATGAAATACCAGGTCTTATTAATATACCAAAAATACAGGGTATTACATAAGTTTTGTTCCTCTATATTAAACATGGTTCCATTATCGTTAAGACATGGTTCTATTATCGTAAAACATGGTTCCAAGATTTCTTCTCTCGGTTCCTTTGATTGTAAAGGTTTGTTCCTCTATATTAAACATGGTTCCATTATCGTTAAGACATGGTTCCATTATCGTAAAACATGGTTCCAAGATTTCTTCTCTCGGTTCCTTTGATTTCTAAGTTTTTTTGCTCTAAATTAAATATGGTTCCATTATCGTTAAGACATGGTTCCATTATCGTAAAACATGGTTCGTAGATTTCTTCTCTCGGTTCCTTTGATTGTAAAGTTTTGTTCCTCTATATTAAACATGGTTCCATTATCGTTAAGACATGGTTCCATTATCGTAAAACATGGTTCCAAGATTTCTTCTCTCGGTTCCTTTGATTTCTAAGTTTTTTTGCTTAAAATTAAATATGGTTCCATTATCGTTAAGACATGGTTCCATTATCGTAAAACATGGTTCCTAGATTTCTTCTCTCGGTTCCTTTGATTGTTAAGTTTTGTTCCTCTATATTAAACATGGTTCATTATCGTTAAGACATGGTTCCATTATCGTAAAACATGGTTCCAAGATTTCTTCTCTCGGTTCCTTTGATTTCTAAGATTTTTTGCTCTAAATTAAATATGGTTCCATTAACGTTAAGACATGGTTCCAATATCGTAAAACATGGTTCCTAGATTTCTTCTCTCGGTTACTTTGATTGTTAAGTTTTGTTCTCTATATTAAACATGGTTTCATTATCGTTAAGACATGGTTCCCTTATCGTAAAACATGGTTCCAAGATTTCTTCTCTTGGTTCCTTTGATTTCTAAGTTTTTTTTCTCTAAATTAAATGTGATTTCATTATCGTTAAGACATGGTTCCATTATCGTAAAACATGGTTCCAAGATTTCTTCTCTCGGTTCCTCTGATTGCTAAGTTTTGTTCCTCTAAATTAAACATGGTTCCATTATTCTTAAAATATGGTTCCTGGATTTCTTCTCTCGGTTCCTTTGATTGCTATGTTGTGTTGCTCTAAATTAAACATGGTTCCATTATCGTTATTACATGGTTCCATTCTCGTAAAATATGGTTCCTAGATTTCTTCTCTGGTTCCTTTGATTTCTAAGTTTTGTTCCTCTAAATTAAGGAGATCACTTTGGTACACCAAGGTGGTATTGGTGTAGGTACACCAAACTACTTTGCCAAGTGTCAATGATTGATTGGAGGAAAAAGCAAAAGTTGGTGGCCATTAAATGCTATTTGACATGCATTAATGGTGGATGAAATTGATGTAGCCGGTTGCATGTACATATTATATGTTTGTTCCTTTATCAATAAAGATTGTTCCTAAGATCATGTATGTTTGTTCCTTTTTAAAAGAGTAGGTTGTGTAGGTTGAAGTTTTTACGATAATGGAATCATGTATTAGCGATAATGGAACCGTATTTAATTTAGAGGAACAAAACTTAGAAATCAAAGGAACCAGAGAAGAAATCTAGGAACCATATTTTACGAGAATGGAACCATGTAATAACGATAATGGAACCATGTTTAATTTAGAGCAACAAAACATAGCAATCAAAGGAACCGAGAGAAGAAATCCAGGAACCATTTTTTAAGGATAATGGAACCATGTTTAATTTAGAGGAACAAAACTTAGCAATCAGAGGAACCGAGAGAAGAAATCTAGGAACCATGTTTTACGATAATGGAACCATGTCTTAACGATAATGGAACCATATTTAATTTAAAGCAAAAAAACTTAGAAATCAAAGGAACCGAGAGAAGAAATCTTGGAACCATGTTTTACGATAATGGAACCATGTCTTAACGATAATGGAACCATATTTAATTTAGAGCAAAAAAACTTAGAAAACAAAGGAACCGAGAAAAGAAATCTTGGAACCATGTTTTACGATAATGGAACCATGTCTTAACGATAATGGAACCATGTTTAATATAGAGGAACAAAACTTTACAATCAAAGGAACCGAGAGAAGAAATCTAGGAACCATGTTTTACGATAATGGAACCATGTCTTTACGATAATGGAACCATGTCTTAACGATAATGGAACCATATTTAATTTAGAGCAAAAAAACTTAGAAATCAAAGGAACCGAGAGAAGAAATCTTGGAACCATGTTTTACGATAATGGAACCATGTCTTAACGATAATGGAACCATGTTTAATATAGAGGAACAAAACTTTACAATCAAAGGAACCGAGAGAAGAGATCTTGGAACCATGTTTTACAATAATGGAACCATGTCTTAACGATAATGGAACCATGTTTAATATAGAGGAACAAAACTTAACAATCAAAGGAACCGAGAGAAGAAATCTAGGAACCATGTTTTACGATAATGGAACCATGTCTTAATGATAATGGAACCGTATTTAATTTAGAGCAAAAAAACTTAGAAATCAAAGGAACCGAGAGAAGAAATCTTGGAACCATGTTTTACGTTAATGGAACCATATCTTAACGATAATGGAACCATGTTTAATATAGAGGAACAAAACTTAACAGTCAAAGGAACCGAGAGAAGAAATCTAGGAACAATGTTTTAGGATAATGGAACCATGTTTTAACGATAATGGAACCATATTTAATTTAGAGCAAAAAAACTTAGAAATCAAAGGAACCGAGAGAAGAAATCTTGGAACCATGTTTAATATAGAGGAACAAAACTTTACAATCAAAGAACCGAGAGAAGAAATCTTGGAACCATGTTTTACGATAATGGAACCATGTTTAATATAGAGGAACAAAACTTATCAATCAAAGGAACCGAGAGAAGAAATCTAGGAACCATGTCTTAACGATAATGGAACCATATTTAATTTAGAGCAAAAAAACTTAGAAATCAAAGGAACTGAGAGAAGAAATCTTGGAACCATGTTTTACGATAATGGAACCATGTGTTAACGATAATGGAACCATGTTTAATATAGAAGAACAAAACTTTACGATCAAAGGAACCGAGAGAAGAAATCTTGGAACCATGTTTTTGTTGGAAAAACCGGTTTAAGTTCTAAGTTTAAACGCGCAGCGGAAAAATCAAGTTATAAAACTTAATTGGCATGCCCGGATCTACTACCCATCAACTCTATAGATGCGCACAAGAGGGGACAAGAATTATACCTTACTGTCTTGAACCCAATTCTGAAATCTCTAACTTCCAGCAGCCTCCACTAGATGGTCTTCACTCTTATGACTCCTATGGATGCTCGCAGGAAGGGCTAGGGTTGGTGGGAACCCTAATGGAGAGGATACAGAAGGTTTTGGGGCTCCAAAACAGTTTCTGCAGTTTCTGACGTTCAAAACGACGAACAACAACTTTTTTAGAACGCAGCTGCCCTATTTATAGATTCCCAGAACCGACCTAGCTCTCGAGCGATCGAAGTGGCTTCGATCGATCGAACATTCGATCGATCGTACCATCTTCAATCGATCGAACCTGTCTAGACTTCAATCGATCGAGACAACTTCGATCGATCGAACCTGTCTTGACATCATCCTCATTTTCCTTTCAAAGCATCCTAGCGGAGCTAAGAGTGGGACCTCCTAGGCTCTTTATTGTTGGCTCAGATCAGTTGATTAACTCCCATGACCAAACTCTTTGATCAGCAAATTAATCGACTGATCAGTTAACGTTTACTCCACTATAAAACGATAACTGAACTCCAACGCAAAAGAACATATCCGAAGCGATAACTAGACTTGTATGTTGTACTAATGTCCCTCTACCGTCAGCATTCGCAATCATATTCAGGTAGTCGGATAAATAGTTACTGTCAACCTGAATTATGATTACTTCTTATAATCCTTGAGTCCCATTCACCTCTCATGATTACCAAACATGTTGATAACTCTTATCAACAAGACTACAGTACTCAGTAATCGACTTGGTGACATTCTCAAGGGAATGCTTACTCTGAATCAGAGGGTAGATTCTATCTTGACAATATATGTTCACAACCCTATGAACATGACATACCCAAGATACCCAGGTGTTGATCTTCTATAGACCTCACTGATTGGTAAGTCAAAACAGTCATATCCACAATCTGTGTTCATAAGCGTCTCAAGATTGAGAACACGTACCTTACACAAGTTATGAGTCCCTATCGACTGATTGACAGCCTTGAGCGTCAATAGGAAACTCAGGTCCGTCAATGCACTATAAGCACTAGCATATTAACTAAGAGTTACACTCTAGTGATTTGAGATTGATCACTCCATCCAATGGTAGTTAATCATGCTACAACGTAAACCTGATGAGATATCCCAGTCTCAACATCCACTGTGACATGTTCTAAGTAACAAAGAATAGCAATTCGTATCTCACTTGTATGTATCTCATACATACACGAATTACTTACTATGATACTTAAGGATAACAATCATCTCATGAAAGAAACATACATAACAAAATGTAAAGCTGATATCCATATATTAAAATGTCAATGTCTCCTATATAAAGTAATGGTTTGAGGGCACAAACCCAACAAACTCCCACTTGCACTCAACCATACAGGATTACATCTGAGACCTAGACTATCTAGATGACGATCAAAGACCTTCTGTGGCAAGGCCTTTGTAAATGGATCAGCAAGATTGTCAGCGGTGGCAATCTTGGTGACAGTCACATCTCCACGTTGAACAATATCTCGGATAAGGTGATATTTCCGCTCTACGTGATTTCCCTTTCCGTGATTCCTTGGCTCCTTGGACTGAGCCACTGCCCCACTATTATCACAATAAAGCGTAATAGGTGACAGCGACGCTGGTACCACCTCGAGCTCCATAAGGAACTTCTTGAGCCAAACAGCTTCCTTTGCGGCTTCACAAGCAGCCACATACTCAGCTTCTGTAGTTGAGTCTGCAATGCATTTCTGCTTAATGCTCCTCCAACTGACAGCACCACCTCCCAAGGTAAAGAGATGATCGGACGTCGACTTCCTCGAATCTTTATCTGACATAAAGTCCGAGTCAGTGTATCCTACTGGAATTAACTCACTACCACCGTACATAAGCATGTAATCTTTAGTCCTTCTCAAGTACTTAAGAATGTGCTTGACGGCTGTCCAGTGCTCTGGACCTGGATTTGACTGATATCTGCTAACCATGCCAACGGCAAAGCAAATATCTGGTCTAGTGCATAACATCGCATACATAAGACTTCTCACTACTGAAGCATAGGGAACTCCTATCATGTGATTCCTCTCCTCCTGTGTCTTTGGACACTGGTCCTTGGAGAACGCTAAACCATGCCTAAAAGGTAACAATCCTTTCTTCGAATTATCCATTGAAAACTTAGTTAGCACCTTATCGATATAACCAGCTTGAGACAATCCCATTATCTTTCGCTTGTGATCCCGAAAGAGCTTTATCCCAAGAATATAGCTCGCCTCTCCTAGATCCTTCATATCAAAAGTACTAGCTAGCCAAACCTTGACCGTTGACAATGCCGCTACATCATTCCCAATGAGTAGAATATCGTCAACGTAAAGCACAAGAAAGGCCGTCACTTTCCCTTCACACTTCTTGTATACACAAGGTTCATCCAGATTCTGTATGAAATCAAACGACTTGACCACTTGGTCAAATCGGATGTTCCAACTCCTGGATGCCTGCTTAAGCCCATAAATGGACTTTTGCAGCTTGCATACCAAGTTACCTTTCCGACCAGCTATGAATCCTTCTGGTTGTTGCATATAGATGTCCTCCTCAAGATTGCCATTCAAGAATGCAGTCTTGACGTCCATCTGCCAGATCTCATAATCTAGGCATGCAGCAATGGATAAGAGTATTCTGATGGACTTCAGCATGGCTACCGGCGAGAAGGTTTCCTCATAGTCAATGCCCTCCCTCTGAGTATAACCTTTCGCTACAAGCCTAGCCTTAAAGGTCTCAACCTTTCCATCAGATGCTCTTTTCCTCTTGTAGACCCACTTACAACCAATGGGTTTAATATTGGCTGGAAGTTCTACAAGATCCCAGACCTGATTAGAATCCATAGATTCTAATTCAGCCTTCATAGCTTTAACCCAATGTTCTGAATCAACATCAGTCATTGCCTCTTCGTATGTGGCAGGATCAGATTCAGATTCTATGGAGACAGCTTCAAAAACTTCTCCTAAGAACATGTATCTATCAGGCTGGCTGATAATCCTCCCACTACGACGAGGTACCGGTGTGGAAATGGGTGAAGAAGTGGTATTTTCTTGATTGATCGGAAGGAACAAGTATTGAGAACCAAGACCATTCCGATGGTAAAAATGTTATGGCGTAGTCACACAGTTGACGAGGCTACATAGGAAAATAAGGAATAAATGACGAGTGAGTATCCGCATCTTTTCGACCAATGAGGTACAAGTTTGGGGACAAACTTCCTTTTTGGAGGGGAGAGTTTTTCGTGTTTTAAATATCGATTTTGATATTTTGGATCTGGGCAAAATTCATGTACTAATGAGGCCCGTTAATTATGCACGTGAAATTACATGAAAATCATGTACAACTGTCTATGTGAGCATGCTATGTGTCTACTTGGGTCAAAAGGGGTTTGGTGCAAATTCATCCGGAGGTAAGCTCCTCGAACCTTGAGGATTTGATGATGTTTGATTGTGGTTGTGTCTGGTATGGAGGAAGGCCCAACCAGGACACGGTACCTAGTATGGAGGAAGGCCCAACCAGTGTATGTGATGCGTGGAAGAGGTGTGCCTTCCACGGCATCGACCGGATGAATGCGTACCACTCACCCTAGAGACTATTTTTATGTGTTTTGGATGTTTTTAGCATGGACTGTCATATATATATATATACATATACATATATATACATTTAGAATTGTACATTCAGCATATAGCTGAGCAGAGGAACTGTACTCCATTGCAGGTGAGAAGAAGAAAGGCAAAAAAAAAGCGTGAAGAGTGAGGCCGTTGAGGAACGGTGGGGAATCACCTTGTTTATATTTTTGTTCTTGTTTTCCCTAAACTTGAAATAGGATTGGAAGTTGTAATTGTTGTAATTGAATTCTTAGGGAGGATCTATAGTATTGTAATCTTGTATTCGAACACCTGTAGTGATGGTTTAATTTGTCAAAATTCAGTTGTGTATGTGTTTGTTTTAATTGGGAAATCCATGGATTGATAAAACTGATTGGGTTGCCTTCAGCAGGGGATCAGTCGACTGGTTTATGTTTCAGTCGACTAGACCTGTGTTATTTGAAACACTACGAGTGAACAGTAGGAATCCAGTCGACTGGGTCCCCAACACAATCGACTGGACACCTGTTGGAAACGTCGATTTTGGTTCTGTTAGAGACACAGTTGACTGGGTGGAGTCAGTCGACTTAGAACTTGAGGTCCCAGTCGACTGGACTCCAAACACAGTCGACTGGATGGCTTGTTGTTCCTTTAAAAAAACTCATTGCTTGGGTCTTCAGTCGACTGGGTCTCTACTTCAGTCGACTGGACCTCTGTTTTTCAAAATGGATTCTTTTGGACAGGTTTCAATTGGACAAAACTTTTGCCAAGTGTCCTATTTTCGCGCGTAGCTGTATGGGTAGTGACAACTTATAACATTGAGCTTCTTTCTACATTTATACACATGCGTCAGTTTCAAGATCAAAACATAAAATTGTTTATAAACATAAATGGAGTTTTCAAAATGTAAATGGAGTTAATCCAAAACATACCCCAGTTTTTTTTATAGGTCTTTGAGAAGACGCAAACCAAGTGCTGCAAAAAAGATAACATGCATTAATAACATTAGTTCCTCGAAGTTATAGTTGCTACAAGTACAAGTGAGTCCTGATAAACACACAAGACCATTCGTTTTTCCAACTTCACCGGAAAACAACCAAGTACATACATATTGTTATATGGGAGGCTTGGCTTAAGGTCCTTAAAGTTGGGCATATTTGGATTAAAAAAGACAGCCCATTAACAACAAACTTACCAAAGACAAAAGCCCAAGCCCATTTTTAACCTATATCCACAGTATTAAAACATCACTTTTCAAATCCATTTTACTCTTTCCATCAGACCATCTTTCAAGCAGTCTTTGGAGAAAGCCATGCGCGTGAGGCGCGCTTGGGGAGGCGCGGATCGTGCACATGTGCCCGTGTGGCGCCAAGGGTAGATGCGGTTTTTTTAAAATTTATTTCTTTTGTCTTTTTTTGGCAGGACTTGTTTCCAATGTATATTTTAAATTGTCTTTAATCCCAATAAAGCACCTTTTAATAACCTTTTTCATCAATTTTCCCTTGTTATATACAGTACTATCAAAATGACAAGTCTTATTATTTAAGGTTTAATGCCCTTTGTATGTAGCAATCTATTGGATCTTTTTTTTTTTTACTTTGTTTTCTTCTGGAACTTTGGTGCTCAAATTTGCTAGGGAGAGAACGTAATTGTTGGAAAACTTTTAGAGCTACTAGAAGGGAGAGATTACAAATTCAGTGCCTAATATGATCTCAAGTTTCAAGTGGATGAAGGAAAAAATAAAAACAAACAATCAAACAAACAAATTGGATTTCTTTTATTTTTGCTTTATAAAAAGAAAAAGAAAATTTGCGGCAAAAAGAGCCAAGTCTATAAAGAAAATTTTTCTTTGCTTAGCAAGAAAAAATAAAAACAAGTATAACGAAAGTGAATGATAATTTTGTTGTGGAATAAATACTAAATTGATTGTCATTATGTTGATAAACATGTTGTGCCGTTTTAATTAAGGGATTGATATATGACTCAATATTGGGCAAACAATATACAAGTGTGTACCACTACTTGGGCTGGGGTTTGCTCACAGTTGGTTCAAAAATGAGAGGGAAAGAGAGGAGAATGGGAATAGTCAGGAAGAGAGAGAAGAGTGATGGTGTGTCTCACTTAAACTTGTAACCGGCTAGAGAGGTGAGGGGGTAGATTTTGGGCCAAACTAGAATGGTTTTTCATTTAAGGGTGAGGTGTTTGGTTGGATGGTTGAGATCATTCCAAACCATCATCCAAAGGTTTTGGTTCATTTTGGTGTACCTACACCAATACCACTTTGGTGTACCAAAGTGATCTCCCTAAATTAAATACGGTTCCATTATCGCTAATACATGATTCCATTATCGTAAAAACTTCAACCTATACAACCTACTCTTTTAAAAAGGAACAAACATACATGATCTTAGAAACAACATTTATTAATAAAGGACAAACATGTAATATGTACATGCAACCGGCTACATCAAGTTCATCTATCATTAATGCATGTCAAATAGCATTTAATGGCCACCAACTTTTGCTTTTTCCTCCAATCAATCATTGGCACTTGGCAAAGTAGTTTGGTGTACCTACACCAATACCACCTTGGTGTACCAAAGTGATCTCCTTACTTTTGGGCAGAGGAAATAACTCCCAATTTAATAAGGGAAAAGTAGGATGCCTACCTAAGTTTTGTATCTTGTGTAAATAATATGAATTGTTAGAAAGTCTTCTTGGAAATCGCAGGTAGGAACTACAAGAAGATAAGCACTTGCATTAACTATTGTTTATGTGTTAGTGTCGATGTAATTATATTAAACTGATTGAATATTTCAGATCTGTGAATAAATGTTAAAACAATGGCTCAATGCATGTGCTAAAGTAAAACTTTAATAGTCATTCACATCACCAAATAACCAAAATTGGATAAACTGAAGCAAAAATTGCAATTTGCATAATTTTTGTTTAACTAGGGTTAATTACATTTTACCCCCTTGTGATTAGGCCCATTTTAACCTTATCCTTTTGTAGTTTTGGACTAGAGAGAAACTATTATTATTTCTCTCAAATTAATCCCATGTGCGGATTAAATGGTAAAATTAGCCTCACACAGAATTACTTAGGATTAGTTAGAGTTTAGCTTTCTGTTTTGTTTTAGTTCTTTGTATATATTTTAGTATAGAGTCTACTGTTCAGTTGTAACAATTCTACATTTTCAATAAAACTTTCTTTCTCTAAAAAAGCACTGGTGAAAAGGAAGTAGAGTTGTGGGCACACAGGATGGTAGTAATTGCTAATAACTAATATGAGTATATGGGTAGTTCAATTTTTTTTCCTTTGATGACCTATATGAGGGTAGTTCTGTACATCTAGTAATTGAGATATTGATACAAGGGTAGCTTTTGGTAGTTTTTCTTCAAAATATGATGATCTCGATTCCGTGTCATTTGGTGACGGCGGTTAAAGGAAGGAGGTTAATGAAATAATATTTGCATTTTAAGGGTGGTCATTGATATTTTGAAAAAGACATGGGGAAGTTGTTGATATATTAGCATACCTCAGGGGAGGTCAGTGATATTTACTCTTTTATTTAACACCGGATTTTTGTACGTGATACATCTTAGTGGTTTGGGGTGTCTAATAAACTCAAATTGAAAAGGGTACATTATAGATACACCCATGTACTTAGATCGTTTTTCAGTTTTCAACTTGTACTTTAAATTGTGCCACTAATTCACCATGTACTTTAGACTAAAATAAAACAGTTAGCAATTCTGTTAAGTAAATGAAGCATTAGCTTGTTTAGTTGATTATTTGCCATTTTAGCCCACTATGGTGAGCACAGATTTCACATTGCCCGCTTGTAGTTCCAAACGGGTCACTAATACCCCTTGTCAACTGCTTGGTAGATTAATTTTCTTATAATAAAATCACCAAAAAAATTGCAATCGATATAAGATGTACAAGGTAACTTTTGGCCCATTGCAATTACAGAGGTTATTTCGCTAAATGATTTTTTTAGCTTTTGGAGTTTGCAATTGTTGATAAACTCAAAAAGTTGTTGCCAAACATGGCTTATGCCCGTTAAATTTAATTGATTTACAAACGGTTTCACTTTAGTCCAAAGTACAGGGATATAAGAGAATTTTTTTTAGTATCCCTTACGTATAAAATTCGTCAAAAAAGTCCTAACGGTATTGTGAAATTTTACTAAATTTTTTCAGAAAGTATTGTAAAATTTCACTAAACTTTCTAAAAAAGTCTAGCAAAATTTCGTAAAATCATCAGAATATTTGTTTACTTTTAACAAAAGTCGACCCCTTCCATGGGCTCTTCCTCCATGGGAAAGCCCTAGGTCCTCTCCTTTTTGTCCCAGATCTGTGTCAGATCGGAGGTCCCTCAGTGAAGGTTTTTCCCCTTGCTTTGTGAAGGTTGTTCCTATGTGATCTCTGTGGGTTCTTGAAGTCATATTTTTGCTACATCATTCTTGAAACAATAGATTGATTTTAGAGATCATTTTGCTTCCCCATATCTGAATATTTTTTCTTGCAGATTCGGTGATGTCCTGTATAGAGATGGGGCTCTCACGCCAAATCTAACACATTTAAGTCTTCTTCTCAGGGAAACCGGCAACGACAACCTCCTATCTGTCTAGGGAGGTACTTAGGTACTCAACTAGATGGGGTTCCCATAATTTACAAGCATGTAATGTAGGTATAAACTCTCATTGGTTGTTTCTCTTAAGTGCACGGGGATGTTCCTGTGTTTTTCTTTAGTTATCCGCATCAGGAGTGGGTTGTTGTCTGTCCCTTGCATTTCTGTTGTTTTGGCAAAAGGCTATCCTAGTGTTGTAGGATAGTCATTTTTTGTTCTATTTCTGTTCTTGCTCTTGTATTTTAAGTAAATGATGTCAAAAGTTTTGGGTTGAAGAACTACTCATTAAAAAAGTTTGCATTTTATACTTAACCACTAGCTTTTTCTAATGGGGGGACTTAACACTAAATTTCTACTATTTTTCTATGGCAATCAGAATTTGGATCTCTCCCCAAAAAAAAAAAACAAAAAACAAAAAAAAAAACAAAATTGTCTACCCTCACACCTTGTCTTTCTTTTTGACTCCATGGTTGGAGATGCTCTATTAATTCCAAACGAATCCAACTTTTTGAGAAAATCCATAGGAAACCCAAAGGACAAAAAGTACTTCGAAACAACAATTGTAGATTTTGGGAAATTTCAATTCTTCAATTTTCATTGTTCAAACCCAAAAAAAACTCACATACCCTTTTACAGATTTGAGTTAATTCCTACAAATCCATGTTACAATGGTCAAAAGTCAAATTTTCTAGTGATTTCACTATGTACAGATTTTAATACAATTTGCTTAAAAAATTAGCGCAATGTTAATCTTTTAATTGATGGTATTTTTTTTTTTTTTTGATAACTTAATTGGTGGTATTTGGAATCTAAGATCTCAAACAAAAATTATTGAAAACTTCAACTTGTGATGGTGGAAATATTGAAGAAGAAGAGTTGACCAAAAGCATCAATCACCACTTGCATTTTTTTAAATCTTTATTTGGGTAAAATACATTTTTTCCCCATGTGGTCTGCCTCTGTGGCATTTTGTCCCCCTGTCCACAAAAAAAAATCTTATCTCTCTTCTGTTTCTAGGTTTTTGAAATGTGCACTCAAAATCTATGTCCACAAGGGCGATTCTCGGTCTCGTTTCAGCTACCAGGCCCAATTGATCATCAACAATTTAGAGGTGTTTTTGGAGTTGATGGGATTCTTGAAGGAGTTGTAAAGAAAAGGCCACCGCCAAGTTAACGAATATATGTCCAATTAAATGCCCTTTTCAAGGTTTGAATTGGTGTGTTGTAATTTATGGGTTCTTTGTTGAATTCTGTATTCCCTTAGATTCTGTAAGCTCCTATGTGGCTTTACTATCGAAATTGTTGTTGTGGTAGAGAATTGATAATTTTCTCGATGTAGTACATCCAAAATAATGTTCTCGGACTGTTATTCATGCTTAAATTCTTGGTCATTATTACAGTTTGATCAAAGAAATTTACAGTGATTGTTCTTTTCTTACGCATAAATGAGATACTGAAGTTTGACCCTTTGTTTTTGTCACACTTTGCTCTGATCCATACATTTTGAAGTCTGATTGATTAGTCTAGTTATTGATCCATTTGTTCATGATAAGGAACCATGGATTGCATTAGTCTAGAAATTTGTGAATGCATTTGAATCCTTGCTCGAAAAGAGAAATTATTGAATGGTCTTGGACCACCAGCTCGAACAGTAGAGGTGGTGGTCCGCACCAAACAAAACTGGACAAGTGGACAAAAAACAGATAGTGTAGCTCGGTGACTGCAAAGCGGCATTTTTGTTTGGTTCGGACCACCCCCTTAGTTGTTTGAGCTAATTGGCCAGGACTATACAATTATTTTGCTTAATCCTGAATGGATTGTTTTGGCAAGCACAAGCCCATGTCTCAAATCTCAAATTGCTCAGCCCAAAAAGGTAAAAGAACATAGCTTAATTAGGCCAATTTTTTGTCAACCAACTTGGCACTAAAGGTTCTCCAAGCCCCCAAAATTCCACTTGAGACTGATATCAAACACTCCTAATCCTACACTAGTAGCATCAAACTGGTAATTTGGATCTCTGAAATGAGAAGTAAGAGAAAGGGAGACCTTAATGCCTTACTAAGTCAGAACATTGAACACAACATACATAAGAAAGAGTAATGCTATGCTTCCCAAATTTCTATCCAAAGTGCTTCCCAAATTTCCAAGTCAAAACTTTAATGTTATGCTATACATTTATTGATGTGAGAAACAGGTTGCTAGCCCTTGAAACAATAATTAAGCTTATGTAGAAGCTATCAAATGCAGTGAAAGAATTTCTACCCCCCATAAAAAACATGCACTAAAGTTCCATTTCTAGATATCCACTTTTCAATCAAATTGAATTTGAAAATCAATGAACAAAGCACAGATCAACTTTTCATTCTCTATCCTTCAGAAGTTTTAGATTTAGGTTTCCTCAATTGAAACAAAAAAGAATTGCATAGCCAAATGATATGAATAATCTCAAAACTGCAAATAAAAAAAAATGCCATTTCTCTTCACAACCCTCTTCTCCTCCTTCTTCTTCTACTAATCTCCATACCCTTGAAGCCCTTTTCCCATCTCTGCAAGTTCTCTCTGTACAAGCCCAAACCCACCAAAACAGCACAACAAAACTCTAAAATTCAATCTTTAAATCCTCTTTTCCAACCATGAATTGAGACCCCAAATAGAGATAAACCCAGAACCCCCCAAAACACTTCACTAAATAATTCTTTCCCCAAAATCAACCACAGCACACAAACCATCATAATCCCAATAAAACCCAATCTCCCATTTTGCTTCCTCCTCCACCCATCAAACCCTCCCCCTCCAAAGCCCTTTAAAAACCCTAATCCCCCACCATTTCCACCCCCAAATTCTTTGAGCACAAATGCTAGTGGGTCTGGTAAAATCTTGAGTTTGATTGCAATGAAATTGATTGCCGATTCCGCCGTCGCCACCGTAGCTCGGGTCACCGTCTGCGTCTTCTCTCGCTCTCTCGTTCTTTCTTCAGACCAATTTGGGGGGAAATTCATTTCCCAAATGAGAGGCAACTTTTTTAAGACAAAATGGACCCCACAAATTTATCTCTTATTGCTTACATACCCCTTGTGCAAAACGTTGTTCAAAGCATTGTACGTATCATTTTTCTTATTTAATTTTGAGCAGAGGAAATAACTCCCAATTTAACATGGGAAAAATAGGTTACCTACCCAAGTTTTGTATCTTGTGTAAATAATATGAATTGTTAGAAAGCCTTCTTGGAAATTGCAGGTAGGAACTACTGGAAGATAAGCACTTGCGTTAACTATAGTTTACGTGTTAGGGTCGATATAATTATATTCAACTGATTGAATATTTCAGATCTGTGAATAAATGTTAAAACAATGACTTAATGCATGTGCTTAAGACAAACTTTAGGATAAATTGCATTTTGCACCCTCAAACTATACCATATTTTGCATTTTGGTCCCTAAACTATCATTTTTAGCATTTTGGTCCCTCAACTATCATTTTGTGGCAGTTTGCCCCCTCCCTCACTTTTAGCGTCACTTTTGGTGTCACTAAAAAGTGACTTTTTTTGTCACTGAAAGTGAAGGAGGGGGCAAACTGCCACAAAATGATAGTTGAAGGACCAAAATGCGAAAAATGATAGTTTAGGGACCAAAGTACAAAACATGGTATAGTTTGAGGGTGCAAAATGCAATTTACCCCAAACTTTATTAGTCATTCACATCACCAAATGACCAAAATTGGATAAACTGTAGAAAAAATTGCAATCTGCATACACTATATGATTAACTAAGGTTAATTACATATTACCCCTTTGTGATTAGGCCCATTTTCACTTCATCTTTCTGTAGTTTCGGACTAGAGAGAAACTATTAATATTTCTCTCAAATTAATCCCATGTGGGGATTAATTGATAAAATTAGCCCCACACAAAATTACTTAGGATTAGTTAGAGTTTAACTTCCTGTTTTGTTTTAGTTCTTTGTCTATATTTCAGTACAAAGTCTACTGTTCAGCTGTAACAATTCTACATTTTCAATAAAAATTTTCTTTCTCTAATCTGAAAAGGTAATTAGTGTAACACATTCTAAACCTCAAAAGAGGTCCGTGTAATTTCTCAAAATACAAGGAAAGTCTGTGTAATTAAGAAAACAGAGGATGGTAGTAATTACTAATAACTAATGAGTATATGGGTAGTTCATTTTTTTTTCAATGACCTATATGAGGGTAGTTCTATGCGTCTAGTAATTGAGATATTAATACGAGGGTAGCTTTTGGTAGTTTTTCTTCAAAATATGATGATCTCAACTCTGTGTCATTTGGTGACGGCGGTTAAAGGAAGGAGGTTAGTGAAATAATATTTGCATATTAAGGGTGGTCATTGATATTCTGAAAAAGATATGGGAAGTTGTTAATATATTAACATACCTCAAGGGAGGTAAGTGATATTTTGTCTTTTATTTAACACCAAATTTTTGTATGTGACACATCTCAGTGGTTTGGGATGTCTAATAAACTCAAATTGAAAAGGGTACCTTATAGATACACCCATGTACTTAAATCATTTTTCACTTTGCCACTTGTACTTCAAATTGTGCCACTAATACACCCTGTACTTTAGACTAAAATAAAATAGTAAGTAATTCTGTTAAAGTAAATGAAGCATTAGCTTGTTTACTTGAGTATTTGCCATTTTAGCCTACTATGGTGAGCACATATTTCAATTTGCCTGCTTGTAATACCCCTTGTCGTCCGCATGGCGGATTATTTTTCTTATGAAAAAATCACAAAAAAAGATTGTGATTGACATAAGATGTACAAGGTAACTTTTGGTCCATTGCAATTACAGAGGTTATATCGCTAAAAGATTTTTTTTTAGCTTTTGGAGATTGTAATTGTTGATAAATTCCAAAAGTTGTTGCCAAACATGGCTTATGCCCATTAAATTTAACTGATTTACTAACGGTTTCACTTTAGTCCAAAGTACAGGGGTATTAGTGAATTTTTTTTAGTATCCCTAACTTATAAAATTGGGTGAAAAAAATCCTAACGGTATTGTAAAATTTAAGTTGTCACGCCCCAACGTAGCATAAATAAGGAAAGCATTTAATTTCCTTTATGGACCCGTAGGTCGCGACAGTTTGAAGGATCGATTCCGTCCCAAACGTCGAACAACAAAACATAATAATCAGAGTAAAGCAATCAAGGCTTACAAAAATTTTCTAACTTATTACATCTTATGATACGGGGTCAACTAAGGCACAGACCGCCTTAAAATAAAACAATAACTTAGTGTCTGTTACAGTCATCCTTATAAAACAAAACAGTTCATAACTTAAAACATATAATCAATAAACGGTTTTCTCATTCCAAAAGCAGTCATTCTCAATTAGCGTAGTCGTACGACTCTTCCTGGTTATAACCTGAAAAGCCTGAACACGAATGTCCAGGACGCATCAACGTCGTCAGCTTCAAGAAGCTGGTGAGTATTAAAAACATAACCTTGAATGTAAAACATACCCATTTACTTTTTTCCATTTTTTTTCAATTTGTATAAATCAATAGTTAAACCGCAGGAAGAATTCATTTATAAAACAGCAAGGAATATATTAAATGTCGTTCATTCATAAAAACAGATACTCGTGTAATGAGACAATGCACCACACTCATCTTGCCGACTCTTTTCTCTCGACATCCACAACAACCCACTATCTTACTCCTGGTATCTTTGAAACACTAAGATAGCCACACTTTAGCAACGGGGCGCCAGGGAGTGTCCAGTTTGCCTCACACTTTGGTCCGGGGTACCAGGGAGTGTCCAATGCCTCACACTTTGAATACCCTAACCGCCATGCAAATACCGGGACAACCCCTCACGCAGTATCCAGACTCGAGTATCAGGGAGTGTCCGTAGGCCACACTTTAGCACTACCATGGGTGCCAGTGAGTGTCCAAGTTCGGCGTCACACACTTTAACGCTTCCATGGGCGTCAGGGAGTGTCCATATTTGCCACCGTCGCATTTCAAAGATACCCTCTCCACAATCTCAACCACAACCACAACCACAACCACAACCACGACCACAACCACAAACTCAAACTCAATCACAACCATAACCACAACCACAAATACAAATTCATACTCTTTCCACACTACCATTACTCTTTTCCACACAGACTGACACCCACATGCATGTACCACTGACCCCACATGTATGTCATGAACCTTAAACATGCGGCAATTTACTGAAATATAAATACAACATGCGTACGGGGATTAATAACTTGCAATACAATGTTTTAATCATTCAAACATAACCAAATAGAGTTCTGATTAACTAAATATCCCAAACAGAACCTTAACAGTACAAAAAGGTTGAACCAAACAGTCCCTTAACAGAAAGCAGACAAAAACAGAAACTGCCTGACTTCGCGCGCGCGAGCCGCTCGCGCGAAAGGTCGCTCGCGCGGGCCGCTCGCGCGATAAGCCCAATTTTCCTTTTATAATATAAACTTTTCTGACTGGCTGAGAAAGCCAAGGTCGCGCGCGCGGATCGCTCGCGCGAAGGAATTCTCGCGCGACCCTCGCTCGCGCGACCAGCCTAATTTCACTTTATATATATAAACTCTTCTGTCTGCCTGTGGAAACGAGGATCGCGCGCGCGGACCGCTCGCGCGAAAGATCGCTCGCGCGTGCCGCTCACGCGATTCTCGCGCGCGCGATCGTGGCGCGAGATGAAGCAGAGGCTTCATCTTCCCCGCAGAAACTGCTCTGTTTCAGAAAACAGGGTCTAAAATTGACCCATTTCAAATCTGTAAGTATATGGATCATATAGCATATGATTCTCTTCGGTTTTTCACAAGGATTATGATTCCATAATCAATTTAACACAAATCAAACCATAGCTCTTAAAGTTTATGAAAAACTAAAGGTTGTCAAAACTTGATTTCTAATATACTTTCTCATGTGAATGAATTAAGCCCCAATACTTTAAACATAGTCTATATATAACATAATCTTTCATTATTATCTACAAAAACAGATTTTGGTTGAGTTTGAAAAGTTAGGATTTCAAGCCATGAAACTTCAACGTAAATTCAAAAATGGTGATCATAAATTCAATTACACAATCTAGCAAATACTGTAGGAATTACATTCTAAGTGAGTTTAGAATACTCACTGGGATTGTAGATTCAAATAGATGTTGAGAAAGAAAGACCAATAAGGAAATCCACTTAAGCTTGGTTATGGTGGATTGAAGCTTTCTCTCTCTATATGAAATCTGTAGAACTCTCTGTGTATTCCTCTCAACTCTCTCAATTTACTGAACTAACAAATGTGCAGATGTGTGTGTTTAAGAGAGCATGTGAGTGTATATATGCAAGTATCAAACTTGGGGGTCAAGAACCACCTCTCACACTCAACAAATTGAATTAGTTTAACTAATTCTCTAATTCCTCCCCATTAGCAGCATAAAACATACGTATATATATACACTGATATGTGTATAACCCCACAGAAACCAGATTTAACATATAAGAATTGTAAATAACAATGAGATTAACAATACAGATTAATCATGAAAATCCACATAGAAATTAAATATGTCAAATGCAATTACAATAAATTAAATGAAACTGCAGGTTATTACACCCTTCCTCCCTTAAACAGGATTTCGTCCCCGAAATCAAGACTAACTAGTCCTGAAACAACTCCGGGTACTTCTTCCTCATATCAACTTCAACTTCCCACGAGGCTTCGTTCTCGTCATGGTGATTCCACTGAACCTTCACCAATGGGATGTCCTTATTCCTCAAATTCTTGACACTTTGATCTAGAATCTTCACAGGTCTCTCCTTGTAGGAAACGTTATGACTCGTCTCAATGTCGTCATAACTAACCACGTGTGAGGGGTCGCGTGTGTACTTTCTCAACGTACTCACGTGAAACACGTTGTGAACCCCTGACATCTTCGGTGGTAGCGCCAGCCGATAAGCTACTTTCCCGACACGTTCCAAAATCTCAAACGGTCCGATGAAACGCGGGGCTAACTTCCCTCTCTTGAGACCAAAGCGTACTACTCCTCGGGTGGGTGAAATCTTAAGGAGCACGTGATCTCCAACACTGAATTCCAAATTTTTCCGGCGTCGATCAGCATAACTCTTATACCGGCTCTGAGCGGTTCTCATTCTTTCCTTGACCAAAGAAATCTTCTCGTTGGTTTCTCTAACCAAGTCTGGTCCCAACAATTCTGTATCCCCAACTTCTGCCCAACACAAAGGGGAACGACATGGTCGTCCGTACAATGCTTCGAACGGAGCCATACCGATACTCGTGTGATAGTTGTTGTTATAAGCAAATTCAACCAACGGCAAGTACGTCTCCCAAGATTCTTCAAAATCGATCACACAAGCCCTGAGCATATCTTCCATGATCTGATTAACACGCTCAGTTTGTCCATCTGTCTGAGGGTGAAAAGCAGTACTCATCTTGAGCGAGGTTCCCATAGCTTCTTGCAGACTCTCCCAAAATCCAGAAGTAAAACGTGCGTCAAGGTCTGACACAATTGACACAGGTGCACCGTGAAGTCGCACAACTTGTTGTATGTACATTCGGCTCATTCTCTCTACCGGGTATGTCATACTATAAGCGATAAAATGAGTGGATTTCGTCAGTCGATCCACAATTACCCAAATAGCGTCATGATTCTGCTGCGACCGGGGCAATCCTACTACAAAATCCATCGTAATGTGCTCCCACTTCCAACCAGGAATAGGTAGCGGTTGCAACAATCCTGACGGTCTCTGATGTTCAGCTTTGACTTGCTGACATGTCAAACACTTGGATACAAATTCGGCCACGTCTTTCTTCATACCTTCCCACCAGAAATTTCTCTTCAGATCTTTGTACATCTTAGTTCATCCCGGGTGAACTGTATACCTTGATTTATGTGCTTCTTCCAGGATATCCTTCCTTAACTCTCCATCACCTGGCACACATAATCTATTTCTACACCGATATTCTCCATCAACTCCCACTTTCCATTCTGTCGGGTCTTTCTCTGACATCTTCACGAACCAGGCTTGAAACTTCTCATCTTCTTTCTGAGCTCCAATAATACGGTCGATAAGAACAGGCTGTAGGATAAGACATCCGAACAATTGTCCTTTTCCTTCTTCAGCACTCTGTACATCGAACTCCGCCAAAGTCTCCAAAGCTCGCCACTCTCTAACCATTAAGAAGGCAATCGTCTCACAAATCTGTCGACTCAACGCATCAGCGACCACATTAGCTTTACCGGGGTGGTATTCTAATGTGAAGTCGTAATCTTTAATCAACTCCATCCATCTGCGCTGCCTCATGTTCAACTCTTTCTGTGTGAACAAATACTTCAAACTCTTGTGATCGGAGAACAAATCAAACTTCTCACCGTAGAGATAGTGTCTCCAAATCTTGAGTGCAAATACCACTGCCGCCAACTCCAAATCATGAATAGGATAGTTCAACTCATTCGGCTTCAGCTGTCTGGATCCATAGGCTATAACTCTGCCATCTTGCATAAGTACACACCCTAACCCTTGATATGATGCGTCACTAAAGATAGTGAACTTTTCATCAGGCTTGGGTATTGCTAGTACCGGCGCGGTAGTGAGTCTCTCTTTCAATTCTAGAAAGGCTCGCTCATGCTTCTCTGTCCACTCGAACTTCAGATTCTTCTTTGTCAATCCAGTCAATGGTGCGGCTATTTTAGAGAATCCCTCAACAAATCTCCTGTAATATCCTGCGAGTCCAAGAAAACTCCGAACTTCTGTAGGGTTGCTCGGTCTGACCCAGTTGGACACAACATCGGTTTTGGACGAATCCAATGAAATTCCCAGAGATGACACCTTGTGTCCCAAAAATTTCACTTCTTGTAACCAGAACTCGCACTTACTGAACTTGGCATACAAGTGGTGGTCTTTAAGCGTCTGCATCGCAATCCGTAGATGTTGCTCGTGTTCTTATCCTGACTTAGAATAGATCAAAATATCATCTATAAAGACGACTAACTGATCCAAATAAGGCTTGAACACTCTGTTCATCAAATCCATAAACACTGCTGGGGCGTTCGTCATTCCAAACGGCATTACCAGAAATTCGTAATGACCATATCGGGTTCTGAAAGCAGTCTTAGGTATGTCTTCCTTTCGTACCCTCAACTGATGATATCCCGACCTTAGGTCGATCTTGGAAAATGTCGTAGCTCCTTGTAGTTGATCAAACAAATTGTCAATCCGAGGCAAGGGATACTTGTTCTTGATAGTCACGCGGTTCAATTCTCTGTAGTCGATACACAGTCTGAGTGTTCCGTCCTTCTTCTTCACGAATAACACCGGTGCTCCCCAAGGCGATGTACTTGGACGTACAAAACCTAGGTTCTCGAGCTCTTGAACTTGTTCCTTCAATTCCAATAGTTTTGTGGGGGCCATTCTGTAGGGAACCTTGGTGATCGGTACGGTACCCGGTATAAGCTCAATACAGAACTCTATACTTCTCTCGGGCGGCAAACCAGAAACGTCTTGAAATACTTCTTCGAAGTCCTTGACTACAGGTATAGATGAAGCTGTCACCTCTGTACTGACGACTTCGATGTTGGCTAAGCATCTCGTGAGGAACATATCTCCCGAAGGGTTACATTGAAAATCAAAGGGTTGATTCTCATTGTCGGGGAATGTAATTCTCTTCCTCGCACAATCTAACTTCACTTGATTCTGTGAGAGCCAATCCATTCCTAGGATTATGTCGAACTCCTTCATTGATAAGACGATCAACCTCGCAGGGATTTCTCGGTCTCCTAACCGTAAGGGACAATCCTTGCACACATGTCCTAATCTGACTGCAGCTCCTAGTGGCGAAGTAGCCTTCAAAGCTTTCTCTAAGCGATGAGGTAAGATACCCAATCTCCGAATTGTATTAACAGATATGAACGAAAGAGCAGCACCCGTATCAAATAACACTTTAACATGAGAGTTAAACAGAGTTAATGTACCTTCCAGTGCTTGCTGATCAGGTTGAGCTTCTCCATAATCTCCTTCTTCGAACACAGTTCCATCATAACCAGCGGCATTAGGGATAACAGCATTCAAGCGAGTCTGACCCTGTTGACCATAAGTCACCTGCTTAGGAGCAGTGCAGAACCTACTGATGTGACCTGGTTCACCACAGTTGAAGCAGACTATCCCTTGCTGAGCAGCACGCCTTGGTGTCTTGCAATCACGAGCCAGATGACCAGGGTTGCCACAGTTGAAGCACTTTCCACTACTACTTCCTTCTCCTATTTGGGATTGAGTCGGATAGGTAATAGCCTGGGTCTTCTTGCTTCCGTCAAAATTCCTCTTCTGCCCTTGGGTACGGTTCATTGGCGGTCTATTCCCAAAATTACCCCTCTGAGGCGGTCGGAAATCAAATTGCTTACGGTTCACTCGAGCATCCTCTTCCAGGTCGGTAGCCAAACCAACAAGTCCTTCAAACGATTTATCCAAGTGGCCGAGAGTCAGGCGACGAATCTGCGGTGTCAGCCCTTGGTTATACTTTCGGATCTTCTTCTCTTCCGTATCAACCAGGTGTGGAGCGAACCGAGACAGTCTTTCGAACTGTGTGGTGTACTCTTGCACCGACTTGGATCCTTACGTCAGATCCATGAATTCCTTCTCTCTTCTGTGCCTCTCCGTAGCCGGGAAGTACTTCTCCAAAAATCTCCCCTTGAACGCAGTCCACGTCATCCCCATTGCAGCTCCATTCCCGATAGTAGCTATGACCGAATCCCACCAATCTGCGGTAGCGTCGGTCAACTGAAATGTAGCCAATCTCCTCTTGTCCATCTCGTTACACTGGACAGCTTCAAACATGCGGTCCATCTGTCTTAACCACTGTTCCGCTTTCCAGAGTTCCGCGGTACCCGCAAATTGCTCGGGCCTTAGTGCACGGAATCTCTCTAGCAATTTGTCTCCAGTTTGACGGTCTCGTCGGTTGTCATTCGTATTACCGATTCTTTCCAACCGTCTAATAAACGCTTCAAACATCCCTGTAGGATCGGCAGCCTCGGGTGCTCCCTCGATCAGGTTCCTGTTTCTCCTCAGTCCTCCATCCATTCTATACATGATAGTGATAGTAGAATGAGGAACATGCATGCAACAGTGCTATGAAGCAATTCAAATGACGACAATATTCAAAAGAGTATATCTTATATATATAACTTCTTGTCAAGTTGATACAAAAAGTATGTATGGTCAGATCAATGCCTACCCTTCCTGTATGGGTTAGGATGCATGCAAGAGTTAATGTTACAAAAATGGGTCATTGCCCTACACTCTAATGCATGTAATTACAGTTTGCAAAAAGAGATAGAGCTAATAGTCAAAACAGTCAATATGTACAAGGCGATATCTAAACGTTCAGTCATCGCCGTAGGTAGCCATCAACAGGTCAAGCGAGTCGGCCTGATGAAGTCGCTGAACATGGGAGGGGCCTGCCCCAAAGTTACAGCTGTGAGAGGTCATCAGTGAAGCAGGTCCAGGGACATCTGCCTCAGGCAAGGCTGGCTCAAGTGCAAGTGCCTCCTCAAGGTCGACTGCAAAGTCGTCCCATCCTAAGCCATCCTCCTCGGCGTCCTCATAAATAGGAGCGAACGCAACGTCAACGTCACCGTCATCCTCAACAGCGGGGACGACCGGTGGAGGTACCTCCAGCTGTGCAAGGTGGGCCTGCACAACCTGAACCTCAAGGGAAAAATAGAAGGCATCGCTATTAACCAAGCGAACCATCTCAACGAGTACTAAGCGCTGGATCTCTATGAAGTAAAGAATCTCGAGGCGAGCACGAGACAGGTCGACCAGTCCTAATATGTGAATCTGATGCCAGAGATCTAGCTCGACGGTAGCAGCTGCACGCTGCCCAACAGCAGTGAAATAAAGGGTCGCCAAAGCCGGCACTAATGCTCCCACAGTAACCCAATGCCCTCCAAAAGCATCAGGTACAAACAGGGGCTGAGCTGGATCCATACCTGAAAAGGTACTACTTAAGTCAGAACAGAATAATCTTAGGCATTTGGGTTCTGAGTCTATCCTCCCTGTCGTATCATCGGGTGTGTAACACTTAATGGGATGTGGAATCGGGTCTATACTGGTAAACCCTAACCTGGCTAAACTATCTTGAGATAAATCATAACCTGGCTCTGATACCACTAAATCCTGTCACGCCCCGACGTAGCATAAATAAGGAAAGCATTTAATTTCCTTTATGGACCCGTAGGTCGCGACAGTTTGAAGGATCAATTCCGTCCCAAACGTCGAACAACAAAACATAATAATCAGAGTAAAGCAATCAAGGCTTACAAAAATTTTCTAACTTATTACATCTTATGATACGGGGTCAACTAAGGCACAGACCGCCTTAAAATAAAACAATAACTTAGTGTCTGTTACAGTCATCCTTATAAAACAAAACAGTTCATAACTTAAAACATATAATCAATAAACGGTTTTCTCATTCCAAAAGCAGCCATTCTCAATTAGCGTAGTCGTACGACTCCTCCTGGTTATAACCTGAAAAGCCTGAACACGAATGTCCAGGACGCATCAACGTCGTCAGCTTCAAGAAGCTGGTGAGTATTAAAAACATAACCTTGAATGTAAAACATACCCATTTACCTTTTTCCATTTTTTTTCAATTTGTATAAATCAATAGTTAAACCGCAGGAAGAATTCATTTATAAAACAGCAAGGAATATATTAAATGTCGTTCATTCATAAAAACAGATACTCGTGTAATGAGACAATGCACCACACTCATCTTGCCGACTCTTTTCTCTCGACAGCCACAACAACCCACTATCTTACTCCTGGTATCTTTGAAACACTAAGATAGCCACACTTTAGCAACGGGGCGCCAGGGAGTGTCCAGTTTGCCTCACACTTTGGTCCGGGGTACCAGGGAGTGTCCAATGCCTCACACTTTGAATACCCTAACCGCCATGCAAATACCGGGACAACCCCTCATGCAGTATCCAGACTCGAGTATCAGGGAGTGTCCGTAGGCCACACTTTAGCACTACCATGGGTGCCAGTGAGTGTCCAAGTTCGGCGTCACACACTTTAACGCTTCCATGGGCGTCAGGGAGTGTCCATATTTGCCATCGTCGCATTTCAAAGATACCCTCTCCACAATCTCAACCACAACCACAACCACGACCACAACCACAAACTCAAACTCAATCACAACCATAACCACAACCACAAATACAAACTCCTACTCTTTCCACACTACCATTACTCTTTTCCACACAGACTGACACCCACATGCATGTACCACTGACCCCACATGTATATCATGAACCTTATACATGCGGCAATTTACTGAAATATAAATACAACATGCGTACGGGGATTAATAACTTGCAATACAATGTTTTAATCATTCAAACATAACCAAATAGAGTTCTGATTAACTAAATATCCCAAACAGAACCTTAACAGTACAAAAAGGTTGAACCAAACAGTCCCTTAACAGAAAGCAGACAAAAACAGAAACTGCCTGACTTCGCTCGCACGAGCCGCTCGCACGAAAGGTCGCTCGCGCGGGCCGCTCGCGCGATAAGCCCAATTTTCCTTTTATAATATAAACTTTTCTGACTGCCTGAGAAAGCCAAGGTCGCGCGCGCGGATCGCTTGCGCGAAGGAATTCTTGCGCGACCCTCGCTCGCGCGACCAGCCTAATTTTACTTTATATATATAAACTCTTCTGTCTGCCTGTGGAAACGAGGATCGCGCGCGCGGACCGCTCGCGCGAAAGATCGCTCGCGCGGGCCGCTCACGCGATTCTCGCATGCGCGATCGTGGCTCGAGATGAAGCAGAGGCTTCATCTTCCCCGCAGAAACTGCTCTGTTTCAGAAAACAGGGTCTAAAATTGACCCATTTCAAATCTGTAAGTATATGGATCATATAGCATATGATTCTCTTCGGTTTTTCACAAGGATTATGATTCCATAATCAATTTAACACAAATCAAACCATAGCTCTTAAAGTTTATGAAAAACTAAAGGTTGTCAAAACTTGATTTCTAATATACTTTCTCATGTGAATGAATTAAGCCCCAATACTTTAAACATAGTCTATATATAACTTAATCTTTCATTATTATCTACAAAAACAGATTTTGGTTGAGTTTGAAAAGTTAGGATTTCAAGCCATGAAACTTCAACGTAAATTCAAAAATGGTGATCATAAATTCAATTACACAATCTAGCAAATACTGTAGGAATTACATTCTAAGTGAGTTTAGAATACTCACTGGGATTGTAGATTCAAATAGATGTTGAGAAAGAAAGACCAATAAGGAAATCCACTTAAGCTTGGCTATGGTGGATTGAAGCTTTCTCTCTCTATATGAAATCTGTAGAACTCTCTGTGTATTCCTCTCAACTCTCTCAATTTACTGAACTAACAAATGTGCAGATGTGTGTGTTTAAGAGAGCATGTGAGTGTATATATGCAAGTATCAAACTTGGGGGCCAAGAACCACCTCTCACACTCAACAAATTGAATTAGTTTAACTAATTCTCTAATTCCTCCCAATTAGCAGCATAAAACATACGTATATATATACACTGATATGTGTATAACCCCACAGATGCCCCAAGAGTCAAGTCTAGACTCTTAGGGGTTAAATGAAATGTGTTTGGCAAACCCAGCTTTTGGCACAACAATTACACGTATAAGTTAAACATTCCCAAACATTGCCTTAGCCAATGATCACTTGCCATTAATAGAAATAAAGCATGAGTCATGTCAAACTTTATATCACTTCCAAAATCTGTGGAAGTTTAGCACATAAACTGGTATTTTCGTGACGCGGTGTTCGTCATAAAAATACAGAAAATTCATTTTAACGTAGGAAGTGACTTTCTGATTTTATAAAAATACAGTTTGAATTAAAGGAAAGCTTTTCCACCGTTTTGAAATACAGATTCTGAAATCCACACAGGTATTGCTAAATTTTGTAAAAATTGCAATTTGACCCCAATAAAATTCTAATTATGAAATAGAACAAGAAACCAGATTTAACATATAAGAATTGTAAATAATAATGAGATTAACAATACAGATTAATCATGAAAATCCACATAGAAATTAAATATGTCAAATGCAATTACAATAAATTAAATAAAACTGCAGGTTATTACATAAGTAAACTTTTTTCGAAAGTTTTGTAAAATTTCACTAAACTATCTAAAAAAAGTCCAGTAAAAACTTCACAAAATCGTCAGAATATTTGTTTAATTTGAACAAAAGTCGACCCCTTCCATGGGCTCTTCCTCCATGGGAAAGCCCTAGGTCCTCTCCTTTTCTCCTTTTTGTCCCAGATTTGTGTCAGAACTGAGGTCCCCGTGTGAAACTTTTTCCCCTTGCTTTGTGAAGATTGTTCCTATGTGATCTCTATGGGTACTTGAAGTCAGATATTTGCTATATTAGTCTTGAAACAATAGATTTATTTTAGTCATCATTTTGCGTCCCTATATCTGAATATGTTTTCTTGCAGATTCGGTGATGTCCTGTATAGAAATGGGGTTCTCACGCCAGATTTGACATATTTAAGTCTTCGTCTCAGGGATTATAACACCGTAATTGTGTTATTGAATTTCATTGTCATGCATGATAATGTGAAGTGTTGTGCATTTTGGCACATGTGTGAGTGAGTTTTGACTCACGAGTTGATTTGGGTATCTGTGTTAGAGAACCCTTTGAGACGGTGTTGAATGAGTGTTTTGTTGTTGTGAAGTCTCTCCAAGTATGATACGTTCATTGTGGACTACCTTAAATGTTTATCTGAAAATAAATATTTACCTGTGTATTTTAATATCTGTATTATTTTTTGGTTTAGAATATATTTCTATTGTTAATTGTGAGGAAGAATTAACATGTTGCATAATTGGTAGGCAAATTAGCAATTTCGTAAAATCATGTGAAATTGCGTTTTAGTAACCAAACAAAACTTAGTGAAAATTTTGTAAAGTTTGATATTTTTATTACTAGGGGTGCTAAATCGAAGGCTTAAGACCTTGAGGGGAGTTAAATGATATTTTGAAAAGTTTTGGCTATTAAAACATTAGTGTGAGATATTTTCAAGTTGCAAAACCTAAATTGACTTCTAAAAGAGGAGAGAGTGGAGAGAGAAAAGGAAGATTTGATCTTCGAGCTTGTGACGCTCATTTTTGGCGATCCGTCCGTTGATCAAAATTTTTTATCGGATATTCGATCTCCTCGGGGTAAGGCCATCGTTTTGATATCCACTAGGTTTTGTTTGGCTAAGTTTTCGGAAAACTCATTCTCTAGAATTTTCATAAAAAGTTGATAATCGGATTTTTGATCAATAGGAATTGTACTAGAAGAATTACTGCATGTTCTTTATGTTTGGGTTTTCTTTGGATCAACGCTTAAGAGCGTAAATCGGAGGTGAGTGATACAACTATGTGTTTTAGAATGATTTCTTGACATGTATTCATATTTTGTATGAAAAGCATGTGTTAGATTATAGATATATGTTGTGTAGTTCATATTGGGAGTCTATATTGATAAGTAGGCCCAATTGTATGATGAAATGTTGATTATGTTGAGAGCACGATGAAATGTATTTCAGCATGTTGAGTTGTTATTTGGGTCAAAGGAGTGCATGTATCATGTCATCATTGTGGAGCCGTTATCGGCATAAGGTCACATATTTGAAGAAAAAAAATGTGAATCTTACCTTTTTGCGTGGACTTATTGGCGAGGAGTCGCGGATTAGGAGTGTGGAACATACACGTGGGACTCCGAAGACTAGTTGAAATGTAGAGATGTGAATACGAGCATGTTTATCATTCATGTGCATCGTTGTTTTATTCACTAAACGTTAGCTTAAACAAATCGAATGTGTGGTTATTCAAATAACGATTTCAGGTGTTAATGTTGGCGAAGAATCGCAAAAGTGAGCACGTGGGTTTAGGAGTTCAGTTAGATGGCAACCTGAATATTTACCTTGTAGTTTTGGTGGTAGCAATGTGTAATAAGGATTTTATTGCTTTTAAACTATGTTTAACTTAGAATCATGGAACGGATTCATACTATTGTAATAGTTAGGAATCTTTTGTAATTACATTTTAGTAATGTTATAATTCAGTTAAGTTATCTTGGGTATAAGTTTGGAGTGTATATTTAAACTCTGGGTGATTCAGAAAGCTTTTAAACTTGGGGAATTCTGCAGAATGCCTTGCTGCTAGAAAACAGTCGACTGGTTTGTGAGTGCAGTCGACTGGACCCCTTTTGTGAACGAGACACTTCATCAGTTACAATCGACTGGTCCCATGACACAGTCAATTGGTTTATGTTTTTTACAATTTATCTTTCTACTTGTTTGGAGTTTAGTCAAACAGATAGAATAGTCGATTAAGAATTTGGCACCCTAGTCGACTGGGCATAGAAAACAATCGACTGGATTATGTTTCAAAACTCAAACTTTCTGCTAGACCAGTCTCAGTCGACTGGGCAGGAGATGCAGTCGACTGGATTCATTATTTTAAAAATGAAGTGTTTTATTTTCCGTTGCGTATTCTTAAACTAAGTCTTTTGGGAACGTTAATGAATTAATGTAGCTTCAGTGGCATTTTACGGGCTCCGATTCTGCTATTGTGGGACCGGGCTGTGATATTTAGTGGTATCAGAGCATGAGTTTAGAGCCTTGGGAACTAGTGACGTTATATGCTGAGTAACATCGAGTGGAGTGTGTGATTGTGATGATAATATTGTTATCATTGTAGAAATTCCACATATGTTTGCATTTGTTGGTTGTGATGATGATCTGTACGCATATATATATATATATATTGTGGCATGGCATGCAAAGTTTAGGATCGTATGTGGGTAATCAAGGAGGGAGTACGTTCACCGGAGACTCGAGACCGTAATGCCCAATATGTAACCTGTATCACAAAGGGACATGCTACCTATTGAGCACCTATTACCTTTGCAAGCAATTAGGACACATATCCCGAAACTGTCCACCGAACACAACCTTGAACACCAAGAGCAAAAGGTAACATTTTTAGGTGAACAACGGACCCAGAGATGTAGGAGAAATGTTTTGAGTGTGGCCAACTAGGGCATATAGCGAAGAACTGTCCTAGTAAGAGATAACCGGGAATGAGTACCAAAGCATCGAGTGTGCCAAGCAGGTTAAGGACAGTACCACAAGTGGATAAAGGGAAAGGGGTCGCACAACAACAAGGGCGATATTTCCAGCTCAGGCTGGGGAATACGGAAGATACAGTTGTATCAGGTATTCTTCCTATTTGTTCATATCATGTACGTATACTTATGGATTCTGGTCCAACGCATTCATTTGTGTCTCGTGATTTTGTTAAACATTTAACTATTGACTCCGAACTATTAGGATATGCCTTATGTGTATCATTGCCTATTAGTGAACCTTTAGTAACTTCTTCGGCATTCAAGGCGTGTGAGATCAAGATATGTGATAAGGTCTTAAGTGTTGATTTGATTCTATTGATAGTGAATTACTTTGATGCTATTTTGGGTATGGATTGGTTGTCGATCAATCAAGCTAAGATCGATTGTGAACAAAAACGGGCTAGTTTCTATCCGGCAAGTCAGGAAGAGTTTTTTTGTGACTATATCACTGTACTTGATATTGATGATTCAAGCGAGTAAGATGTTGAGGAAAGGTTGTTCGGGTTTCTTATGTATGATTGTTGACACACGAGTTCTTAGACCACTAGTAGAAGACATTCCAGTTGTTCGAGAATTTCTAGATGTTTTTCTCGATGAGTTACCCGATGTATTGATTGAAAGAAATCTTGAGTTCACGATAGAGGTATTACCAGGGTCACAACCGGTATCCACAGCACCGTACCATATGGCACCAGTAGAGTTGAAAGAATTGAAGGTACAGTTACAAGAGCTGCTTGAGAAGGGTTTTATCCAACCTAGTGTTTCGCCTTGGGGAGCTCCAGTCTTGTGTGTAAAGAAGAAGGATGGGACAATGCGAATGTGCATCGACTATCGAGAGTTAAATAAGTTGACCGTCAAAAACAAATATCCATTGCCACGAATAGATGATTTGTTGATCAGTTGCAAGGGGCTAAGGTATTTTTAAAGATTGAATTGAGATCCGGTTACCACAGTTGAACGTCAAGGAGAAAGATGTTGAAAAACTTTCAAGACTAGATATGGTCACTTGAATTTTTTGGTTATGCCATTTCGAGTGATTAATGCACTAGCCGCTTTCATGGACTTGATGAATCGTGTTTTCAAAGACTATTTAGATGAGTTTGTTATTGTGTTCATAGATGACATCCTAATATATTCCAAGAGTGTTGAAGACCATGAACATCATATGCAATTAGGCTTACCGATTATGAGAGAAGACATTGTTTGGAAAATTGAAGAAGTGTGAGTTTTTTGTTGATGGAGATTGCATTTCTTGGACATATAGTCTCGGCAGAAGGAATTTCAGTAGATCCTCAGAAGATAAAAGCAGTTACCAATTGGTTGAGATCGATGAATGTGACAGAGATCCAAGGATTAGCTGGTTATTATTGAAGGTTTGTAAAAGACTTTTCACGTATTGCAATGCTGATGACCTAGTTGATGAGAAATGATGTTGCTTTTGTATAGAGTCAGGAATGCCAGGAAAGTTTTCAAGAGTTGAAGAGTCAACTAGTGAAGGCACCAATCTTAGCTGTTCCGACAGGGAATGAAGGGTTTGTCATTTACAGTGATGCTTCATATATAGGTTTAGGTTGCATTCTTATGCAATATGATAAGGTCATTGCATATGTGTCGAGACAACTTAGACTACACGAGTAGAACTATCCGACACATGATCTAGAATTGGCCGTCGTGATTTTTGCATTGAAGATTTGGCGTCATTACCTATACGGGGAAATATGTGAGATATATATTGATGATAAGAGTTTAAAGTATTTGTTCACGCAACGAGATTGAACATGAGGCAAATGAGATGGTTAGAGTTGATGAAGGACTATGATTTGTCAATTCAGTATCATCCGGGCAAGACGAATGTAGTCGTCGATGCTATTAGTCGTAAAGCACCAACCAATATAGCTTCAAATTTGACTTCTCATTGTAGACACCCCAATTTTGACCGACTGTCGAATTTAGGAGAGCGTCACCTCCACGTCCAATGATGATAAGGACCGAAAAGATTCGAAGTATTCCAAGCTCTTCAGAAAGTTCTCCAAACGCGATAAAATTTCACAGAAAGAAGAAAATACCAGGTATTTGGGAGAATTCAGGTATAAAACACCATTTTTCGAAAAGATCTTCAAAAATAAGTTTCTTTAAGTAAAAAGGAAGAAAGAAAAGACCTAAAAAGGGAAGTTCAACAGAAGCACACGGCAGTATTCCGCGGCACTCAGTGAGTGCCGATCGGCATTCAGTGAGTGCCGGCCCGGCATTTACTGAGTACCGCCGACATTTTCTGACTGCCGTTTGCTTTTAAAGTCCGTATTTTGTGGTACAATAGTATGCGGATAAAAACAAAAAACTGATAAAGTAAGGTTGACGAAAATACGGCAATCAATAGTTTGGCGTGGCACTCACTGAGAGCCGCGCAGCAGTCACGGAATGCCGTCGCGGCAGTCATGAAGTGCCACTGCGGCATCCACGGACTGCCGCAGATTACTTTTGACTGCCGCCCTGGGCAGCAGTCTGTCTAATTTCAAGAAGTACGTATTGTACCACCAAATGAGATATTTACACCTGTCTTTTACTCCGAATTCACTGAAAATACTTGGTAATTTTGTCTATAAAAGATGAAGGATCTTCCTTGAGGAGGGGGGAGAGACATACAACACAATACATGAGAGATAACCACCACTATACTAACATATTTTTTAGAAAGAAAAGAGAGAGTTTTGGGGAGCTTGAAGAAGAGTTTGGAAGATCTTCAAAGGAGAGAAACTTTGAGGATAGTTTGGAGGTGATCCTCTAACCATAAGTTGTCTATTTACATTCTTCTTTCTTTTTTTTTTCTTTTGAATCTCTCATCCTCAAACTTTTTTATTTTCTTTGCTCCATTTCTTTTGTTGATCATACTTCCTTCTTGAGACTCTTAGAGATTCTCAGCATCTCTCTTGAAATCTCTTGAACATGATCTTTTGAATCCCATGTAAGCTTGTGCTTCACATGGGAATCAAAGTTTGATCATCACTCCATTTCATAAGCAAATAGATGGATCTAAGTCCACACTCATGACTTGGATCCTCTAAACTTGATGTTTCATGGAATCTTTTCTATATTCCTTTGAGACTCATGAATATAGTCATGTCTTCATCTCCAATGACCATCAAATGGTAGGAGAAAGTGGTTTTGAGTCTAAGCACATCCCCATGGTTTAGATTCCTTGTCTTGAGATTTCATGAAATCCATTCATACTTCACTTGAAATCTATAAATATAAAGGTCTTTAGTCTCCAATGACCATCAAATGGTAGGAAAAGATGGTTTAGTTTAAGTCCAACTTCATGGTTCAATAGTTGGAGTTAACAAATAAAAGTTGAACTTGACAAATGAAAACAGTGAGTTCATAAACTGTTTTTGATCAAAGATTTTTAGTTCAAAATCTAATCGTCGAAATCAAGTGAAACTAACGGGAAAATGCCAACAACACAATATTCTACCACTGTAATTTTTTTTTTTAAGGTGGTTTCATGTCTAAAGTGGTTCGGTTGCGAGTTTTGTAAGGACACTACAATCTGTCCAAAGTTTCAGAAGAGTAACACTCTTTTGAAATAAGTAAACCAATGCTTTAATAAAGTGTTTGTGACCCAAAATATTTTTTTCCAAGTAGATTAATGTGTTAGGAAGTCACCCTAAAAAGAACAAAGCATTTCTGATCTTTTTGCTATTTTTAGAAAATCGTGTAAGAACTCTGGATAGAAGGTTGTAGAATGCTAAGTGATGTCTGGTTTTTGTCCAATTCCCGGAGATCCAACCGTTGAAACTTTGATTTCTTTTTGGGGTAAAAACTAGACACACAGAGGCATCTTGTGTCCAAAATTCATCAAGATCAAACCACGGGAACCACGCTTTTTCACTTTTTCAAGTTATGATCTGCTCTCAGCAATTTCCAGAATTCTGTACCAGTTTTCATCAAATCTTGTGAATAATGGCTTAGATGAAATTTTCATGAGTCAAGGTTCAAGCCATATTTCAATAATGATTAGTTAAGTTTGAATTCAAAGTTTAAGTGAACCAAACCATTGAGTATTTCATAATTCATTCTTGCTCATGACATATTCATCCGTATGGATCGACATTTGTAGTTAAGATTTATTTGTTTTAGATTTAACTAGATTCTATAGATTTAAGCTAGAAGTCTAGGATTATTATTTTAGATCCAACTTTACATTTTGTATATCATGTGGACTAACTCTTTGTTTTGTAGCTCTATTAAGGTATGATTTCTTAAACTCCTCTTAATTTATTTTAATTTCTTGATTTTATCGATTTTCTTGGCCTTTATGCGTGACACATTAGAAATGAGATTTTGCCTTACATGTATATATGTGGATTAACAACTCTTTTCCTAGGTTTTATTTAATCGCATGCATTGCACGTTTAATATTCGCGGCTGGATCCCGGGTACGTTCTCTTGTTCTTTATTGCATATCATATTGCTTGCTACTTGAATTACGTGGCTTTTGAATGATATTTTGTAAATTGGTAATTTTACACCATTTTGACATGTTTGTGTAATGTATACGTATATCTATGTATTAGTTGAGGGCATGCTTAGATTAGTAATTCAATTAAAAGGATGTTGAGTAGAGGCCTATCGCGAGATAGGATGAGAAGGGGTGTTTTAGTCCGATGGGCTCCTTCCCTTCTCATTCCATAATCCCCGTACCTAGTTAATCTTTGGTTTCGCAAAAGATCGGTTGCTTTAAAATGGTTTCTTAATTTTCCTTTTAAAAATTAAGTGGCGACTCATTTGTTTTGAATTTGAAATTTAAAAGAACTTTAAAAGAAAAAGCAGTGGGTAACAAAAATTGCGATATCCACAATCTGGCGACTCTGCTGGGGATCGAACCCAGAATCTCTGGTTTCGCAGACCAGAATTCTGATTTTGGGTTCACTTGAGGATTAGACTTGAAAAATATCATTTTAATCGAATTAATTAATCTTTGCGTGCCTGTTGCATTTCACTTGCATGTCCAGTCAGTCGATTGCACGGAACTATGACCTTGGAGGCTCGGGGCAACCCGGTCGGTCAAGCCATCTTGGGACTGTGTGATCACCCTTGATCTTGTACCATGTGTTGGTATATGAAGCATCCTATCGGGGGTGTGTCAAGGGTCCCTTATTTGACCAAAACCCAGCCTTTGCATGGTAGCTTCTATAGAACCTTTCAAGTCTTAGGGAATGAATCCTTGATTAGGGTTATGTGCTAGGGAGTGTTGTATGCCCGGAAGGGATTACTTGAGATGATGACGATACTTACTTGATATAGGATGTGTAAACTCTTAATCACTTTTGAGAAATTCCTCTTCATGTCCCATGACATTTGGGAATATGTTAGATGTTGATTATAAGATTACATCTCTTGTATCATGTTTTGCTAAGCATCATTGGCCTTGTATGTATCCAAATTCATGAAAAGTACGGTGATAATCCGATCATGTGATCCTTCTATCCAAAGAATTTTAAATATATCTTTAAAAGCAAACAGATTTTTGACATCTTTATTGCAAAATATTTAACCGCTCTTTCAAAAACCTTTGGAGTTTACTTTTTGATTAAAAATCAACCCTTGTTGAGGTATATTTTCACATTCTCATCTTTGAAGGAAGAACCCGAAAATCTTGGGAATTGTTTTAGGAGAAATGCTTTTCAAATGAATTTCGAAGTAAAATTTCAATCCAATCATCTTGGTTAAAGAATGTTTAACATCCTCGTTCTCAAAAGAATTCACGAGAATTGTTTTCAAAAGATTTTTTCCATCCAAGATACACTTCCCGAAGGAATATCCAACCTTCGAAAGGGTAATGAGGATCACAATGAAAGGAGAAGTTGGCGCACTTGACGTGGGTGAGGATTTTATGTGTTTATGCGTTATGTGTTAGGATTAGGATTTTCTTTTCTTTTGCATATAGAGTAGGCACACACACACACACACACACGTGCATTTCATCCATGTGCCATATGTGCAGTGCATGCATTTAGTTGCACCAAATCATCAAAGCATGAACATGTTTATCACATTAACCAATATCATTGCATACATGTAGCATACAAATCCACAACATTTTCCTTCCAATTAAGATCAAAATAATTCATCGAAATTCCTTGCCTCCTGAAAATCGATTCTGCATGCCGGCCTTTTCATGTCGTGAACCTATAGAAAGAGTGGAACAACCAGATCCCCTAGCGAGGACACTTCTAACCTCTTGGGTTCGTCTTCTTGATTTTAGGAGAACATGGACCATCATCTTGAGATTGATTCGCCAATGGCCTTAAGAGATTTGGAAGAGAGAGTGAACAAGCTGCAAGCCACTATTGAGCAACAGAACTTAAGGGTGAATCAATTGGAGAGGGTAACGCTTGAGCTCTATCAGTTACTCAAAAAGCAAGTGGGTTTGAATGAGGTAGTGATGAACAAATTAGAGAAGGGAATAATGGATCACCCGGCCGAGCACCAAAATCCACATCCAAGTCCAACCAATCACCAAAGCGCATGTCCAAATCCAACCTATCCCCAAAGTCCCTACCCAAGCTCAACCATTCACCAAAGCCCATATCCATGCCCAATCCCAACGAACCAAAGAGTTATTCCAAGCCCACATCTCAACCCAAAAGGCAACTCAAGTTCAAAGTCGAATCCGAAATTAAGCCGAGCCGGCAGGTCAAGAATATTCACCAACCTTGGCATGACATTATCCATGGCCCTTGGTCACCTCATCAAGAGTGGTCACCTCAATCACCTGGATCCAAGGCCACCATCAAATCCCTTACCTCGCAAATATGACCTATCCTTGTACTGCGCCTATCACCAGACTCAAGGCCACAATACCAATTCTTGCTCGAGACTCCACCATGAGATCCAGGATCTCATTGATCAGAAAATCATCACTTCTCTGCCAAATCCACCGAGTGACCTTTGGCATAATGATCTTGACTTGCAAGCTCTTCACTCTCCAACCTCTCAATCCCAGCCATCACTGAGAACCCTCAAAGGATTTGCTACATCTATGAGTGCGCAACAACCAACTGGCCCTGGCCTAATCAACAAATGTGGAAAAGGCATTGACAACACTTGGTATGAGTCAGATGAATACTGTCCTACTAAAAATTGGGCCATGGATGCGGATGATATTTCTACACACATGCTGTTGGAGGAAGGCAAGCCCAGAGGTGAAAATGATGATAGTGAAGTGATAGTATTTGGAAGTACTATTGTTGAAGCAAATGTGGATGCTCTCGGGGACCCAATAAATTGAAAATCTTCTATGACACTCCAATTGAGACCAGAGTCGAGTCATGTTGGAGTCAAATGTCAAGTCCAGTCAAGTCTTTGAGTCAGTCGGTTATCTAGTTTATTGATGTATTCCTTTTCCCTACTAGTTGAATGAAATCTCATTTCGCTTGATTTAGTGTGCTAAGTCGTGAATGAATGGATCATTAAACCAAAAAAAAAATTCACTTTTTCATACGATCATGGAAAATACTTGGTTAATAAATCTTTGCATTGAAAAGGATCCCCAAGTGATTAAAGCAAATTTTGTGCCAAAACCAAGGAGGAGTAGAGAATTGGTTAGCTTTACTTTGAGAATTTAAAAATGCTCTTGCTCAATCTTGAAAAGATAAAATTAGAACTTGAAGCTTGCTCACTCAAATACCAAGTCTAAAATATGAGCCCAACCAATCCAAAGCCATAACTTGATCCTTGATGGTAGCCAAATGCTTTAAATGAACTTCTTCTTCCAAAATAAGGAGAAAGAGAGAAAAGAAAGAGCTCGCTAGGATGAAAACCCGAAAGGGCGCCTAGGCAAAAGTGAGAGCACAAAAAAAGAGAAAATAAAAAAGAGAGAAGAAGAATAAAATAGAGAACGAGCTCGCTAGGATGAAAACCCGAAAGGGTGCCTAGGCAAAAGTTAGAGCAAAAATAAGATGCGTGTTGATTTCAAAATTTGAATCCTAGCCAGTCAAAATCATGAAGAGAATAAGAGAGAGTGAGGTAGAGGAAAGAAAGGAAAAAGCAGAGAATAAACAAGATTGAGAATTCTTGAGCACTTCAAAGTACATCATTGGTACATGAATTATCCCAAGGCTTCGTGTTGTTCTCAACAAAGAAAAGAAATTGGAAACGAAAAGAGAGATTTGAAAGTATCAAGTGAATTTTTGTGAGAGGCTCAATGGATAAGTGATAAGTGGACCTAAAACAATGCAGAAATATCTTTGAGAAAGATAAAGAGTGATTTGGAGGGCTGATATTACTTTGTGAGTATAATAGAGTATGATTAAAACACAATATATTATGAGAGTCGTAAAGATTGACTGGCTAGTGATAAGGTGAAAAGAATCAACCGCCACAAAACAAAAAAAGGAAAAGAAAAAAAAAGGAAGAAAAGAAAAAAAAATGCATAAAAGGGAGAAGTAGTTCATATTCCTGTTCAAAGGCTACCACAAGCAACCCATTTCAGAAAGAGCACTCATTGGACCCAAATGAAAACATGGCTTGAAAAGCCCACAAATTCTTGAAGCCTTATTCCATCAAGACCTCCAGAGTCGCCGAACTACTTTGGACCTGATTCCCACTTGGGGATAAGTAGGCGAACTTTCCAAGGTTCTCGGTCTATAACCATTTCTAAACCAAAAGCATCACCCTTTGCACCTTTGGTTTCCTTCCTTCAGACTAGGGGCAAACTTGTGTTGGCCTGGAGCCATATATCTATTGCCAAACCAGGGGCAAACAAAGTTTGCCCATCAGCATTGGGTTTCCCGCTTTAGTCCACCATATTCATGATGATTACCTCTAGGTTGGGAGTAAATGCACTGTAGGCATCCTGTACCATCATGTTCTCAAAACCCTTGGATGAGTCTATTTGCCCTTAAGACTAGGGGCAAACTTTGTCTGCCAAAAACCCTCTATGCCAGTGGCAAGTTCTCAAGTAATTGAGTTTGTTTTGAAAGGATTGAAATAGAGTGCCTTTCATTCTATAGGCTAAAGCACTAATTTAAAGCACATTCTAGATGGGCAAATAATTCGCTAAATCAAAAAGGGGAAGTTTTCAAAGCTTAGATTTATCAGCAAAGCACTACCATTTGTAAGATAATGAATAAAAGGTGAGATGATATATAAATTCACAATGAAAGCACATTGATTCATAATGAATGTAGAGTTTGAGTAAGTCATCTTGAGTAACTAGCTTTGTCAGGTCTGTCATCCTTTGATGAGTCAATAAATGGTCTCAAATGTGTGGGTTTAAGATGATGAATAAATATTTGAAAAGTCTTCATGAGCATCCCAAGAGCGATATGAGCAGAGGTTTCGAACACTATCACAACATAATGCTAAAGTGGCAATATAAAAAGAGTCCAAGACTAGGGGCAAAGGTGATTTCCCTCTTTTGACAGAATTGATATGTTTCTTCCAAAGGTCCGCAGATACAGAAAATCATTCTTTCCAATCAGTTTTGTTCAAATTCTTTGAGTCCGAGGAGACTCCCGAACATTGCGTTAGTCCTCAATGGCAACATTATCGGTGTTAGTCCTCAATGGCAACCTTGCGTTAGTCCTCAATGGCAGCATTATCGGTGTTAGTCATCAATGGCAACCTTGCGTTAGTCCTCAATGGCAGCATTATCGGTGTTAGTCCTCAATGGCAACCTTGCATTAGTCCTCAATGGCAGCATCATCGGTGTTAGTCCTCAATGGCAACCTTGCATTAGTCCTCAATGGCAGCATCATTTGTGTTAGGCCACAATGACAATCCTCATTAGTCCTCTATGGCAATTTTTGTTAGTCCTCAAAGGCAATCCCCGTTAGTCCTCAATGGAGATCTCTGTTAGGCCTCAATGGCAATCCTCGTTAGTCCTCAATGACAATCCCTCATTAGTCCTCAATGGCAACTTTTCTACAAAGGCATTAGTCCTCAATGGCAGCATCATTGTGTTAGTACTCAATGGCGATCTCTTTTAGGCCTCAATAGCAATCCTCGTCACTCATCAATGGCAATCTTTTTGAACTTGCATTAGTCCTCAATGGCAGCATTATCGGTGTTAGTCCTCAATGGCAACCTTGCGTTAGTCCTCAATGGCAGCATCATCTGCATTAGTCCTCAATGGCAGCATAATTTGTGTTAGTCCTCAATGGCAACCTCGCATTCGCGTTGTTCCTCAATGATTCTTTGAGTCTCATTCAAACTCCCAATTTTGAAAATTCAAATTCTTCTGAGTCGAATTGACTCTAATGTTGTAAATTGAAATTTTTGTGACTCCGATTTTGAAATTTGAAATTCTCGTTGAAAATTTGAATTCGTTCGAGTCAATTCGACTCCCAAATTTTGGAAATTTGAAAATTCTTTGAGTCTAATTGACTCCTGATCTATCCAAATATGGTTGCCCCATTTTTTACAATATAACAAATTTGTATTCTCGGTTTTTGTGACAAATTTACGTCAATCCTCTGGTTGGGAGTGTAACATATTTACATTGTCGATTTTCGTAACAAATTTGCGTCAACCCTCATTTTGAGAATATAACAAATTTATATTCTCGGTCTTCGTAACAAATTTACGTCGATCCTCTTGGTTGAGAGTGTAGCATATTTACATTCTCGGTTTTCGCAACAAATTTGCATCAACCCTCGTTTTGAGAATATAACAAATTTACATTCTCGGTCTTCGTAACAAATTTACGTCGATCCTCTTGGTTGGGAGTGTAACATATTTACATTATCAGTTTTCGCAACAAATTTGCATCAACCCTCGTTTTGAGAATATAACAAATGTATATTCTCGGTCTTCGTAACAAATTTACGTCGATCCTCTTGGTTAGGAGTGTAACATATTTACATTCTCGGTTTTTGTAATAAATTTGCGTCAACCCTCGTTTTGAGAATATAACAAATTTATATTCTCGGTCTTCGTAACAAATTTACGTCGATCCTCTTGGTTGGGAGTGTAACATATTTACATTCTCGATTTTTGCAACAAATTTGCGTCAACCCTCGTTTTGAGAATATAACAAATTTATATTCTCGGTCTTCGTAACAAATTTGCGTCAACCCTCGCTTTGAGAATATAACAAATTTATATTCTCGGTCTTCGTAACAAATTTACGTCGATCCTCTGGTTGGGAGTGTAACATATTTACATTCTCGGTTTTTGCAACAAATTTGCATTAACCCTCGTTTTGGGAATATAACGGATTTGTATTCTCGATCCTCGTAACATATTTACGTTGATCCTTCAGAATGTAACAAATTTGCACTCTCGGTTCTCGCAACATATTTGCGTTAACCCTCGATTCTTGTAACATATTTACGTTGATCCTTTTTTTGAGAATGTAACATTTTTGCACTCTCGGTTCTCGCAACATATTTGCCTTAACCCTCATTTTGGGAATGTAACGGATTTATATTCTCGAACTCATAGCATATTTACATTGATTCTTCGGAATGTAACAGGTTTACATTCTCGGTTCTCGCAATAAATTTGCGTTTACCCTCATTCTGAGAATATAACAGATTTATACTCTCGATCCGCGTAACAAATTTACGTCGATCCTTTATTTTGAGAATATAACGGATTTATATTCTCGGTCCTCGCAACGAATTTACATTAACCCCCACAATCAAATCAAAAGCATCTTCATGACCCCCATAACGGATTTTGCATCAGTCAAGAATCAGGTAATCTTCTCTGACTAAGGCGTCACGTAATGTGCATCATGCGTGGAAAAGACATGATAAGCATGACGTTTGCATAACCAGGTCTATTCAGGAATCAACATTACATGGCATGCGCATCACGATAGGATAGGTGCATCCATCCGTATGGTTACTTGTGCTTGTATATGTTTGGCTCCTGCCCGAACTACGCTTTGGTCTGATTCCTGATGGGATACGTAGGCAGCTCACAGTCGAGCACGACCAATATAAACCGTTTATGAAGCCGTTTTTTGCAACGCATTTTGTTTTACCTAAATTCGACAGTCTGGTCAAAGGCTCGTCTTCACACAGGCTTTGACATTCACTTATGGGACGCGTTGCCCCACAAATTCTGTCAAAGAGGGGCAAACTGTAGACACCCCAATTTTGACTGACTGTCGAATTTAGGATAGCGTCACCTCTGCGTCCAATGATGATAAGGACCGAAAAGATTCAAAGTATTCCAAGCTCTTCAGAAAGTTCTCCAAATGCGATAAAATTTCACAAAAAGAAGAAAATACCAGGTATTTGGGAGAATTCAGGTATAAAACACCATTTTTTGAAAAGATCTTCAAAAATAAGTTTCTTTAAGAAAAAGGGAAGAAAGAAAAGACCTAAAAAGGGAAGTTCAACAGAAAATGGCACACGGCAGTATTCCGCGGCACTCAGTGAGTGCCAAGCGGCACTCAGTGAGTGCCAGCCCGGCATTTATTGAGTGCCGCCTACATTTTCTGACTGCCGTTTGCTTTTAAAATCCGTATTTTGTGGTACAATACGTATATGTATGCGGATAAAAACAAAAAACTGATAAAGTAAGGTTGACGAAAATACGGCAATCAATAGTTTGGCGCGGCACTCACTGAGAGCAGCGCGGCAGTCACGGAATGCCGTCGCGGCAGTCATGAAGTGCCGCTGCGGCATCCACGGACTGCCGCAGATTACTTTTGACTGTCGCCCTGGGCAGCAGTCTGTCTAATTTCAGGAAGTACGTATTGTACCACCAAATGAGATATTTACACCTGTCTTTTACTCCGAATTCACTGAAAATACTTGGTAATTTTGTCTATAAAAGAGGAAGGATCTTCCTTGATGAGGGGGGAGAGACATACAACACAATACATGAGAGATAACCACCACTATACTAACATATTTTTGAGAAAGAAAAGAGATAGTTTTGGGGAGCTTGAAGAAGAGTTTGGAAGATCTTCAAAGGAGAGAAACTTTGAGGATAGTTTGGAGGTGATTCTCTAACCATAAGTTGTTTATTTACATTCTTCTTTCTTTTTTTTTTTTTTGAATCTCTAATCCTCAAACTTTTTTATTTTCTTTGCTCCATTTCTTTTGTTGATCATACTTCCTTCTTGAGACTCTTAGAGATTCTCAATATCTCTCTTGAAATCTCTTGAACATGATCTTTTGAATCCCATGTAAGCTTGTGCTTCACATGGGAATCAAAGTTTGATCATCACTCCATTTCATAAGCAAATAGATGGATCTAAGTCCACACTCATGACTTGGATCCTCTAAACTTGATGTTTCATGGAATCTTTTCTATATTCCTTTGAGACTCATGAATATAGTCATGTCTTCATCTCCAATGACCATCAAATGGTAGGAGAAAGTGGTTTTGAGTCTAAGCCCATCCCCATGGTTTAGATTCCTTGTCTTGAGATTTCATGAAGTCCATTCATACTTCACTTTAAATCTATAAATATAAAGGTCTTTAGTCTCCAATGACCATCAAATGGTAGGAGAAGATGGTTTAGTTTAAGTCCAACTTTATGGTTCAATAGTTGGAGTTAACAAATAAAAGTTGAACTTGACAAATGAAAACAGTGAGTTCATAAACTGTTTTTGATCAAAGATTTTTAGTTCAAAATCTAATCGTCGAAATCAAGTGAAACCAACGGGAAAATGTCAACAACACAATATTCTACCACTGTAATTTTTGTTTTAAGGTGGTTTCATGTCTAAAGTGGTTTGGTTGCGAGTTTTGTAAGGACACTACAATCTGTCCAAAGTTTCAACATAGTAACACTCTTTTGAAATAAGTAAACCAATGCTTTAATAAAGTGTTTGTGACCCAAAATATTTTTTTCCAAGTAGATTAATGTGTTAGGAAGTCTCCCTAAAAAGAACAAAGCATTTCTGATCCTTTTGCTATTTTTAGAAAATCGTGCAAGAACTCTGGACAGAAGGTTGTAGAATGCTAAGTGATGTCTGGTTTTTGTCCAATTCCCAGAGATCTTGTGTCCAAAATTCATCAAGATCAAACCACGGGAACCACGCTTTTTCACTTTTTCAAGTTTTGATCTGCTCTCAGCAATTTCCAGAATTCTGTACCAGTTTTCATCAAATCTTGTGAATAATGGCTTAGATGAAATTTTCATGAGTCAAGGTTCAAGCCATATTTCAATAATGATTAGTTAAGTTTGAATTCAAAGTTTAAGTGAACCAAACCATTGAGTATTTCATAATTCATTCTTGCTCATGACATATTCATCCGTATGGATCGACATTTGTAGTAAAGATTTATTTGTTTTAAATTTAACTATATTCTATAGATTTAAGCTAGAAGTCTAGGATTATTATTTTAGAACCAACTTTACATTTTGTATATCATGTGGACTAACTCTTTGTTTTGTAGTGCTATTAAGGTATGATTTCTTAAACTCCTCTTAATTTATTTTAATTTCTTGATTTTATCGATTTTCTTGGCCTTTATGCGCGACACATTAGAATTAAGATTTTGCCTTACATGTATATATGTGGATTAGAGACTCTTTTCCTAGGTTTTATTTAATCGCATGCATTGCACGTTTAATATTCGCGGCTGGATCCCGGGTACGTTCTCTTGTTCTTTATTGCATATCATATTGCTTGCTACTTGAATTACGTGGCTTTTGAATAATATTTTGTAAATTGGTAATTTTATACCATTTTGACATGTATGTGTAATGTATACGTATACTATGTATTAGTTGAGGGCATGCTTAGATTAGTAATTCAATTAAAAGGATGTTGAGTAGAGGCCTATCGCGAGATAGGATGAGAAGGGGTGTTTTAGTCCGATGGGCTCCTTCCCTTCTCATTCCATAATCCCCGGACCTAGTTAATCTTTGGTTTCGCAAAAGATCGGTTGCTTTAAAATGGTTTCTTAATTTTCCTTTTAAAAATTAAGTGGCGACTCATTTGTTTTGAATTTGAAATTTATAAGAACTTTAAAAGAAAAAGTTGTGGGTAACAAAAATTGCGATATCCACACTCATAAAGAATTGATTCAAGGTATGGAGAATTGGGAACTTGAAGTGATTCCGAGAATTGAAAGTGGCTTGATGTCAATGATTGTGGCACAACCACTCTTGATTCATGAGGTCACGGAGAAACAACTTCAAAACGTGACTTTGAAGAAGATTTGTGATGAGCTTCTGATGGGTAAACAATCGGGATTCACTTTTGAGAATAATGTTTTGAGATTGAGGGGTAGAATTTATGTACCTAACGAGAAAGGTTTGAAACGAAATATCCTAGAGGAAGCACACAACACAAAGTACACCGTTCATTCGGGAAGCACCAAGATGTATAGAGACTTGAGACATATTTTTTGGTAGCCTGGAATGAAGAAGAAAATAGCATGCTATGTTTCACATTGTACGAGTTGTCAACAAGTGAAGGTTGAACGCCAAGTACCTCAAGATTGTTATAACCGTTACCGATAGCCGAATAGAAATGGGAACACAATATAATGGACTTTGTTAGTGGGTTTTCGAGATCGAAGAAATCGAATACTATCATTTGGGTGATCGTTGACCATTTGACGAAGTTGTTGCACTTCCTACCACTACGAACAACTAAGGCGAAGACGTTAGCTAAGTTGTATATCCGCGAGATAGTGAGACTACATGGTATTCCAGTTTCTATTGTTTTAGATAGAGATAATAGTTTTACATCAAAGTTTTGGAGGGCCTTGCAAGAAGCAATGGGTACCAAATTGTATTTCAATACCGCTTTTTATCCTCAGACCGATGGTCAATCGAAAAGAGTAATCCAAATTTTAGAAGACATGCTTCGTTTATGTGTACTTGATTTTCAGGGTGATTGGGAAGACCACTTGCCATTGATTGAGTTTTCATATAATAACAGTTTTTAGTCACATATTGAAATGGCTCCTTATGAAGCTTTGCATGGTCGTGTATGCCGTTCACCGATTAATTGGACGAAAGTCGGAGAAAGAATGATTGGAGGGCTAAAAATTGTGCAAGAGACGATGGATAAGATAAAGGTGATTCAACAACGGTTACTAACAGCTCAGAGTAGGTATAAGAGTTATGCCGACAAGCATAGACGACCATTGGAATTTGACATGGGCGATTTGGTTTACTTGAAGGTGTCACCTTCAAAGGGAATTACTAGATTTGGGAGATGCGGGAAACTCAATCCGAGATATGTAGGACCTTTTGAAATCATTGGGAGAGTTGGACCCGTAGCATACCGATTGAATTTGTCAAGTGAGTATGCTCAAGTTCATAATGTGTTTCATGTATCATTATTACATAAACACTTAGCGGAGGATAGAAAGTAAGTGATGACTCCGACACCGAATGAGATTCAGAGTAATTTAACGTATGTTGTGTATCTAGTAAAGATTTTGGATTGAAAGGATCAAGTTTTACAAAATAAAGTGATATCGAAGGTAAAAGTGTTATGGCGTAGCCAAATGATGAAAGAGATGACATGGGAAATAGAAGATGAGATGCGTACTCAATATACGCACCTTTTTGATACATGAGGTACAAGTTTGGGGACAAACTTCTTTTAAGGAGAAGAGAAATATAACACCTGTAATTGTGTTATTGCATTTCATTACATTGTCATGCATGATAATGTGATATGTCGTGCATTTTGGCACATATGTGAGTGAGTTTTGACTCACGAGTCGATTTGGGTATTTGTGTTAGAGAACCCTTTGAGACGGTGTTGAATGTGTGTTTTGTTATTGTGAAGTTTATCTGAGTATGAGACGTTTATTGTGGACTACCTTAAATGTTTATCTGAAAATAAATATTAACCTGTGTATTTTAATATTTGTATTATTTTCTGGTTTAGAATATATTTCTGTTGTTAATTTTAGTATCCTGGTGAGGACAAATTAACACGTTGCATAATTGGTAGACAAATTAGTAATTTCATAAAATCATGTGAAATCGCATTTTAGCAACCAAACGGAACTTGGTAAAAACTGGTAAAGTTGGATATTTTTACTACTAGGGGTACTAAATTGAAGGTTTAACACCTTGAGTGGAGTTAAATGATATTTTGAGAAGTTTTGGCTATAAATACATAAGTGTGAGATTTTTTCAAGTTGAAAAACCTAAATTGACTTCTAAAAGAGGAGAGAGAGGAGAGAGATTTGATCTTTGAGCTTGCAACGCTCATTTTTTGCGATCCATCCGTTGATCAAAACATTTTATCGGATATTCAAACTTGTAACAACCCTAAAATTTCTAAGTGTATAAATAATTATTTTAATTATTATTTTCAGTTAGCAATATTATATGAGTGTGCCTATGTAAGAAACGTGTTTGAAAATTTTAAGTGTTTGGTGGACATATAAATTAAATCATTAGTGAGCCCTTTAGTTTGAATGCTACATTTTATTAATTTAAATTTTTTAAAAAAAATGAAGGGTTGATATGTATTTTTTTTATAGTATTTACAGGCCCGCGAATGTGTCAAATAGTGTATCTGGTATTGAAATTTAGTACCCGAGGTATGAGTACCCTTTGGGCTAGCCATTTTAGTGGTTTGTGTTACATTCTGGGCTCATATGGGTCTCTTTTGTTAACCCATAAAAAGAAAAACGGGATTATTAATATTTGTGTGAGTAATATATGTATTGTGTGTGTATTATATGTATATAGATCGATAATATATCCTAGGGTAAAAAAAAAAAAAAAGAGAGCAGTCTCAAGAGAGAGAGAGAGAGAGAGAGAGACAAAGAGAGAAGAGGCAACCCTAGCCACCTAGAAGGAGAAGAAAAAGGGAAGAGAAAAGAAAAGAAGGGAGTTTACCATCATCAACATCATCTTGCTTTTCCAAATTCGGTGAGTAAACATTTAGATTTGTAGGGTTGATTCGTAGTTTGATTGATTTTTGATTTGTGTTCATTATAGTTTGAATAAATCGTATGGATGGGTGTTTATATAATATGGATCTATAGTGATATATACATATACATTTATATATATATATATCAAAGATTAGATATAAGTTATTTATAAAATTGAAGAAAAAAAAAAGAAGACTAACACAAATTCGGATTTGGGTAAAATTGAAGAAAATTCTCAGATCTATTTTATAAAATAATTCGTATTAATTCACACATTTTGTTTTTGGTAAAATTGTTCGCGTAAGTCAATGTAAAACGCAATTCTGCACGTTTTTCGTCTAATGATATTTTTCTCAAATTCTGCACCGTTTGGGCAGAAAATTCATATTACAGTAGCAGTAAATGTTAACTCCGAATTTTGATTTATGTTTATGAAAATTGTTAGAGATGTTTCTTTGTACGGTATTATTATGAAGAACAATTTCAACCCATGCTGGTTTTGGGGTTGTTTAATATCAGATTTGTTTGGGACAATTTTAGATAGTACTGTTGAATGCCGATTTAAATGCTATAACTTATGCTATATGCGGTATTAAATGATGATTGTGGAAATACAACGTTAGAGACGTGAATAGAAGTTTGGCGCAAGGGCCTTATTGTGAATAATCGGATAATGATAATCCATGTAAGAAATGATAAATTTTCGAAGTGGTTAATGACGTGATTAAATCCTCATGAATGGTACTTGTGTGAATTAACTTAGATGGTAAAAAAAAAGTGGTTTCAAGTTCCTTAGTGTTCACCGCTCCCCGTTGTGTGATATGTTTTTTTTTTGTAGCTCGACTTGCTGAGTGTACCCTTTTGCCAGTGGCTTCGTGATCAAGCTGACCTAAGCCTTATGCCCAGCTTATTTGTTAGACGTCTAGGCATATTGACTGGCCTTCTGTGTGTATACCTGATTTGGTTGATACCCCAACCAAACTAGCACCAGAGTGGATGTTAGTAGTATGTCCGGGCACACATGGGATATATGTGTGGGTGTACCATGGAGGATGACCAAGTGGTGAAGCTAGGAAATTGAATAATGAATCGTTCATAAATAGTAAGTTGACCATGAGTAGGGTGACCTTAGTGGTGAACCTAGGGCAAGAAAAAAAAAATGACAGTGATTGTAGTGCGTCAAATACAAATGGATAAACTATTGCGAAACATGAAATTGAAAACCCGAAATGGTTACCGTGGTATAATGAGAAGAAAATTGATTAAATGATTTGGTATTGAAGAATTGTTTATTATGATACTAAGGATTTGTGCTAACTCTCGAGTTGCAGGATGGTGGGCCCACTAACCATTGTATGCAGGCTTTGGCTCACCATGTCATTTAAGAGTAAGTGTTTCTTTTACTTTGTGGGTGGAACAAACTGCCGCCGTGACTCGAGGAAACTACCGCTTGTCCTCACTCACGTGTGGAACTACAATTCTGCCTACAACTTTGTATGTGTTTGTGGTCTAGAGAGGGAGGGAGTCCAGCGGATTCCCAACCTCCAGGAAATTTATTGGGTATTATTATGTTAATTGATTATTGTTGGGTTGGAGTTGAGGGGACCACGAGTGATCCTTGAGACTGGAGCGTGTTTACTCATACCAGTGTTGTTATACAATGTTGACCCGTGTGATGTTTATCATGCGGGGGCGTTTCTCGGGAAACGCAGCCGTTTGGCAGATTAAGGAGTAAGCCGGTATGACTATTGGATTGCATGGATTTGCTTGAGGGCATGATGACCTTTACTGTTCATTTGCTATTTTCATTTATTTGGCATTGTGGGCCATTATTGTAGTTGGTATTGGGACGTTTAGTAGCTCTGACCAAAGGTTGTAATAGAGGTTATTCTTTCAAAGCTTTAATTGTAAATGAAAAGATTTTTATTCTTAATGAGAATTGAGAAATATTTATTCAGTTTCTGCTTTTCAATATAAGTGATTTAGTAGTTGTACCTTTAATCAAATATATTTGAGTATTTTCAGAACCGCATGAGTGTTTTTTTTTAAATGGAAATGTGGTGGTTTTGTTTTAAAAACATAAATGGAGATTTATTACAAATGTTTTAACCAGGTTTTTAAGAACATCTATTTCCATTAAAAAGTTTTATTAGGATGGGCTTCGTGGTATTCACTCCGATAGTTGGGCAGTCGAATAGTAGTCTAGATTTAGTTATATGCTGATTATTTGGCTTTCCAAAAATCGGGGTGTGACAGAACTCCTCGAGGTAAGCCCGTCATTTTGATATCCACTAGGTTTTGTTTGGCTAAGTTTTTCGAAAACACATTTTCTAGAATTTTCATAAAAAGTTGATAATTGAATTTTTGATCGATATGAATTGTACTAGAAGAATTATTGCACGTTCTTTGTGTTTGGGTTTTCTTTAGATCGACGTTTAAGAGTGTAAATCGGAGGTGGGTGATACAACTATGTGTTTTGGAATGATTTCTTGACATGTATTCATATTTTGGATGAAAAGCATGTGTTAGATTATAGATATATGTTGTGTAGTTCATATTGGGCGTCTATATTGATAAGTAGGCCAAATTATATGGTGAAATGTTTTGATTATGTTGAGAGCACGATGAAATGTATTTGAGCATGTTGAGTTGCTATTTAGGTTAAAGGAGTGCGTGTATCAAGCCATTATTGTGGAGCCATTATAAGCATAAGGTCGCACATTTGAAGAAAAGAAACGTGGGTCTTACCTTTTCTCATGAACTTATTGGCGAGAAGTCGCGGATTAGGAGTGTGGAACGTATACTTGGGACTTAGGAGACTAGTATGAAATGTAGAGATGTGAATGCGAGCATGTTTATCATTCATGTGCATCGTTGTTTTATTCACTAAGCATTAGCTTAAACATATCGAATATGTGTGGTTATTTAAATAACCATTTTAGGTGTTAATGCTGGCGAGGATTGCAGAAGTGAGCACGTGGGTTTGGGAGTTTACTTAGAAGGCAACCTGAATGTTTACATTGTAGTTTTGGTGGTAGCAATGTGCAATAAGGATTTTATTGCTTTTAAACTATGTTTAACTTAGAATCATGGAACGGATTCATACTATTGTAATAGTTAGGAATCTTTTGTAATTATGTTTTAGTAATGTTATAATTAAGTTAAGATCGCTTGGATATGAGTTTGGAGTGTATATTTAAACTTTGGGTGATTCAGAATGCTTTTAAACTTGGGGAATTCTGTAGAATGCCATGCTGCTAGAAAACAGTCGACTGGTTTGTGAGTGCAGTCAACTGGACCCCTTTTGTGAACGAGACACTACATCAATTACAGTCGACTGGTCCCCCAACACAGTCGACTGGTCTATGTTTTTCAGAATTTATCTTTCTACTTATTTGGAGTTCAGTCAACTGGACAGAATAGTCGACTGGGAATTTAGCACCCTAGTCAACTGGACATAGAAAACAGTCAACTGGATTATGTTTCAAAAATCAAACTTTCTACTGGACTAGTCTCAGTCGACTGGGCACAAGATGCTGTCTACTAGATTCCTGATTTTAAAAACGAAGTGTTTTCTTTTCCGCTACGTATTCTTAAACTAAGTCTTTTGGGAATGCTAATGAATGGATGTAGGCTTGGTGGCGTGCCACGGGCTCCGGTTCTCCAGGCTGTGACAGGGAAAGCAATAACCAGGACCTCCTATCTGTCCAGGGTGGTACTCAGGTACTCCATTGGATGGGGTTCCCATAATTTACAAGCATGAAATATAGGTATAAACTCTCATTGGTTGTCTTTCTTAAGTGCACGGGGATGTTCCTGTGTTTTACTTTGGTTATCCGCATGAGGAGTGGGTTGTTGTCCCTCCCTTGCATTTCTGTTATTTTTGGCTAAAAGCCATCCTAGTGTTGTAGGATAGTCATTTTTTGTTCTATTTGTGTTCCTGCTCTTGCATTTTAAGGAAATGATGTCAAAAGTTTTGGGTTAAGGAACTACTCGTTAAAAAAGTTTCCATTGTGTACTTAAAAAATAGCATTTTCTAACGAGGGACTTAACACTAAATTTCTGTTATTTTTCTATGGCAATCAGAATTTGGATCTTTCCCCAAAAAAAAAAAAAAAAAACAAAACTGTCTACACCGACACCTTGTCTTTCTTTTCGACTCCATGGTTGGAGATGCTCTGTTAATTCCAAAGGAATCCAACTTTTTGAGAAAATCCGTAGGAAACCCAAAGGGCAAAAAGTGTCACGCCCCGACGTAGCATAAATAGGGAAAGCATTTAATTTCCTTTATGGACCTGTAGGTCACGACAGTTTGAAGGATCAATTTCTTCCCAAACGTCGAACAGTATAATCATTAAATCAAAGTAAGAGCAATCAAGGCTTATAACATTTTTCCAATTTAATAATTATTATAGCATATGGTCATCTAAAGGAACAACCCGCCTTAAAACAAAATAATAATCTATTATAGTCATCCTTATTACAAGTTCAGTCCATTAACTAAAGCAATAACGAAAATATTTGTTTATCTTTATAAGCAGTCGTTCTCAATTAGCATAGTCGTATGGGTCGGCCTGGTTATAACCTGAAAAGCCTAGACACAAATATCCAGGGCTCATCAACACCGTCAGCTTTAAGAAGCTGGTGAGTATTAAAAACATGTACTTGTAATGTAAAACATACTCCTTTACCATTTCCATTTCACAGTTTCATTATTCAACAGATTAGAAACATAGTAATGAATTCAGATTATAAAACAGTAACGATAAGGTCAAAATTTCCAATCCATAAAACATGTGACCGTACATAGAACAATGCGACCATACTCATCTTGCAGACTCTTTTCTCTCAACAACACATCCTCCCACTCTCACACTTCAGTATCTTGAAACACTAAGGTGACCACACTTTAGTACAGAGGTACCAGGGAGTGTCCAGTTTCCCTCACACTTTAGTACGAGGTACCAAGGAGTGTCCAATTGCCTCACACTTTAGCCATTCCACGTATGGCAGGGAGTGTCTAGTAGGCCACACTTTACCACTACCACGGGTGCCAGGGAATGTCCAAGTCAGCGTCACACACTTTAGTGCTACCATGGGCGCCAGGGAGTGTCCAATTTTATCACCGTCGTATTTCAAAGATACTCTAAACCGCATCCTCAAAACATCACACTTTAGTACACAAGTACCAGGGAGTGTCCAATATACAATCTCATCCACTCACTCTTTTCACACTGACCAACACTCACCATGCATACAAAACTGACTCCACGTGTATGTCATGTTACTTTATACCAAAAATGTAAAGTACTAGAAACGAAAATCACGTACGAGCGAGAAGGATTAAGTCTTTAATAAACTCTTATAGCCAAAACATTACATACAGGATTTTGATTTAGTATAATTCCCAAACAGTACTTTAACAGCCTTTAAAATCTCAATCCAAACAGTGCCTTAACTAATAATAGACAGAAAGCACAAAAGACCAGGTCGCTCGCGCGGGCTGCTTGCTCGATGGGTCGCTCGTGCGATATGTCACTTTTTTTATTTTCTTTATAAAAATTTCAAATTGTCAGAAATTACACAGGTCGCTCGCGTGATCCCGCGCGCGAGTTTCTGCAGAAAGTTCATCTTCATCGCTGGGATTCCCCTATTTCAGTTCTTAAGGCCATTTTTGACCCATTTTGTAATTCAAATGCATACATGACAAGTAATAATATATGAATCTCTTCATTTTTCCGCAAGGATTACGAATCTACAATCAATTTAACACGAATCAAACAGTGGCTCTCGAATTTTACGAAAAACCGAGAGGTGTCAAAACTTTGTTTCTTATATACGACACGATACGAATGAATTAGGCTATAATATTTTAACCGTAGCTTCTGGGTACTATAATCTTTCATATTCATCACTAAAAATGGATTTTGATTAAGGTTGAAAAAATCATGTTCTCAAGCTTGAACTTCCATCGAAGAAATTAACAATGGTGATTTATCAATACATACACATAATCAGTAACTAAGCATTAAATTACATTAAGAGTGAGTTTAGAATACTCACTTAGTTAAGAGATTGGAGTATTGTTGAGAAAGAGACATGAAATAAGAACACCCAATTGAAGCTTGTATATGGAGATTGAAGCTCTCCCCCTCTCTCTAAAATATTCTGTAAATTCTATGTAAAAACTTTCTCTATATCTCTGGTTGTTGTTCCCAGATTGTGTGTGAGTGAATGAGTGTATAAGATGAATATATAGAAGATAAATTGAGGAACTTGAGCTTCAAGTTCATCTTCAAATACTCAACAAAAGGATTTTGTTATCAAATTTCATACACTGCATAATATATGCACACACAGATACATATGTACATGATCCTACACAGATTGAAGAGGTGTTTATAGACTAATAAGGGTCAAGTAGGGGTGTTTGACAATTCTAGCTTTTGACACAAATCAACACACACCTTTAGGCATTGCCAAACAAAGTAGCCCAAAATGTCTAGGAATCACTTTCATTGTTTTGGAAAAACAACTTATGGCATTAAAATTACACACACACAAATGCAGTACCCAAACAAGACATAAACAATGATTAGCTGTCTTAAATGGAAAAAAAGCAAAATGTCACCTCTTGATTGGTGGAGAATCCCAAATTTTGGGAGTTCATGCGGCGCAGACAGTTTTGAACATAAACTGGTATTTTTGCGGCGCGATGATCATCACAGAATTTCAAAATATTATTTTATCATAACAAAATAAATTTCAATTATATAAAAATATAGTTTGAGTCTAAAGTAAATATTTTCTCCGTTTGAGAATACAGATTTGAAGTTCAAGTAACAGGTACTGTCGACCTTACGAAAAAAAATCAGTTTGTTAAACATAACACAACGCTGAAATTTGTTTTGGAAACCATGACAGGTATTGCTCAAATAATGAAAATTACCGCTCGCCCCGATTAAAGGATTACAAATTAAATAAAACCAAGAATACAGATTAAAATATGGAAATTGAAGTAAGAATTTATATGAAATTACAGGTTGTTACATCCTTCCTTCCTTAAATAGGATTTCGCCCCGAAATCTAGGCTAACTAGCCATGAAACAACTCCGGGTACTTCTTCCTCATATCAGCTTCAACTTCCCACGAGGCTTCATCTCGTCATGGTGATTCCACTGAACGTTCACCAATGGGATGTCCTTATCCCTCAGCTTCTTGATACTCTGATCCCAAATTTTCACAGGCCTCTCCTTATAGGAAACGTTATGACTCGACTCAATATCGTCAAAACTAACCACATGTGAGTGATCTCGTATATATTTTCTTAGCATACTCACATGGAATACGTCGTGAACCCCAGACATCTTTGGTGGCAGTGTGAGTTGATAAGCCACTTTTCCAATGCGATCTAGAATCTCGAACGGTCTGATGAAACACGGGGCTAACTTTCCTCTCCTAAGACCAAAATGCACCACTCCTCTAGTCGGTGAAACCTTAAGAAGTACGTGATCTCTGAAACTGAATTCCAAAACTTTTCAGCGCTGATCAACATAAATTTTATACCTGCTCTGTGTAGTTCTCATCCTTTCCTTGACCAGAGAAATCTTCTAGTTGGTTTCTCTAGCAAATCTGGTCCCAACAATTCTCTATCTCCGACCTTTTCCCAACACAACGGGGAGCGACATGGTCATCCGTACAATACTTGGAATGGAGCCATCCTGATACTGATATGATAACTGTTGTTATAGGCAAATTCAACTAAAGGCAAGTGTGTCTCCCAAGATTCCTCAAAATCGATAACACAAGCCCTAAGCAAATCCTCCATGATTTGGTCAACACGCTCAATCTATCCGTCTGTTTGAGGATGAAAAGCAGTACTTATCTTAAGTGAGGTTCCCATAGCTTCTTGTAGACTTTCCCAAAATCTAGAAGTAAAACATGTGTCGCGGTCTAACACAATCGACACAGGTGCACTGTGAAGTCTCACAACTAGTTGTATGTACATCCAGCTCATCTTTTCTACCGGGTATGTCATACTATAGGCAATGAAATGAGCAATCGATCTACAATTACCCAAATGGCGTCATGATTCTGCTGCGACCGGGGCAATCCCACTATAAAATCCATGGTTATGTGCTCCTACTTCTACACTAGAACAAGTAAGGGTTGCAACAATCCCAAAGGTTTCTGATGTTCAGATTTGACTTGTTGACATGTCAAACATTTTGATACAAATTCGGCCACGTCCTTCTTCATACCTTCCCACTAGAAATTTCTCTTCAAATCCTTATACATTTTTATTCCTCCTGGGTGAATCGTAAATCTGGACTTATGTGCTTCCTCCATAATATCCTTCCTTAAATCCCCATAATCTGGCACACATAATTTGTCTCTGTATCTATACACTCCATCAATCCACACTTTCCATTCTGTCGGATCCTTTTCTAACATCTTTACAAACTATGTCTAAAAATTTTCATCTTCTTTCTATGTCTTGATGATGCAGTTGATAAGAGTAGGCTGTAGGATAAGACATCCAAAAAGTTGCTCTTCTCCATCTTTAGTACTCTGCACATCAAACTCAGCCAAAGTCTCCAACGTCCGCCATTCTCTAACCGTCAAAGAGGCAATTGTTCCACGAGTTTGTCGACTCAAAGCATCAACGACCACGTTAGCTTTACCAGGGTAGTATTCTAATGTGAAATTATATTCTTTAATCAATTCCATCCATCTATGTAGCCTCATGTTCAACTCTTTCTACGTGAACAAATATTTCAGACTCTTGTGATCGGAGAACAAATCAAACTTCTTTCCATAGTGATAGTGTCTCCAAATCTTGAGTGGAAATACTACTGTAGCCAATTCCAAATCATGAGTGGGGTAGTTTAACTCATTCGGCTTTAGCTGTCTAGAGCCATAGGTAATAACTCTACCATCTTGCATAAGAACATACCCTAATCCTTGTTATGACGCGTCACTGAAGATAGTGAAATTCTCATCCGGCTTGGGTATAGCTAGTACCGGTGCGGTGGTGAGTCTCTCTTTCAATTCTAGAAAGGCACGCTCATGCTTATCTACCCATTCAAACTTTTGAGCTTTCCTGGTTAGTCCAGTCAATGGTGCGGCTATCTTGGAGAATCCCTCAATAAATCTCCAATAATAACCTGCGAGTCCAAGGAACCTTCGAACCTCTATAGGGTTGGTCAACCTAACCCAGTTTGATACAGCATCTGTTTTGGATGAATCCATAGAAATTCCTTGAGACGATACATTGTGTCCCAAGAATTTTACTTCTTGTAACCAGAACTCACACTTACTGAATTTGGCATAAAAGCGATGTTCCTTAAGCATCTGCATCATAATTCGTAAATGTTATTCGTGCTCTTCATCTGACTTAGAATAGATCAAAATATCATCTATGAAGACGATGACAAACTGATCTAAATAAGGCTTGAACACTCGGTTCATCAAATCCATAAACACTGTAGAGGCATTCGTTATTCCAAACGGCATCACCAAAAATTCATAGTGACCATATCGGGTTCTAAATGCAGTCATAGGTATGTCTTCCTTCCGTACCCTCAACTGGTGATATCCCGATCATAGATCTATCTTGGAGAATATTGTAGCTCCCTATAATTGATCAAACAAATTGTCGATCCGAGGTAAGGGATACTTATTCATGATAGTCACTTGGTTCAATTCTCAGTAGTCGATACACAACCAATATGTCCCATCCTTCTTCTTCACGAATAATATTGGCGCTCCCCAAGGTGATGTACTTGGACGTACAAAACCCAGATTCTTGAGCTCTTGAACTTGTTCTTTCAATTCCAACAGTTCAGCGGGGGCCATTCTATAGGGAACCTTGGTGATAGGTATGGTGCCAGGTATAAGTTCAATGCAGGACTCTATACTTCTCTCGGGCAGTAAACCAGAAATGTCTAGAAATACTTCCTCGAAGTCCTTGACTAAAGGTATAGATGATACTATCATTTCTGTACTGACAACTTTGATGTTAGTTAAACATCTTGCGAGGAACATGTCTCCTAAAGGGTTACATTGAAAATCAAGGGATTGATTCCCCTTATCAGAGAATGTAATTCTCTTCCTTGTACAATCCAACTTCGCTTGATTCTGAGAGAGTCAATCCATCCCTAGGATTATGTCAAACTCCTTCATCAATAGGACAATCAACCTTTTAGAGATCTCACGGTCTCCCAGTCATAGGGGACAATCCTTGCATACATGTCCTAACTTGACCAAGGCTCCTAATGGTGAGGTAGCCTTCAAAGCTTTCTCTAAATGGTGAGGTAAAATTACCAATCTCTTAATAGTCTTAACAGATATGAATGAAAGTGCAGCACCCGTATAAAATAAAATTTTAACATGGGAGTTAAATAAGGTTAATGTACCTCCCACCGCTTGCTGATCGGGCTGAGTTTCTTCATAGTTCACCTTCTTATAAACAGTCTTATCATACTCAGCAGCGTCAGGAATAATAGCATTCAAATGAGTCTGACTCTGTTGACCATAAGTCACATGTTTAAGAGTAGTGCAGGACTTGCTAATGTGACCTGGTTCACCACAGTTATAATATACTATACTTTGCTGAGTAATGCGCCTCGGTGCTTTGTAGTCTCAAGCCAGATGATTGGGGTTGCCACAGTTAAAGCATTTCCCAGCACTTTTTCCTTCTCCCACTCGAGGTTGAGTTGGATAGCTAATAGCTTTGGGTTTCTTGCTTCCATCAAAATTTCTCTTCTGCCCTTGGGTACGATACATCAATGGCTTATTCCCAAAATTACTCCTCTAAGGCAGCCGGAAGTCGAATTACTTATAGTTTACTTGAGCATCTTCCTCCAGATCAGTGGCTAAGCCAACTAGTCCCTCAAATGACTTATCCGTGTGGCCGAGAGTTAGGCAACGAATCTGCGGTGTCAACCCTTGGTTATACTTGCGTATTTTTTTTCTTCTGTGTCAACCATATAGGGAGCGAACCGAGACAACCTTTCAAATTGGGTAGTGTACTCTTGTACAGATTTAGTCCCCTGAGTTAAATCCATAACTTCTTTCTCCCTTCGATGCCTCTCAGTAGATGGGAAGTACTTCCCCAAGAATCTCCCCTTGACACCATCCAAGTCATCCCCATAGCAGCTTCGTTACCAATAGTGGCTATCACCGAGTCCCACCAGTCTGCAGTGGCATAGGTTAATTGGTAGGTAGCTAACCTCCTCGTTTCCATCTCATTGCACTAAACAACTTCGAACATACGATCCATCTGTCTCAACCATTGTTCAGCCTTTCAGGGCTTTACAATTCCTGCAAACTGTTCAGGCCATAGTGCACGGAACCTTTCCAGCAGTTTATCCCCTATTTGGCGACCACATCAGTTTTCATTTAGATTTTCGATCCTCTCGAGGCGCCTGATAAAAGCCTCAAACATTCATGTAGGGTTGGCAGCCAAAGGTGCCTCTCAATAAGGTTTCTATTCTTCCTTGGTCTTTAAGCCATTCTATACATATAATAATGATAAAAGAAATGAGGAACATGAAAGAAGCAGTAATATAATTCAATTTAAGCAACAACAACATCAAAAGAGTATTTCTATATATATATATATAACTTCTCTTCAAGTAGATACAAAAGGATATGATCAGTCCAATGCCTAACCTATCTGTATGGGTTAGGACCTATACCGTTCATGCAAGAGTTAATGCCAAAAATGAGGTCATTGCCCTATACTCAAATAAATGTAATTACAATTAAAAAAAGAGATAGGGTATGAGTCAATATAGTTAATATGTACAAGGTCATATCTAAATCATCATTCATCTCCATAGGCGGCCATCAATAAATCCAGCGAGCCGACATGGTAAAATTACTGAACATGGAATGGACTCACCATATCAAAAACACTGCCCTGTGAGTCCGGTGATGAAGCAAGCCTCGGGGAATCCATCTCAGCTGACATCTCCTTCTCTAGGTCGGCAGTGAAGTCATCTAAGCCCATGCCATCCTCATCCTCCTCCTCGTCGTCATCAGCCTCTAAACCAAAAATAGCCAGATGAAAGCTCCATCATCAATGTCCTCAGCAATAGGAACTACTGGCTCCTCTATGGGAACAACCGATAGGGGCATATCTAGCTATGCAAGATGAGCATGCATAATCTGGATCTCGAGAGGGATATAAAAAGCATCACTGCTAACCAATCTCACAATCTCTAATAACACTAGCCGCTGAGCCTTTACAAAATAGAGAAGCTCTAGACGAATACGAGGTAAATTAACTATACCCACAACATGGACTTGGTGCCATAGATCCAGCTCTCCTATCGCCGATGCCAGCTGCTCTATAGCGGTGTGGTATAAATCAATAAACACTGGGACTACTGCCCTCGGGGTCACCCAATGTCCTCCAAACCTATAGGGTACAAAAAGCAGCTGAATTGGGTCCATACTTGACAAAAAGGCACTAACTTATATCAGGACTAATCTTAACAGAAAAAATCTTAGGAGTTTGGGTTCCAGGTGTATCCTCCTGTCATATCATCGGGTGTGCAAAGCTTAAACTAGCAGAACGTGGAATCGGGTCTATACTGGTAAACCCTAACCTGGCTAAATAGTTCTGAAATAACCTAGCTCTGATACCACTAAATCCTGTCACGCCCCGATATAGCATAAATCGGGAAAGCATTTAATTTCCTTTATGGACCCGTAGGTTGCGACAGTTTAAAGGATCGATTTCATCCCAAACGTCGAACAGTATAATCATTTAATCAGAGTAAGAACAGTCAAGGCGTACACCATTTTTCCAATTTAATAATTATTACAACACGTGATCATCTAAAGGCACAACCCGCGTTGAAACAAAATAATAATCTATTACATTCATCCTTATTACAAGTTCAGTTCATTAACTAAAGCGATAATGAAAATAGTTGTTTCTCTTCATAAGCAACCGTTCTCAATTAGCATAGTTGTATGGGTTGGCCTAGTTATAACCTGAAAAGCCTTGACACGAATGTCCAGGGCGTATCAATGCCGTCAGCTTTAAGAAGCTGGTGAGTATTAAAAACATGTACTTGTAATGTAAAACATACTCCTTTACCATTTTCATTTCACAATTCATTATTCAACAGATTAGAAACATAGTAATGAATTCAGATTATAAAATAGTAATGATAAGGTCAAAATTTCCAATCCATAAAACATGTGATCATGCATGGAACAATGCGACATTCTCACTTTGCCAACTCATTTCTCTCGACAACACATCCTCCCACTCTCACACTCTAGTATCTTGAAACAATAAGGTGACCACACTTTAGTGCAAGGGTACCAGGGAGTATCCAGTTTGCCTCACACTTTAGTATGGGGTACTAGGGAGTGTCTAATTGCCTCACACTTAAGCCATACCACGTATGCCAGGGAGTGTCCAGTAGGCCACACTTTAGCACTACCAAGGGTGCCATGGAATGTCCAAGTTGGCATCACACACTTTAGCTCTACCATGGGCACCAGGGAGTGTCCAATTTTGTCACCGTAGTATTTCAAAGATACTCTAAATCGAGTCCTCAAAACATCACACTTTAGTACACAAGTACCAGGGAATGTCCAATACACGATCTCATCCACTTACTCTTTTCACACTGACCAACTCTCACCATGCATGCAAAACTGACTCCATGTAGGTTATGTAACTTTATACCAAAAATGTAAAGTACTAGAAATGAAAATCACGTACGAGCAAGAAGGATTAAGTCTTTAACTAACTCTTATAGCCAGAACATTACATACAGGATTCTGATTTAGTATAATTCCCAAACAGTACTTTAACAGCCTTTAAAAACTCAATCCAAACAGTCCCTTAACTGAAAATAGACAGAAAGCATAAAAGGTCAGGTCGCTCGTGCGATAAGTCACTTTTTTTTATTTTCTTTATAAAAATTTTAAACTGTCAGAAATTACACAGGTCGTTTGCACGGGCTGCTCCCGTGAGAGTTCGCTCGTGTGGGCCGCTCGCGCGATCTCACGTGCGAGTTTTTTGCAGAAAGTTCATCTTCTCCGCTGAGATTCCCCTGTTTCAGTTCTTAAGGCCATTTTTGACCCATTTTGCAATTCGAAAGCATACATTACAAGTAATATATGAACCTCTTCATTTTTCCGCAAGGATTACGAATCTACAATCAATTTAGCATGAATAAAACTGTGCCTCTCAAATTTTACGAAAAATCGAGAAGTGTCGAAACTTCGTTTCTTATATATGTCACGATACGAATGAATTAGGCTATAATATTGTAACCGTATCTTCTAGGTACTATAATCTTTCACATTTATCTCTAAAAACGGATTTTGATTAAGGTTGAAAAATCATGTTCTCAAGCTTGAACTTCCATGGAAGAAATTAACAATGGTGATTTATCAATACATATACATAATCAGTAACTAAGCATGAAATTACATTAAGAGTGAGTTTAGAATACTCACTTAGTTAAGAGATTGGAGTATTGTTGAGAAAGAGACAAGAAATAAGAAAACCCAATTGAAGCTTGTATATGGAGATTGAAGCTCTCTCTCTCTCTCTCTCTAAAATATTCTGTAAATTCTATGTAAAACTCTCTCTATCTCTCTGGTTGTTGTTCCCAGATTATGTGTGAGTGAATTTGTGTATAAGATGAATATATAGAAGATAAATTGAGGAACTTGAGCTCCAAGTTCATCCTCAAATACTCAACAAAAGGATTTTGTTATCAAATTTCCTACACTGCATAATACACACACATATACATATGTATATGATCCTACACAGATTGAAGAGGTGTTTATAGACTAATAGGGGTCAAGTAGGGGTGTTTGGCAATTCTAGCTTATGGCACAAATCGACACACACCTTCTAGGCATTGCCAAACAAGGCAGCCCAAAATGTCTAGGAATCACTTTCATTGTTTTGGAAAAACAACTTATGGCATTAAAATTACACACACACAAATGTAGTACCCATACAAGACATAAACAATGATTAGTTGCCTTAAATGGAAAAAAGCAAATGTTACCTCTTGATTGGTGGAGAATCCCAAATTGTGGGAGTTCACGCGACGCGGACAGTTTTGAACATATACTGGTATTTTCACGGCGCAGTAATCACCACAGAATTACAAAATATTATTTTGTCGTAAGAAACAATTTTTCGATTATATAAAAATACAGTTTGAGTCCAAAGTATATTTTTTCACTGTTTGAGAATACAGATTTGAAGTTCACGTAACAGGTACTGTCGGCCTTATAAAAAATTCAGTTTGTTAAACATAACACAGGTATCATTGAATTGTGTTTTGGAAACCATGACAGTTATTGCTCAAATAATGAAAATTACCGCTCGACCCCAATTAAAGGATTGCAAATTAAATAAAACCAAGAATACATATTAAAATATGGAGATTGAAATTAGAATTTATATGAAATTACATGTTGTTACAAAAAGTACTTCGAAACAACAATTGTTGATTTTAGGAAATTTCAATTCTTCAATTTTCATTGTTCAAACCAAAAAAAACTCACCCATTTATAGATTTAAGTTAATTCCAACAATTTCATGTTACAAATTATTGTCAAAAGTCAAATTTTCTAGTGATTTCACTATGTAGAGATTTTAAAATAATTTGCTTATAAAATAAGCGCATTGTTAATCTTTGAATTGACGGTACTTTTTTTTATTGATAACTTATTTGGTGGTATTTGGAACCTAAGATCTCAAGCAAAAATTATTGAAAATTTCAACTTGTGACTGTGGAAATATTGAAGAAGAAGAGCAGACCAAAAGCATCAATCACCATTTGCATTTTTTCAAATCTTTATCTGGGTAAATTACCTTTTATCCCTATGTGGTTTGCCTCTGTGGCACTTTGTCCCCCTGTAGATTGGAATGTATGTAACACATATCCCCCTCTGTGACACTTTACCCTCCTGTAGTTTTGCCTATGTGTGGCATTTTACCCCTTGTAGCCGGCAAAATATTGAGTGTAACTACATGTTGTATAATCCTACATGGTATCACAAATTAATCAGGAGTATGCATTAATCCATCTGGCTCCCTACTTCTATGGTCCAACTCAGCAAGGAAGGGATTCAACTTAGCAAATTTTAAATCTTTTGAGAGGGGATAAAATCTCACATGGTATTCCTGTGATACCCAATATTTTCTCCTTGTAGCCAAAGCAAGTAGCTTAAATGACCAAAATGACCTCTTTTTCTTCACCACTCTAGTATGCCTATTACAGACACAGATGATTGAAAAAACCAGAGCAGTGAGGGATCATTGGATCACAGAGAGAGTCAGAGAGATCTAGATAGAGTGAGCTCTTTAGCAAAAAAAAAAGATAGAGGAGAGAGAGAGATGATTTGCGTGGAAGATCACCATCCCCTATTAATTATAGTGGTACCTACATAACAACACATGGCAAGCTAAGTAAGACTTCAAGTCAACCGGCCAGTGAGAATTTTCTGTGTATTAAGTCGGTATACTTAGCATTTCATATAGCCCCAAAAGAATATTTAATTTTGGGCAGAGGAAATAACTCCCAATTTAACAAGGGAAAAGTAGGATACCTACCCAAGTTTTGTATCTTGTGTAAATAATATGAATTGTTAGAAAGACTTCTTGGAAATTGGATGTGGAAACTACGAGAAGATAAGCACTTGCATTAACTATAGTTTATGTATTAGTGTCGATATAATCATATTAAACTGATTGAACTGATTGAATATTTCAGATTTGCGAATAAATGTTAAAACAATGACTCAATGCATGTGCTTAAGACAAACTTTGGTAGTCATTCACATCACCAAATAACCAAAATTGGATAAACTGAAGCAACAATTGCAATCTACATACTCTATGATTAACTAGGGTTAATACAATTTTACCCCTTTGTGGTTAGGCCCATTTTCACTTAATCCTTCAATAGTTTCGGATTAAAGAGAAATTGTTAATATTTCTCTCAAATTAACCCCATGTTGGGATTAAATGATAAAATTTGCCCCACACAGAATTACTTAGGATTAGTATAGAGTCTACTGTTCAGTTGTAACAATTCTACATTTTCAATAAAACTTTCTCTCTCTAAATCTGAAAAGGTAATTAATGTAACACAACCTAAACCTCAAAAGAGGTGCGTGTAATTTCTTAAATACAAGGGAAGTTCGTGTAATCAAGGAAAACCGAGGCAACAAATGGTCAGGGCGACAGCTGTCGGAAGAAGCACTGGTGATAAGGAAGTAGAGTGGCGGGCACAGAGGATGGTAGTAATTACTAATATCTAATATGAGTATATGGGTAGTTCGAATTTCTTTTTCGATGACCTATATGAGGGTAGTTCTGTACATCTAATAATTGAGATATTGATACGAGGATGGCTTTTTGTAGTTTTTCTTCAAAATATGATGATCTCGATTCCGTATCATTTGGTGACGGCGGTTAAAGGAAGGAGGTTGGTAAAATAATATTTGCATTTTAAGGGTGGTCATTGATATTCTGAAAAAGACATGGGAAGTTGTTGATATATTAACATACCTCAGGGGAGGTAAGTGATATTTAACCTTTTATTTAACACCGGATATTTGTTAGTGATATATCTTAGTGGTTTGGGATATCTGATAAACTCAAATTGAAAAGGGTACCTTATAGATACACCCATGTACTTGGATCATTTTTCACTTTGCCACTTGTACTTCAAATTGTGCCACTAATACACCCAATATTTTAGACTAAAATAAAACAGTTAGCAATTCTGTTAAAGTAAATGAAGCATTAGCTTGTTTAGTTGAGTATTTGCCATTTTAGCCCACTATGGTGAGCACATATTTCAATTTTCCCGCTTGTAGTTCCAAACAGGTTGCTGTGGATTGGTGTCTGGAGCTCTCCCGGTCGGTTGATCATGGGAGAGTATCTTTGACACTTGTCACATCTTTTGACATACTCCTGGGAATCCCGGGCCATGGTTGGCCAGTAGTAACCTTGTAATAGGGCCTTTCTGGAGAGTGCCCAGCCTCCAATGTGATTCCCGCACACTCCTTCGTGGATTTCGAACAGTATCACTTGGACTTGCGCAGGATGAACACAGCGGAGGTACGGGATAGTGAATCCCCTCTTGTAGAAAATGTCGTCAACAAGGTGGTATCGTGCTGCCCGGTATTTGACCCGGCGGGCTTCTTCTTTGTCATCTGGTAGTATCCCTATTGTTAAGAATGTCACGAGTGGGTCCATTCAGCTGGGTCCCAAGGTGACCGGATCTACCTCTATGCCTCTTGAGTTGATCATACTTGGCTCGGGTAGGTATTCTATCCTTATCCCGGGCAAGTCTGACTCAGAAGACGAAGCGAGGCGAGCCAACTGGTCGGCCTGGTATTTTCTTCTCTGGGTATCTGCGTGATGGAGAATCCACAGAGCTTCTTGGAAACCGCTCGGACAAGGGCCAAGTAGGCTACCATGTTGTCTTCCCGCGCTTCGTACTCTTGGTTAACCTGGTTAACCATGAGCTGGGAGTTGTTGTACCCCTGGACCTGTTGTGCACTCATAGAAAGGGCCAATTGCAGTCCGACGAGTAGGGCTTCGTATTCGGCCTCGTTGTTTGGAGGCACGAAACCCAAACCTCAATGCGTATTCGAGTTAGATGCCATCGGGGGTAGTTAAGATGACTCATGCCCCACTGCCTTATTAATTAGATAAACCGTCCACGTGCAGTACCCAGGTGGGGATGTCCGAGTATAACCCGGGCGGTAAGGTCGGCGGCTCAGACTCTTCGACCGGATCCTCTGGATACGTGAACTCAACCAAAAAGTCAGCCACGGCTTGTCCCTTGATGGCTGTCCGGGGTCGGTAGGTCACTTCAAACTCTTCTAACTCCAAGGCCCACTTGACGAGTCTCCCAGACATGTCTGGTTAGCTGAGGATTCTACGGAGAGGTTGATCTATGAGGACCGCAATGGCATAGGCCTGAAAGTATGGGCGGAGCCTTCGGGCCGAGGTGATAAGGGCGAACGCCAGTTTTTTGATGCGGGAGTATCTGCTCTCTGCGCCCTTTAACGCCCGGCTGGTGTAATACACTAGGAACTGTATATCGTGCTCTTCCCGAATAAGTGCCGAGCTAACCGCTAATAGTGACATTGCCAAGTATAGAAATAATTCTTCCCCCGGCACGGGTGTTGAAAGTAGAGGAGGGGACGCCAAGTACTTCTTGAGTTCTTGGAACGCCTGTTTGCACTCTTCTGACCACTGGAACGCTTTGCGGAGGATTTTGAAGAATGGCAGGCACCGGTCGGTAGCTCAGGAGACAAATCTGTTCAATGCGGCCACCCGTTCGGCTAGGCTCTGTACTTCCTTCATTGATTTGGGTGACCGCATATTGATGATGGCTTTGATCTTTTTGGGGTTTGCCTCAATCCCTCGTCTGCTGACTAGGTGGCCCAGAAATTTCCCGGATGAGACGCCGAAGGTGCATTTGGCCGAGTTCAACCTCATCCTGAATTTTCTCAAAATGCTAAAGGCCCCGGCCAGATGCTCGAGGTGGTCAGGCTCGTCCCGGCTCTTGACCAGCAGATCATCCACATATACCTCCATCGACTTTCCGATGAGGTCTTTGAACATATAGTTGACCAGGCGTTGGTAGGTGGCCCCGGCATTCTTGAGACCGAATGGCATCACCCTGTAGCAATACGTGCCCTGGTTAGTGATGAACGTAGTCTTCTCTTCATCCCCGGGGTACATGCTGGTCTGGTTGTACCCCGAGTAAGCATCCATGAATGAGAGGAGTGAGTGACCTCCCGTGGAGTCCACAAGGAGGTCTATCCTGGGCAGCGGATAGCAATCCTTGGGGCAAGCTTTGTTGAGGTCGGTGAAGTCCACGCACATCTTCCACTTCCCACTGCTTTTCTTGACAAGGACCACATTGGCTAGCCAGTCAGGGTAGTGGACTTCTCGTATGGAACGGGCTTTGAGGAGCTTCTCGACCTCTTCACTCACTGCCTTCTGTCTCTCGGGGGCCATGCCCCTCCTTTTCTGATTCACTGACCTGCAGTCTGGACTAACATTGAGCCGATGGGACATTACCCGGGGGTCAATCCCGGGCATGTCCTCGTGACTCCAAGCAAAAACGTCCTGGTTTTACCTCAGGAACTGGGTCAGTTTTTCCTTCAGGCCAGGCTCCAGTAGGGTGCCAATGCTGACCGTACAGTCAGGGTACTCGGGATTCAGCATTATACTTTCCAATTCTTCCACCGGACCTACCGTGTTGCTCTAGTCCCAGGGGTCCATCTCTTAAATGTTTAATATTTCAATGATTGCCCCCCGGCGTAAAGAGCTGACATAGAAACTCCGGGCAGTGGTCTGATCTCCACGCAAGCATCTAGGTCCCTGAGGAGTCGGGAACTTCACTATTAAGTTGTAGGTGGAGACGACTGCTCTGGCCTTGTTGAGGGTCGGCCTGCCAAGGATGACATTGTAGGCCGACGGAGCTTCTACGATCACGAAATTGGTCAGCACAAAAACCTGCTGAGGGTAGGTCCCCATGAGAACTGGAAGCTCGATTGTCCCGAGCGGTTGTATGCTGGAGCCGTTGAATCCAACCAGGGGTGTAGCGACCGACCGGAGCCGATACCTGGAGATCCTGAGCTGATCGAATGTCGACGTGAACATAATGTCGAATGAGCTGCCTGTGTCCACTAGGACCCTCTTGACCATATAGTTGGCTATAGAAAGCGTCACTACTAGCAGGTCATCATGGGGGTAGTGGACGCCCTGCAAGGCGTCGGATGTGAATGTTAGAACATCGATTGGGGAGGAGCCGGTGGATTGGACCTGCCAGACATCCGCTCGGGATGCCCTCTTCCGTGCTGACTGTGAATCTCCTCTGCCTGACGTTCCTCCAGAGATCACGTGGATGTGGTCAAGCGGTGGTGGCTGATCGGGAGCTCGGGTGTCCTGCCGAGGTCGTCTGTCTGCTGTGACGAACTCTGTGAGGTATCCCTGCTCGATCAGCTTCTCTATCGCCATTTTTAATTTGAAGCAATCCTCCGTTTTATAGTCGTGATCCTTATGGTAGCGGCAGAACTTGTCCCGGTTCCTCTTACCGGGCGGGGCTCTGAGTTTAGCTGGCTGCTGGAGCAACCTATGCGCCTCTGCGGCGGCCATGACTTTATGTATGGGCTGAGAAAGGGGTGTGAAAGCAATCAGGGGCTGACCCTGGGCATCCTTCTGATCTTACTTTGGCTTCTTTCCCGAGCCCTTCTTGAATCCTTCACGCTTGCGCTTGGCCTTCGGGGACTCGTCTCCCGCCTGGCCGGCGCGCTTTGCCTTCAGGAACTCCTCAGTATCTATGTACTTTCTGGCCCTCTCCGAGAGCTCCACCAGGGTTGCCGGTCAGTCACGATGGAACGATGTGGCGACCTTGGTGTGTTGAACTCCCGAGCAGAACGCCATAATTGCGGCCGTTTCATTAAGATTGTGAATCTGGAGCCTCTGTAGGTTGAAACGGTCCACATATTCCCTCAGGGACTCCCCTTTGCGTTGCTTGACGGTCAGCAGTTGAGTGTCCGATTGCGACCGGTCGAGCATCCCAATAAGCTGGCTGATGAACAGCTTGCTGAGGGCTTTGAAATCATCGATCGTCCGGGGCTTTAAGGCATGGAACCACTGTGCGGCTGGACCCTTGAGGGTATTGGAAAAGGCCAGGCACAGCAGCTCATCTACCGTGGTGACCAGTGCCATCTAAGCCTTGTAAGTGCGGATGTGGTCTACCGAACTCCCTATGCCATCGTAGGAGCTGAGGTGAGGGGGTTTGAACTTTCGTGGAATAGGAAACCATGTCACTCGAGCGGTATAGGGTGACTCAGTCTCCGTGTTGGTGAGGTCGTGGCCGGACTTGCGGTTCAACCTCTCAATTTACTGCTGCAATTCCTCGACCTGGGCCTTTACATCATCCCGCTGGGTTCTCCTCTCTATATCCGAGCGGTAGGTCAGATTGGATGACAAGGCCTCTTCCTCAAAGAATGTCGACCTCGGGGATAGAGCCCGGTTCCTGGTCTGGGAAAGCGTGTGCCTAAGATCCACCTAGCTCAGGACCGGAGGGTCCTCGGCCGATTCCCGGGCTCTCCGTCCGAACTCCTCCCCTCTGGCCGCACGCCACAGGTTGATAATAGTCCTGGCGTCCTCCACCCAGCGAGGATTGGGCTGAGCTCGTCTTTGCGAGCGCCTGGTTACCTGGCGGTGCTCTCTATCACCGAGGCATTCACGGTCTGGTGGGGACACCAGGTTGGAACGGGCTTGCCTTCGTGCTCGAGCGGGCCTTTAAATAGGGGCGCTTTTCTCATGCTGATTTTCTGATGCAGGGCGCTTCTCCTGTTGGGCCAAAAGCGCCTCCATCAGTTCCTGTGTTCGGCGATGGCCCTCCAAGAGTTGTGCCAGTGCTGCAGTTATTTGTTCAGTGGTCATGGAGGCAGCCTGCTGCTCAAGCTGCGGGTTACCTTGATCGGTCAGAATAGCGGCTCTCTTACCCGTCTTTGGCGGCATGTTGATCAGTCAAGAATTTGTTGGTGAAAAACTCTGTCGTTCCCATAGACGGCGCCAAACTGATGATGCCTAAAACTGGTAAGAGGGGATTAGAGAGAGAAAATAAGACAAGAATAATTTGTATGTGGTTCGGTCCCATTAATGAGGCGACCTACGTCCACGGTTGCGTCTGTGCGCTCTCACTAGCAGATCACCGGCGGGCCCGGTGAGCCAACAAAGATGGGCGGCACTACCAGTAATACCGGCCAGGTATATGCGTGTGATGGTGAGTTCTCTGTTGAATGCTTGTAAGCTAGAGAATTATTTCTGGATCGGATCCCTATTGACAGGGTACGTGGGCTCTTTTATAGATGCAAGAGTCCACCCTTACATGGTAAGTTATTAGATTAGGAAACCTAATCTAATCACAATAGATTCACACGATTTTAGGAGAGTTTCCTAAGTGATTTAGGAAACTACCACATTCCTTTTCGCAGCCTTGCAGTTGGTTTAGGAAACTGCTGGATTGACCGGGATCACGGGACGCCGCGACCCTCATGCCCGGCTCGTTGGTACAAATCGAGCGGTCTGAATGAACACCTCGGGAATGCTTGGCCATGGTGGGCGCCCTTATTGGAATAACCGGCACCTCTTGGCGACGTGGCACTGTCTTCATGGCTGGATTATTTTGGACATATCAACCTATGTTTTGTTTACTAACAGTGACATTTACACCATATGGCAATTTGGTGGGCAAAGTCAGATTGATAGATGGTGCGCTGCCCTAGAAGAGTTGAAATATATTTTGGCTAAGAGTCCTAACGGGGGTTCGAGGGCATCACCCCGAAAGAATTGAAATGTGTTTTGGCCAAATATAATTAGGTGTTATAAGTGTGCTAATTATATTACTTTCCCAAGCTTGTGCTTGTCTTATTTTGGGACTAGTTATTCATAACTATAATCTACATATCAAAACTCCTTAAAAACAGCGACATGCATCCAAAATGACAATTATGTCATTGACATTGATCTAAAATGACAATTTTACTAATAATACAGTGACTTTCATCATGAACTCTGTGTGAGTTCTTTTGTGATGTATGTGAGAGGTATAGAGAGATATAACACGCAAGCCTGGATTAGTACATGTGGAACAATATGTGAACAATATGCGAGATATTGGCAAGAGTATATAAAATATAATAATAATAATAATAATAACAGGGATAATAGGATCCGGAGAGGCTTCGGGTTCGGGTGAGAACCGAAGTAATCCCAAGTGAGAGAGAGAGAAAGCAGTATGTATCCCGAAGTGATGGGTAAGTATTGGAGCGTTGGAGTGGAGCGAAGGATAGAGTAAGACGAAGGGTATAATAGAGCCGGAGGGTCTTGGTGAGACAAATGGTGTTAGGAGGCGACGGTTTGATTGAGGCAAAGGGGGTTGGTGAAAACGAGGGGTTGAGAGGCCGAGAGACGAAGGATATCTAGAGTCAAGGGTGTTTAATGGAGCGAAGGATGTCGGGACGAAGGTACCGGAGGAGGCGAGAGGTCAAAGTAGGCTAGAGACAATGGGAGTGTTTTGCTAAAGGCCGGGAATAAGAATGACTGCTAATCCTTTACTCTAGTGTCGGATTAAGTCAAGTTGGGTTGTTAGATGTAGTAAATGAGGGTGCTTATTTATAGTTGAAGCCGGTGGTGTATTTGCAAACCTTTGACATGATAGAGCGAGGTCGAGTTGGCATCCTCTTACTGGGTTGTTTGCTTAAGGTAGGTGAGTGGCTTAAATGCTGCTGTTTAGGGTGGTTTAGGGCATTAAATGGGATGTAGACGAAGCATGTACCGAGCTGGTGAAGACAAATGGGGGAGAAATGTTTGTCGTTTGGTTATGAACTGATATCATTGGTTGGTCAAGGGAAGGAGGGGATGCTACTGGTGCAGAGGTTTAAGCAAGTGGGGGTACCGAGGCTTTTGCTATTGGCTCCGAGAGTTTAAGCGAGAACAAGTGTCGAGGCATACAGACAGCTTCAGCAAGGGAGGGAACCGAGGTATTTTCTATTGGTGTAGCTGGTTAAGCAATCCTGACACGACTAAGCATAGACGGTCAAAGGTTCCGATGAGCTTTGCAGTAATGACCTTCGCTTATTGGTTGTGGGTTGATTGGGGTAAGGCACGTGTGAAAAGTCACGTGTCTCTCTCTCTCTTTGGGACCAACCCTAACCTTACCCATGGGGCGCAGGTTAGGGAGGTGCCTTCAGTTCTAGCCACCTTACCATGAATTTCCAAGATCCCAGCAGACTTGCCCACCCTTCGGTACTGCTTCCAAACCAAGGGTAGGTGTCCGAGAGTGAGTGTGTGCATGTTTCGAGTGCTCTTCCTTTGTGGGCTACTTTGGGCCTTTGGAGAGTAAAGCTTCGGAGTGGAGTTAATTGGGAGATTTTGAGTGGGCTACTTTGCGCCTTTGGAGAATAAGGCTTCGGAGTGTAGTTGACCGTGGTGAGGGTTTTGGAGTGGGCTCCTCCGAAGTGGGCCTTCGGAGTGGGCTTATTTAAGTGGGTCTCGAGGCGAGTTTCTTAGTTGTAAAGTTTTGTAGTGGGCCTTACGGGTGGCCCGTTTGAAGTTGGCTAGCGGTTTGGAGTCGTTGTTACACGTGGAGTCCTGTTGTTACACGTGGAGTCGTTGGTGATGTGTATAGTCAAAGTATATGAGTCGTCAACTATTACCTACATTAGCCCCCCTGTCCGTATTCTAGGCGTAGAGCGGCTAGGATGCGGGCATAAACCTTGCGTAACTTTCTCAGTTTATTTTTCTGGTAAGGAATGGACATTTTGTCTTTTGCGGGTGGTACTGGTGTTCTGGTCACTTTGTTGACAGTCTGTTGGACGTCTCAACTTTTGCAAGCAGGACTGTCTTTCTGGTGTCAAATCTGGTTAGTAGATTGGTCCAGTAAATATTAATGCTACTCGTTGTGCATAACCTTTGTACAATTGTGTATCCGTTTGGGATGGTAGCTATATAAGAAAGAGGGTTTTGCAGACTGCATGCATCCAATTCCTCAACGCCTACTTGCTTTCTTGCTTCCTTACAGTGTAAACATGAGCTCCGTATCTGGAATATTACCATGTGAGGCCAGAGTGTTTTGGCGATGGTGTGGGGTCAAAACTTCTTGGGATCTCCTCCATGACTTGTACCAAGCTTGTGCATGGAGTGGAGTTACAAGTTTTGCATAGCATACTTTCAGGGATCTTTTCTATCAGTGCAAAAATAGGGAGAGATCCTCTCTAGCAGTGCACATGCCTTATTTAGTCGGTGCATGTTCTATCCAGGTGCTATGTGTCGCCGTGGTGCTTGGGATGCGTGACTGCTTTTTACTTCTCTCCCCGTTCTGTAGGGATGAAGATTGCTACCTTGGGACGAGTTGGTGATAACTAATGTTTCTGTCTTGTCGTCGCGAGTTCTTCTTTCACGAAAGTACTGGGCTACTGTGACCTGGTATTTTTGTGCTTAGGAGATCCGGGCTGGATGCGAAATGGTTGTACAAGTTCTCATTGAGAGATCTTGATCTGAACAAGCATTGGTAGTGACGTGGTGATCCAGACTTTGTTCCTCGTCCCGAATCTGATTCCAATAAAATCATGTGTGTCACCTTTTAATGTATGTATTGGGTCTGTACGAGACACACATGTATATCTTTGTTATGTATTGGTGTATGTATTGGGTCTGTAATGTTTCCTAATGAGAAATGGATTGTTTATTTGTTAGTCTTCTTGCACTTGTGATTGGTGATATTGATGCTTTTCCCTTTTTTGTGCCTCTCAGAGAGGTAGGAGGGGTGTATCCTATGGAGAGATGGGGATGGGGAGTGTGCCCCTTGTGGGGAGTGTGCCCCTTGGGGAGGAAATTTCCTAGCTGAGGGGCGGGGAGGATACCGTATTTGGAGAGGTGATGTTGGGGAGTGTGCCCCTAGGAGATGTGTATCTTCTTTTACTTTGATTGACGTGTTTGTACGTATTCGTGTGAGGTACATCCGGTCCAGTGCTCTATATATAAGTGTAGTAGCCCTTTTATCACCCCCTGTAGTGGATATACATATGGCTGACTCCGCTTCGTCCCATGTTGTAAGAGGGCGTCGTTCTCTTCCCGACTTATTTGGTAACGCGGAAGATGGTTGGAGGGGTGTCAAGGTGCATCACTGGTATGCTGAGTGTTTAGAGCGTGTGTATAATCATAGGCCTGACACTTTTGTTGATATTGTTGATCGCGATCCGGGGCAACAATCTACTTTGCTGAATCATTTGGGGTATGTTTTGGAGTACCTGTCGATGGCTACTTTGTCCACTAGTGATGAAGATTTGTATTGTGTTTGTTTCCCAAGAGTTCACATCATGATGGAAGCTGAGCTGCCAGTGCAGTGGTTGCTTCATCATTTGGAGGATATGCAGCAGAAGTATTTCGTTTTTAAGATTGTGCTGCATAGAAAGAGTCTTGCTGTTCGTCGCAAGGAGATTTTGCGAGAGATGGAGAAATGTAAGGATGTTCTGTCATGGCGGGGAGTACTTTTGAGGCCGGATAGTAACCAAATGGCACTCTTTGAAGGCTATGAGAGAGACTTGGTGGGTTTGGAGAGGGAGCTGTCAATGATTCAACGGGAACTTGCGGATGTTGTTGCCAAAGAGCTTCCTCTTCGTCCGTTTGTAAACGAGAACGGCCTTCATGAGGATTACGAGTTGGACACCGGGCTATTTTGAACGGAGGGTTCCACTCTGTCATCCTTGATAGATATAAACATATGTATATATATATATTTATTTATATATATATATTTTTTTTAGTGGGGAGCAGATCCTGTGTGGTGTAGTATCCTGTCGTTTGTCGCTACGTGGTTAATGCAATACGGAACATGTGACCTTTTGTCGTGATGGAGTATGGTTGTCTTGATGTACTTTATTGCCTTTCTATTTATTGTGGGGTTGTGTGCATCTTGATGCCCTCATATGTATTTCCTTCTGTGTGCCTGATTTTTGTGTAGTTATAGTTTATTTATGGAGATGTCTGGTGTTGGGTCTTCTGGAGGGTCATCGTGGGGTTTGCCACTTCCGGAGTCGTTTGGAGATGTGGAGGAAGGCTGGAGAGGTGTGAGGATAAATCAGAAATTTTTTGATAGTCTGGAGTTTGGGGTTTGCCATCCTGAAACTTTTGCTCGTTTTGATCGAATTGGTGCTAGCTCTCAATCTGATTTATTAAAACGTCTCTGTCGGATTCTGCGTCATTTGCATAAGACGACGTTAGAGGAGGCGGATAATGGTCTCTTTGCTGATTTGCTAGAACAGGTGCGAAATCTGGTACAGGATAGACTGTCAGTCCACTGGTTGTATTCCCATGTAGAGGAGATGGAGCATAGGTATGACCTATTTGAGCCGATGTTGGAACGGCGGGCTGCTTTTGATACTTATTTGGAGTTGGAGAATTCTGTTACTGAGTGTGCACGGACTATGGGGCGTTACGAAAGTATAGTGTGCGGTGGCAAGCGGGTTGGCACCCTAGATCCGAATACGGTGGATTTTATTGAAATGTACGAAGCTGAGCATAGGCGTTTTGTGGAGCTAAAGCAAGAATATGCAGCTGCTAATGTTCGTTTTGAAGCTGCTAGAGCTGAAGTGTCTGCTGCTGAACAGCAAATTCGTGAACTGGGCTTGCATATTAATTACAAGTTGGATACCGGTCTGTTCGGCTAGCTAGATCGTTAGTTGGGTTTGAAGCCCTCGGGTGTATGTGTTTATTTGCTTTACCGAAATTAGGTGAAATATATGTGTATTTTTTTATTTTGCTCCGAGCAGTGGCGGTTTTGTCCACTGTTAGTGACTGAATGAATGTAATGGAGTTTTGGCTTGGAATTTATATAAATATATTTTTAATCTGCTTGCTTCAGGTTCAGGCACCCTCTAACAGTGTGGGAATTATTAATGTTTGTACGTAGTCTTGCTGAGCTTTTGTAAAAAAAATGTAGTTATTTAGTATTGTATAGTGGGTAATGACCAGAGGATATAGGGGATGAAAACGTATTTTTGATTCTTTCCCGGAGAAAATCTGGCAAAGATTTGACTGTACTGATGCTGTGAGTGAGGGGACTAGTGATCAGGAGATATCTCAGATAAAAGTGAGTCATGCGAAATAGAATTGTTAGGATTTTGTGGTCTGTATTTTTGAGCTTATATACCTCTCTTAAGAAGGCTAAGGAGAAAAGAGAGAAAGGGAAGAGGGAAAAGAAAAACAAAGAAGAAGAGGGGGAAGTGTAGAGGGGGACAAGGGTGGGAGATTGAAGACAAGCTTTGGGTGGGGGCTCCATTGGTGATCTTACAAGGTATGTCTTCTTTTTATACTTCCATGTATCTAAAGATGTGTATGTGTGTATGTGTAATTATGTTTGAGTTTTGGGATTTTTGGATTTGGGGGTTAGGGTTTGGAAGGAGGAAAGCTTTATGTTTATTAGGGTAGTGGTGGAGTTGGGTGGGGGTGAAGGTGAAGGGGGAGGTGGTTCGGGTGGGGGAGGGGGGTTGGAGAGCCGAAGGCAGAGGGAGGGGGTTCCTAGTGCTTCGATTTTTCCCTTCTTTTTTTTTGTGATTGATTTTGAATGGGGGGGAGTGCCGGAGGTGGGGTTTCCGATGGGGGGAGGTTCCGGATATGGGGTTCCCGATGATTGGGGGGGGGGGGGGCTTCGGAAATGGGTTCCGAAGGTCCGAAGGTTCGGGCATGAGGGTGGGGTGTTCCGAAAGTGGGGGGATCCGAAGGGGGGTTCCGAATGGTATGAAGGGGCCGAGTGGGTGTGGGTTTTCGGAGGGGATTCCGAGAGTGTTCGGATCCGAGGGTTCTTCAGGTGTTTTTTTTTGTTTTATCCGAGAGTGGGTTGGGTGTTTCCGAGGGTGGGGGAGGTTTCCGAGTGTCGGGGTGGTGGTTCCGAGGGTGGGGGGGAGGTTTTCGAGTGTCGGGGTGGTGTTTCCGAGGGTGGGGGGAGGTTTCCGAGTGTCGGGGTCGTGGTGCCGAGGGTGGGGGGAGGTTTCCGAGTGTCGGGGTGGTGGTTTCGAGGGTGGGGGGAGGTTTCCGAGTGTCGGGGTCGTGGTGCCGAGGGTGGGGGGAGGTTTCTGAGTGTCGGGGTGGTGGTTCCGAGGGTGGGGGGAGGTTTTCCGAGTGTCGGGGTCGTGGTGCCGAGGGTGGGGGGAAGTTTTCGAGTGTCGGGGTCGTGGTGCCGAGGGTGGGGGTGGTTTCCGAAGGTGGGGGTGGGGTTACCGAGAGTTGGTTTTTTGTTTTTTTTTTTTTAAACCGGATTGAAGTTCCGAAGGGGGGGATCCGAGGGGTTCGTTCGGGGTGGCGTCCGCAGGGCCCTCGGGTTTGAGGGTTTTTTTTTTTTTTTTTTTAAATTATGTTCCTTTAGGTGAGTGCCGGTGTTTGAATTTGGGGATTCCGAAGGTTTGGGTTTCGGACCCTGTGCCGAAAAAAAAAAATTTATGTAATTTCCGAAGGTGGAGTGAGGGTCCGAATGTGGGCTCCGGAGGGGGTATGGGGTTCCGAATGTGGGGCTTCTGGATTCCCCTTGGGTTTAAAAAAAAAACTTTTATTTCTTATATATATATTTATATTAAGAAATAATAAAATAAAAAACTTTCAATGTAAAAAAAAAAAAAAAGTGTTGGTTTAGGAGTTGCCTAACCGTGTCTTCGTTCATTTGAGTTTCAACTGTCTGTTTTCTGTTTTATGGCCATTGTTGCAAAGCGTTGTGAGCCTTATCAAGATGTATTGTTTTGCAGCATTCTTTTTCCGGTGTTGCTCCTTTGTCGGGATGGTGCAAGAGCTTGGTCATGGGGCAGGTGATCCTCCAATTCTAGGTATTGATGAAAGATTTTGGCAACGTGCCCCGTATATAGTTATAGATGATAACTTCTGGCAGCCGATAGTTGAAAGTGTAAACGGAGGTGGCATATGTTCTGAGGCGGATAGTGCGGCGAGGTTTGATTTGCCGCCTGCTCATGCTATTATCCGATTGGGTGTGGAGAGAGGTGAATATCCTCATGCTGTATTAAAGTTTGTAGCTGCTTCGGGAGTTGCTCAGTGTGAGGCGTGGAATGAATGGACGGAGTACATATTGGCAAACTTTGAGGCTGTCCTCAAGGAGGCGCGGATTTATGACTCTATTCGTTTATTCAGAGATATGAGGTGCTCTTTAGAGGAGAAAGACATATTGACTTTGATTTCCCGCTGGTGCCCAGTCACGCATACTTTTGTTGCTGCATGGGGTGAGTTTACCCCTACTTTGGAGGATGTTTCGTCTCTATTTTTATTGAATATTGTTGGTGGCTTGGATTTTGGCTCCTATCAGCTTTCGACGGAGGATATGGTGGTAGTTGGGGCGTTAGAAGTCGGTACCTTAGCCTGTCAGTTTACTTCGCATTTTCTGAATGATGGTAAGGAGAGGCCCAGGGGTCCTATTCCGAACGGAGATAAGGCAGATTATCGTGCTTTTCTTTGGTATTTCTGGGAAGATCGACAACCAGGTGCGAAGCGGCGACATCGGAAGAGTTTTGTTGGGAAGGGTAGGGACTATAGTCTTGCGGCTTATCTTGTGTGTTGGCTTTCAAGATACATATTTGGAGGTGCCCCGGAAGACGGGCCTTGCTCACATTTATTCGGATTGGCCTCCATTTTATCACGCGGGCAGGCTCTCCCATTGGCACAAATGTTCTTGGGATCACTGTATTTACGGTTGGATATGGTGGCACAGGATATGCGACGTTCGGTGGGGCGGTATGGCATTGCTACGCATGTTTCATATTTGTTCTTACAGTTATTTTTGTACGAGAGATGGCGCGGCTATGCGGGACCTGGTTCGCCGAGGGTGACATCTAGATTTTGGGGACAACGGTGGGGGTCCGATGTACAACCTGAGTTTCCTCTCGCTCGGGTTATTGATGATGAATCCGCCTTTATATTTCGTCTGTACGTGGAGATTGCTGGTATGACGCTGCTACCTTTATTATCGTTCCGTAGGCTTCAGGCTCGGAGTGTGGTGAGAAGTACTTTAGGTGACGAGGCGGAGGATGTGGTGGCGGCCGTCCATGCTGTTACGCGTATGTATTTGCCTGGGTTTACGGAGCGTGGAGCTCGTGAGATGATATATCGCCCAGATAGGGTATGTAGGCAGTTCGGCCTTAATCAAGGAGCTGTAGTTCTAGACTCGTCGTGCCCACTTGTCGGTTTGCATGGTTGCTATGAGGGGCGTAGTAGCATGGGTCCTGATACAGTGTCATTGGTTGGGCCGGAGACTTCTGGTTTTTGTGTAGGCGACTATGCTCTCTTTTGGCGACATGCTCAAGCGAGGTTTTACGCCTATTGTGATGACGCTCCATTGCCGGTGTCGGTGCCGCGGATAAAAAATGCGGACCCTACGCTACGAGTAATAAGTAAGAGAGACGGTGCCATTCGCACTCATGATGCTGCCAGGTGGGGTAAGTCCAGATTTTTTGACCGGCTACAGAGGAGTGTTGTGTTGGTCGATGGTGATGGATGGGATAGTGGTTTCTTGTTGATTGAGTTTGATAATTCCGAGGATAGTCCCATGCGGAGAAAGAAACATGTGAGTCCCTCTTATGAATTTCATTTAATCACACATTTATTTTATTTATTATTATTCGTTTAAAAGACTTTGTGGGTTAAAATTTTGTCTTCTGTTTGTACAGGTGTTGCAGCATGTGGTAAACAAAAGAAAAAGGAGAAGTGAGAGCAAAAGGGGCCAATCAATCATTATAGATACCGAGGACCCTGAGGACACCGATGACGCGGGATTATCAATTCCTTCGGATGACATCCAGGACATTCCTTTTTATGATACTGGTGTGGAGGATGCATTGTTGATGGATGCGGGTGTAGTTCCGGCTTTTCGCCCCATGAAGGAGGTGTTTATGTGCGATGATGTTGGAGGTGGGGCAATCGACGAATCGCCGGGAGATCAAGAATGTGAAACTGCTATAGGGGATGGGCGGCGAGAACGACTGGAGAGGGTGGATAGTGATTCCTCTGGTGAGGTCGTGGAGCGTATGCAGTTACTGATGGTAGGCGCTTCGGTTTTTACATCTGTGGCCGGTGTTTTTGGTTCTGGCCGCCCTTTGAGTGGTGTCAGCCATCCTTGTCCCGTTGGGACCGAACTTTCACTTTCGGACTCCGGCTTCCGGAGATATGCGGGCTCCTCTTCTTGTGATAATACTGGTTTTGGGTCTGCTACTGGTGACGGTGAGGCAACTGTGTCTCTCGGTGTTTTTCAATCTGGCCTTGGTACTACTTTGGGGTTACGGTCGCATGAGTTTGATAGGCGGACGTCGAGTTCCGATGGTGTCCATTCTCTGCCGTGTGGTAGGACTACAGAGTCGGCTTCCGAGACAGTTACAATTGGCGTTAGTACCTCTGTGTTAGCTCCCGAGTCGTTTCCTGTTGTGGCTTCCGTATCTCATGCAAACTCTGGTGAAGGCGAGTTACCCATTCCGAGTTTGGCCAGTATTCTAGGGAAGATACCTGGTGACGTTCCTTTCCCGGTTCTTGCTACTGCTACTGAGGAAGCTGTGTTGGGGATGATATATCGTCGGTATCCGCAGACCTTTTCTCCTTCGGTCATGAAGGTTGCCGCTGGTTTAAGGTCTTTTTTCTTAAGTACGCTCGCATCTATGGTTTGGAGTTTATTTGCCACTAATGTGGCGGATTTGAGTGGAAGCCTTCTAAATAATATGGCGAGCGAGCTTGCATCTTTTAGGGAGGTTATGGGCTCTGATGTGTGTTGGTTGGAGGCTCGTGTGGCCCTAGTTAGGGTAGCTGTTGGGATGAGGTGTGTAGATGACGAGATGGCTAGCGTGAGCACTAGGATGGTGGAGATAGAGCGGGAAAGGGCCGAATTGGAGCGTCGGTTGGCGGCGCTGAAGGAGGAGGAGTCGAGTCTTGGGGATCGCGAGAGGGCGGTTATTAAGGTACGTGAATATTTGAGTACCTTGGGGACTTTTGACACGAGTGCCCTCCGGATGCCTGCGGATAGTTTCGGGATTGGCGATTTGTTTTCCACCGAGGATATGGATGTTCTTGGTACTTTCCGATAGTTGTTTCTCTGTCCGAGTAGAGATATGTGCTATGTTTTTTTTTTTTAAATCCTTCCTGATCATGGCGGGTATGTCCATTGTAATATATATATCCCCTCTTTTGTGTAGCTTATAAAAAGAAAATTTTATTTTTAATGCATGTTTTATATTTTTTTTTTTATGCAATATATGTGATATGTGTGTATCGTAGGAGACAGGGGGGGAGAATTTGGGTGAGGTAAGTTGCGACATATGTAAGGATGGTTATTGCGAAAAAAAGGAATAGAAAGGTTAAAATTGGAACTTTAAATAAATTAAAATTAAAAAAATAAACAAATAAATAAATAAAAGTGTTTATATGTCCACACGTGGCACGTACAGAGATAAGGGAGTGGGGTTAGATTTTGCTGGAAGGTTTGTGTGGTTACAACGTGCTAATGTACGGTTTGCTTTTAAGTAGTGTATATTATAGGAGTATGCATTACATTCTTGTTGAGTATTTGAGTTTTAAGTGGGCGAAAGTATGGCAGGCTCGTCATGGGCATCTAATTCGGGGCCGGGCTTTTCACGGCTACCGGAGACGGTTAAGGATACGCAAGATGGCTGGCGAGGTATTCCCGTGTGGGAAATACTTGTGCCTTTTTTGGAGAGGGTGTATGTACACCATCCACAGACTTTTATCGGCTTATCATATATGAATCAACAAGAAAGATTATTAGCTTGTAAGATGTTGGGCAATGTACTTTTAGAAATGTCTAGGACTAACCTGGGGGATGCCACTTACGATTATATGCAGCGAGTAAGAGGTGATATACATGATATAAGCACACAAGGGCTGCGTCTGTTGTGGCTGACGGAGCATCTGGACATGGTGGTCTTGCTGCGACAATTTGTGGAGGCCAGACAGCGAAGGCATTTTGATGAGCGGCAATTGGTTGCGGTCAGCGAAAATTTTCGGAGGGCTCGGGTGGAACTAGTGACTACCGCGGGTCAGTGGAGGAGGTCGGGAGTTCCTCGCACGGCACAGCAGGAGGCTCGAGCTTTGCGGCTTCAGTCGGCCGTGGATCGTGGTGAGGAGGAGTGCAGGGTGTGTGAGGAGAGGCTGGCAAGATCGAAAATAGTGGAGCAGCGCTCGAGGACAGGGATTACTACGGATGAAGTCACTAATGAAACTTTGGTGATTACGGGATTGTTTGTGGAGTAGACAACCACGGTTGTGGAGTGACCTGGGTAATGTTGTTGAGTGACCAAGATTTTTTTTTTTTTTTTTTTGCTATGTTTAGTAATGTGGTGAGAGTACCTTTGAAGATTGAAAATAATAAGTTGTTCATGAATGTTGTGGTACATATCCTCTTTCAGCTAACAACTTTTTCTAGTGCAGGCAAAACAGTAGAACAAAAAGATAAAAAAACAAACGTGCTGGCTAAGCATGATACAGCTTCAACCATTGGGTGTTGATTGGTCCAGATATGGATTTTTCACCAACCCTCTGGATCCTATAATATCCGCTGGGGTTAGCTTTTTTAACTTCATAGGGTCCTTCCCACGCGGCGTGAATTTGGGCGCCGAAATACCCCGCATGATGTGCTTAGCTGCCTTCAAAATTAAGTCTCATTCCTTAAAAACTCTGGGTCTGACCATAGCGTCGTAAGCCCGTGCGATTTGCTTTTGGTACTTTTGGAGGTTTGATTGCGCCTTGTCCCTATGCTCATCCAGTTGCTCGAGCATAGTCGGGCGAGGTCGTGTAGAACCTCGCTTTTCATGGCAATTCGGGCGGAGGCCACCACCAACTCTGTGGGTAAAACTGATTCGGCTCCATAGACCAAAGAGAAAGGAGTCGCCTGAGTTGGTCGTCTCTTGGAGGTTCTGTAGGCCCAAAGGGCTAGAGGGAGTTGGTCGGCCCAAATCTTGGGACAGTCCTTCATCGTCCTGCTTAATATCTTCAGTAGTGTTTTATTTGTTGCCTTGGCTTGACCATTGCCTTTTGGATAATAAGGAGTAGACTTGTGGTGGGTGATGTCATAGTTTAGGAGGAGCTGTCCCACATGCTTGTTGATGAATGGTGTTCCATTATCAGATAGGACTACTTTGGGGATCCCGAAGCGGCACACAGTGTGCTCTCGGATGAAGGCCACTACCGCCGGCCCGATTGCTTTCCGCATTGGTATGGCCTCCACCCATTTGGTATAGAGTTCTGTTGCCGCGAGGATCCAAATATTGCCTTTTTGATGCCAGAGAAATTGGCCCTATGAGGTCGAGGGCCCAAGTGTGGAATGGCCATGGTGTCGATAGTGCTCGCAAGTCAACGGCAGGTGCATGGATTCGATTTCCGTGGATTTGGCAAGGGTGGCATCTCTTGACATGATTTCTTGAATCTTCTTCCATCGTTGGCCAGTAGTACCCCAATCCCAAGAGATGGCGGTATAATTTTGTTCCCCCTTGGTGCTCGAACCCATGTGCTTCACTCAAGACTTGGTGAATTTCTCCCCCGGCAAGACATCGCAGTGGTTCTCCATTGAAACCCCGACGAAACAGCTGATTCTCGTGGACAAAAAACTTTGAGGCCCGCTTCTTTACTATGGCTGCGTCGGCTCTATCAAGGGGGATAGAGTTCTCGTTCAAATAGTCCATATATGGATGGCGCCAATCCGATATCTGAGCCGTGAAATTGCATTCTTCCTTGCTCGGATCTTTCGAACATTTCGAGCAAGTTCGTTGGAGCATGGAGGCCTCTTTAGCCATTTCAGGCCAGTAGTACCCTTTTCTCTGTATCATCCGGTAAAGACTGGTATCCTTGTCTCCACACGTATTTTGGTGAATCTGGTGGAGTCGAAGTTTCGCCTCTTCTTCCCCCACGCACCGTGCCAAGACGCCTGTGGGAGCACGAAAATAAAGATTGCGTCCGAGGAGAGTGAAGTTCTTTAGGTCCGACACTGTTATTTTTCCTTCACGACTCAGTAATTGGGCAATGATAGGCGCTCTCCAGTCGTCGATTTCCTCAAGGGGGAGTAATTCCAAGATCGTGCATGGGAGAGTCCTTTTGATGATTTCGATACGGGTGGAGCCTTCGGGTATGTCGATTTTTGAAGCAAGGGTTGCCAGAGCATCTGGGAAGCGATTGTGCGATCTTGGTGAATGCTCTATCCGAATGGCCTCAAATTTGTCCAGCAGCCTTTGGACTATGGTTCTATATTCTGCCAACGCCGGCTCTCTGATTGCGAATTCCCCTGAGGTTTGTCTGACAACAAGATTGGAGTCGCCCCTGATGCACAGGCGGTTGACACCCATATTGGTGGCTGCCAGGAGTCCTAATATTAGCGCCTCGTACTCCGACTCGTTATTTGAACATTTGAAGTCAAGCTTATAGGACAAATGGAGCTTGGAACCATCTAAGTGGGATGTCAAGTTGATTCCTGCTCCTCCCCCGAGTGACGTAGAGGATCCGTCGAAGCCGAGTGTCCATTCCCCTAGATCTTCAATCACCATTGCGCAGTCGAATTCTTCTCCTGGAAGTGTTTCCCGAGGTGGTTCGAATTCTCCACTGGGGAACTGAGCTAGTAGATCTGCCAGTGCCTAACTCTTGATTGCTTTTGGTGTTACGCAAGTGATATCGAATTCGGCCAAGAGAAGGAGCCATCTTGCCATTCGTCCCGAGAGAGGAGGTTTAGATAGGAGATATCGTAATGGGTCACATCTCGTGACTAAATGTACAACATGACTGAGAAAGTAGTGCCTGAATTTTTGGGCTGCGAAGGTGAGTGCGAGACAATGGCGCTCGATGGGAGTGTATCTTATCTCGGCATCACGGACCACCCGACTAATGTAGTATACCGGTTTTTCTTTTCCGTCAATCTCCTGGGCAAGTAATGCCCCAATAGATTTGTGGGTGGATGTGAGATAGAGGAGCAGTGGTTTTTCCTGTGTCGGAGCTACCATGGTGGTGGGAGCCGACAAAGTTTTCTTGATGGCTTCGAAAGATACTTGGTGGACTTCTTCCCATCTGAATTTGGCTTTCCCTTTCAACAGCTCTCCCAGGGGATGAGCTATTTCTGCCAACGCTGGAATGAATCTACGGAGATAAGACACCCTCCCCATGAATTGCTTTAATTGCTTCTGAGTATTTGGCGGCGGCATGTCCATGATTGATTCGGCCTTCGTCGGGTCTAAGTCGATGCCATGGCGGTGGACTATGAATCCGAGGAATTTGCCCGCTGTAACCCTGAAGGCATACTTGAGCGGGTTCATCCGGAGCTTAAATTTTCTGCAACGTTCAAAAATGGCACGGAGATCGTTTTCATGGCCTTTCCCTTGTCTGGATTTCACCACGATATCGTCCATGTAATCCTCCAAATTATGGTGGAGCATATCATGGAAGATGGCCGTCATTGCCCTTTGGTAAGTGGCGCCTGCGTTCTTTAGACCAAAGGGCATGACGGTGTAATAAAAATTGCCGAAGGGGGTACGAAATGCTGTCTTTTCTGCATCTCCTGGATCCATCTTGATCTGATTGTAACCGCTGAACCCGTCCATGAAGGAGAAGTCTTGATGCCCGGATGTGGCGTCGATTAGAGTATCGACATTTGGAAGAGGGAATTCATCTTTTGGGCATGCTTTGTTTAGGTCCCTGAAGTCGACACAAACTCTGATCTGTCCATTCTTCTTTTTTACCTGTACCACATTCGCCAACCAAGTAGGGTGCTTGATGGGCTTAATGAACCCGGCATGAAGGAGTTTCTCCACCTCGGTTTTAATCTGGAGTTCCAGTTCATGTCAAAAAACCCGGGGTGCTTGTTTCACCGGCCGGTGGTTCGGGTCAACGTTGAGCCTGTGTGTTACCAAGGACGTATCTAGTCCCGGCATCTGGTCGTACGTCCAGGCAAATACGTCAATGTATTCCTTGAGAAGGGAAACCAGCGCGGCTCATTCTTCCGAGGTTGCTGCTTTGGAGATGAAGGTGATACAAGGAGTTCTCCCTTCTGGTGCGAGATTGATTTCTTCCATTTCTGGTCCTGCGGTGCGTGGTCCATCTTGGAACGTTTCCGGGGCTACTCTGGGTTCGGTAGCTTCAGGTGTTTCTATGGTATTGCATTCTGGGGCTTTAGGGCCGTGAGATGCAGTTTCTGGTCCCGGCCCCACGCGCCGTCATAAGCAGCGGTATACAAAGCGTCCGTCGGGGAGTTTGACCCGAATGCATTCTGGGGAAACGCTACGGCGACGTTTCTGTTTCTCCTTTGGGGAGAAATCTTCTTTCTGGGCGTCTTCCCATTTTGGGATTGTGAGACCGCGTGGTGGAACCGGTGGTGTGGTCTCTTCTTCAGAACAAAAGTCATCGAACAGCTCTGCTTCCACCATATGAGCCTCGTGGTTCCCGAATGGTTTTAGGGTTCCGGCCACAGTGAATACTTTTCTTCCTTCACTAGTATTCACTTTTCCTTTCAGACACTGATGGTAGGTAGATGGGACGATGCCGAATGTGTGCATCCATTTGCGTCCTATCAGGAGGTGGTAGGAGGTATCCGCATCGATCACGTGGAATCGGGCTGGTGCTTGGAATTTCCCAAGGCGAAGTGATGTAGTCACAAATCCAATTGTCCGACGTGTGTCATTGTCGAATCCTGCGATGTCCGTGGCCTGCGGGATAAGTTTCTCAAAGGAGATACCAGTAGCCCTGAATGTAGTCAATGACATGATGTTGAGGGAGGCTCCTCCGTCGAGCAATGCTCTCTTAAACTCCCTTCCGTGGACTATGGCCGAGACGTACAACGGGCGGTTGTGTGGATGTGGGACCTGTATGTCTGCATCTGTGAAGGTGATTGCTGACTCAGCTTCACAAGCGGCACGACGGACGGAACCCCCGTTGGCTACGCATGCTTGCTGGTAGGTTTCCGCCACTTGCAGGATAGCCTTGGTGGCTTCAAGGCGTGCTTCCTCACAGAACCCAACCTGATCAAAGAAATATCTGAATTTGGTGAGGTTCTTGACTTTCGATGCCGTGAACTCTATGGTGCTCCGAGAAGGGTTTGTCATGATCATGCTGGTGGAGGGGTTTCTAGTGGTTGGTGACGTTTCTTCTTCTTCCTCTATGAGTTCGATGAGAGGAGTCGTCATTTCCATGGGTGACAACGCATTGGGGAGATCATTGGTAGGAGATGCAATTTTTCCCAAGTGGTGGGAAGCCATGTGAAGAGATACCATATTAACAGCTCCTTCATTGCGCCCCCGAAGTTGGCGAGGTATTTCTTCAACAGCATCTGGCTGAGTAGTGGTCACCAGTTCTCCGTTGGCTATTTTCCTATGGAAGATACCGCGAAGGGCCCAGCAGTCCTTGGTGGCGTGCTTTACCATCTGGTGATAAGCGCAGTAATTGTATTTAGCCTTGTCGCCTTCTGTCGGGGGTCTTGTGGGTGGGCGAAGGGTGATTACTTCATCTCTTATCCATTTTTTGAGTACGGCATGTACTTCCTTCATGCTGCAAGGGAATGGAGCTGGTGCATCAGTTTCGTCCCTCCTGCGTTTGTTATCATTATATTCTCGGTCTCGTCCACTTCTTCTTTCCTCGGTTACAGCAGCGGTTGGGTAACGACGCGTTGCCGGAGGGCGGGTATCTCGGTGTATCCTTGATGGTATTCTCACATCTTTTGCTAAGTTTTGTGTAGCAACCATGAGATCTGAGAATGCTGGGAACGAGTGGTTAATGAGGTGAATCCTGTAGTCGCGGAGCATTCCATGTACGCAGAGTTGGACGAGGCCCTCTTTGGTGGTGTTGTCGTGGCATTCCATGGCGAGATCTCGGAATCTGTCCACATACTTAACCAAGTGTTCATTTTCACCTTGGACTTCTCGGGAGAGGGAGATGGTGGTAACTTTTTCTGTCACGCTGAAGAATTTTGCGTGGAACATTGAGGCCAGCTGAGCCCAGGAATTGACGGAACCAGGCTCTAGGTTGGCATACCAGGTGTATGCCCGATCGGTCAGGGATTTAGAAAACTCTCGGAGACGCAAGTTTTCATCTTCTCGGTAGGTACCGAGACCATCGAGAAATCGGGCCACATGTTCTTTGGAGTTTCCTCGCCTGTCGTCGTACCTTGCGAAGTGTGCGTTACTGTATCCCTCTGGATAAGGGAGGCTGGCCAATTTTAGCGGATAAGGAGGTCGAGTGTCCAGTGGTAGAATATGCGGGGTTGATAGAGCTTTTTCCTTTAGTAGTGACTCCACTTCGGCCAAGGTGACGAAACCGGTTGTGGAGGTTTGCTTCTCTGTCCCAGGGACGACACCGGTGGGCGTTGATCCCTTTTGCACATTCTGCTGATTGTTAACATCGGAAATGTCAACTGAGGTTCTGACCACGTCGTCCAGCCCAGAGGCGCCGTTTGGTGCCTGTGGGGGAGTTGTTTTCTGAGCCATGGTGGTCAGGGTTTCGATGATGAGGCGATTCTGCTCTTCCAGTCTCTGGAAATGCTTCTGCTGTCCTTCTATCTGTTCTAACCGCTTTAAGATGTCGAGCTCGACGTCTACTACGATGGATTCTTGAGAATCATGAGTCTGTGAGTGGGCTGGATTGAGGCTTACTGGGTTGATGTTCGACCCAGTAGGCTGGGCTTTGGACTTCCTGGGGCGTCCGGATTTCTTGGGAGGTGGTTGTTCTCGTTCGCTAACCATCCTTGCGAGTATATCTCCCACTGTGGTCGCCAAAATGTGTGAGTTCTTTTGTGATGTATGTGAGAGGTATAGAGAGATATAACACGCAAGCCTGGATTAGTACATGTGGAACAATATGTGAACAATATGCGAGATATTGGCAAGAGTATATAAAATATAATAATAATAATAATAATAACAGGGATAATAGGATCCGGAGAGGCTTCGGGTTCGGGTGAGAACCGAAGTAATCCCAAGTGAGAAAGAGAGAAAGCAGTATGTATCCCGAAGTGATGGGTAAGTATTGGAGCATTGGAGTGGAGCGAAGGATAGAGTGAGACGAAGGGTATAATAGAGCCGGAGGGTCTTGGTGAGACAAATGGTGTTAGGAGGCGACGGTTTGATTGAGGCAAAGGGGGTTGGTGAAAACGAGGGGTTGAGAGGCCGAGAGACGAAGGATATCTAGAGTCAAGGGTGTTTAATGGAGCGAAGGATGTCGGGACGAAGGTACCGGAGGAGGCGAGAGGTCAAAGTAGGCTAGAGACAATGGGAGTGTTTTGCTAAAGGCCGGGAATAAGAATGACTGCTAATCCTTTACTCTAGTGCCGGATTAAGTCAAGTTGGGTTGTTAGATGTAGTAAATGAGGGTGCTTATTTATAGTTGAAGCCGGTGGTGTATTTGCAAACCTTTGACATGATAGAGCGAGGCCGAGTTGGCATCCTCTTACTGGGTTGTTTGCTTAAGGTAGGTGAGTGGCTTAAATGCTGCTGTTTAAGGTGGTTGAGGGCATTAAATGGGATGTAGACAAAGCATGTACCGAGCTGGTGAAGACAAATGGGGGAGAAATGTTTGTCGTTTAGTTATGAACTGATATCATTGGTTGGTCAAGGGAAGGAGGGGATGCTACTGGTGCAGAGGTTTAAGCGAGTGGGCGTACCGAGGCTTTTGCTATTGGCTCCGAGAGTTTAAGCGAGAGCAAGTGTCGAGGCATACAGACGGCTTCAGCGAGGGAGGGAACCGAGGTATTTTCTATTGGTGCAGCTGGTTAAGCAATCTTGACACGACTAAGCATAGACGGTCAAAGGTTCCGATGAGCTTTGCAGTAATGAGCTTCGCTTATTGGTTGTGGGCTGATTGGGGTAAGGCACGTGTGAAAAGTCACGTGTCTCTCTCTCTCTTTGGGACCAACCCTAACCTTACCCATGGGGCGCAGGTTAGGGAGGTGCCTTCGGTTCTAGCCACCTTACCATGAGTTTCTGAGATCCCAGCAGACTTGCCCACCCTTCGGTACTGCTTCCAAACCAAGGGTAGGTGTCCGAGAGTGAGTGTGTGCATGTTTCGAGTGCTCTTCCTTTGTGGGCTACTTTGGGCCTTTAGAGAGTAAAGCTTCGGAGTGGAGTTAACCGGGAGATTTTGAGTGGGCTACTTTGCGCCTTTGGAGAATAAGGCTTCGGAGTGTAGTTGACCGTGGTGAGGGTTTTGGAGTGGGCTCCTCCGGAGTGGGCCTTCGGAGTGGGCTTATTTAAGTGGGTCTCGGGGCGAGTTTCTTAGTTGTAAAGTTTTGCAGTGGGCCTTGCGGGTGGCCCGTTTGAAGTTGGCTAGCGGTTTGGAGTCGTTGTTACACGTGGAGTCCTGTTGTTACACGTGGAGTCGTTGGTGATGTGTATAGTCAAAGTATATGAGTCGTCAACTATTACCTACAAACTCATTTTTAAGACAATGACATTGGTGGCAAAATCCCATAGACACAATGGCATTCATCTTAAATATCTCTCTCTCACATCTCACTTTGTGGATCATTATGTTTCCATGTCAAGCACAGAGCAATGTTTCTCTCCAACTACCTTCAACCAATGATCCCAAGATATTTTATCTGAAGGAGGAAAACTCTATGGTACATCCTAGTTGATCCCAAATATTGCAACTTAGGTCTCAAAATATTGATTATCTTACAGAATAATGCTATATTTCCCAAATCCTTCCCAAAATACATGGGATAACGGGTGCACTGAATTTTAATTGGAAAATGTTGAAGTGATCTCATCATTACTAAAGGTGGTCTTACTGCCATATATATTTGAAAAGCATTTTGGTCTCATATATTGTGTATACATTTTGAGATGTGATCGACAAAAATAAATCTACCAAAAACTAGACTGGCAGAAGAGTTTCGAGTGTGGAACTGTTGTGAAAAGAGTAATGCCAGGGAGCATAACAAATCTCACAAACAAAATTCACAAATACCAAAATGTATCTATCTCTCTCCTCTGTGGACCCCATAGTGTCAGTGAATCCCATTAGGAAAAAGATAGTCTAAATAGACCCATTTTGACGCATGTAGATTTTGTTTGTGAGATTGTTATGCTCCCTAGCATTACTCGTGTGAAAAACACTTTTGATACCACAACCTTGTGCAGGTGTATTCGATTGACTTAGCTATCCCCTCTCAGGCTCTTAGTAATATCTCCAAGGTAGTGCAATAAATCATAACCCACATTTAGCATTTTTCATTTTTCATTAACCACTACCCATATATTGAAAGAGAGCAAAACCAGGAGATAGATGATCAGTTGTTAAAAAACCAAATTCTTTCTACCAAATACAATTAAATTGAATCCCTTCTTCCTAGTATTTATTATTCGAGAAAGAAAGAATAGAAACAAAGAAAACACTTCAGACCATCGTTTTGAGGGTATAACAAACCAAAATTGAACCACAAACTGATACGAAGAAAGACAACCGGTCACCCTCCTCCCCATTGCACAATTTATGTCAAAAAGTGGACTAGGCAAAAAAAAACTATCAAAAGGTGGTTGTGTCCATTCAAGTGCCTCCTTTCTGTTTAAGTGTAATCTTGTCCCCAAGACTAAGGGCAGTGCCTTGAGTCTTACTTCTTATCCGAATGTACCCACTTAGTTTACTATCTACTTGTTTCTCAATGCTCACATTAACCAAAGCATCCTCTCCAAAGACATTTTTCGTGTACAAATTAGCAACAAGAAACCCGCATTCGCCTTCTTATGCCGATTTGATCAAATATAAGCACCAATTATGAGAAGGCGTAAAGAGTGTAATTGGTCGGGTCAGTGAGCAATAATTTTCAATGAAGCAAGAAGAAGAATGAGGATACTTATAAAAACAAGTTGGGCAATAAAAAAATGAAAGTAAAAAATAAAAATTAATGGTATTCTAGCTTTGTAACTTTTAAAGGTGAGAGACTCGAATACTAATGAGAGTTTTCAAAAATTTACTGTGGAGTACTTAACGGCTCCTACTGGTATCCTAGGGCTAGCTGGACAAGCATCCGACGAAGATGCTTAATCATACAAATTCACAGGAAAAGTTTTCAGATGATATGGACCCCCAAGAGATGAGCGAGAACCTCCAATTGCTTAGAAGTTTTCGCCCTTTGCTTCCGGTTTTGAAAGACAACTTCGACTCCCAATTGAATTGTAAGAGAGAATATACAAATTTTGAGTACCATTTTTTGAATTCCCTTTAGTTTACTACTTTTTTTTCAACAAGACCTGTAATCTGAAATCTGGTATTTTTTTTATTAAAAAAGAGCATCAACAAGTATTACATTGCCTGACGATTCACTCGCATTAGTGGCGGAGGAAGAAGCTTTTGTACAAGTATTTTTTATTCACTAATTATTACTATTCTAGATATGTCATGGTACGGAATTATTTGGACCACAAATCAAACCTACCACAGACTCAGAATGAACATATACTAATATGCTTAACACATGCAAGCCGAATCTTCTTATTCCCAATTACGTGGATGATTATCATAAGAGATTCCCAACATATCATAAGATTCCCGTTCTTGAACATCCAAAATCCTTATCTACCATATTTCCATACCCATCTATTAATCTAGATAGTTTCTACTGGGTCTTCTCTTCCGGAGTATCAAGAGAGATCCCCAGTAGTGCGACTTAGGTTAGTTTGTGATGAACAATGTGGATATCATTTGAAAATGAGTAGGAAAAGAGATGTTTCCAATTCATCCAAATTAGAAGCTTTTTCTACATCCCTCCATTGATCAAGAATTTTGAGTTTTGGGAAGTATCATGATCATCCAATAAGAAGGGTTTCAATTTTTTGGAAGACACAATTTTTTCTAAAGAATTTGCCATGATATATCTGATCCATGCATAATATCATGAAAATGGATACAAATTTTTTACTGCTACTTAGTATCGGCAAAAATAGTTGGTATCTTCTTGGATTGTGCATATGCCCTAATAGAGGCTCTTTTCCTAAGTTTTTTGTCAGATCTGAAAAGTGTGGTTGGCCAGGAGGTGGAGAGGTTTCTATCTGATCTTGTCTTTTCATCATTAGACAAATGTTTATTTCAAAGGTAATCGTTATGGGGAGACTTTGTCAAATTCTGCTGAGTGTTTCAATTCTTGAATTGCTGAAGCTAGGCATTTACCTGTTACTAATTTGGTTGACAAGTTGAGGCAGCAGATTATGGGTATTATGTCAATTAGGAGGAAAGAATCAAATCAGTGGAAGGGAGTTATCTTCCCTAAGTTTAATAAGATTTTACTTGTGTTAGTGAGTGAGGGTAGATCATGGATCGTCAGTGAGTGTAGTTGTCATGCCCGTCCCGAAAAATAATTTATTTTAAAATGAAAAATTGTTTCATTGAGAATTATTAACGTGGTTTAATAATTGTAAAAGTGGTTGACTGGGGTCAACGGAAGGTGTCAAGTGAAAACATGGTAATCCAATAATTCATAAGGAACTTGACATAATTAAATGGCATTTATGTAGATTAAATGTTATTTGAATTATTTGGTATATATGAATAGTGAATATACCTGTGTTGTGTACTTTTCTGATAGTTTGATCTTGTTAGAGATCGCTTTGAACGAATTAAGGATAACCACAATGATACGTTGCATAAAAGGTAGGTTATCTAGAAATTTCACAAAAATAGTTTTGGAACGTAATTACAACGACAAACAGAACTTAGACGAAAACCTTTATGAATTAGAGATTTTCACTCGTGAATCAATAACTTAGACGTTTAAGACATTTTGGGAAATATTTGGAAGTTTTGAGAACTTGTGCGGAGTTAAACGCAAATTCTGAGAATGTTGCCTATATATAGATGGGTTGGAGATATTTTCATAAATATTCTAAACCTATTTGAGAGCTTGGGAGATTTTGGAAGCTTCGATCTTCCCGACACCAAATGACGACCTTTCGTCCGTTAGTTTTCAACCAAATTTCATTTTCAAACTCCTTGAGGTAAGAGCTACGTTTTGATACTTATTAGGCCATGTTTGGCTAACTTTTACAAAAATACTAAAATTAGAATTTCGAAAAAAACTATGTAAAACTTGTAGGTTTCTCTTGTAATCGGAGATTCGGCATAGAATTGGATCCCTAATACTTCTCTTGAAATCTTAGAAGCGTATCTTGATGTATGAATTCTCAACTTATGATATATAAGGAATTTGGGATGTTTTAGATACCATGTATGATATTGTGATCCGGACAAAACTCGTGTATTAATCTAGGCCCGTTAATTTTACTGCGATTACGTATGAAAAGCATGATAATATGGTTATATGAGCATGCTAAGTGGTTATGTGGGTCAAATGGGAGTTTGGTACAAGTTCATACCGGGGTACGCCTCTTGATATTTGAGAGTTATAGTAGCAATGGCTATTGCTTTGTTTGGAAACCGGCCCTGCTAGAGCAATTGGGTGCTATGGTTATTGGCTAATAGAGTCTGGGCCTGCCATTGGCATCGCAGTTGATAGACTTTGGGCTTGCCTATATGCCGGATGAATACGTGTCTCTCCCTAGAGACTATTTGATGGGAATAATTGTTTAAAGCATGAATTTCCATATATGCATATGTTTAGAATTGTGCACTCAGCATATAGCTGAGCAGTGGAGACTTCCTCCATTGTAGGTGAAAAGAAGAAAGAAAAGAAGAAGCGAGATGAGTGAGGCTAAGGGGACGACGGGGGATCATCGTTGTTCATACTTTTGTTTTCTATTATGTTGTTGTAATTATGAGGATTGAGAAGTTAGAACTATGTCTTAACTTGGAAAACTTTGGAATGGATTTGTAGTGTTGTAATATGTAACCAAACTTTCTTTGGTTATGTTTGAAACTCATTCGAACTCCTAAGTTTGTGTTTGTGATTTTAACTTGTCGAATTCGAGTTTTGGATGCATGTGAGTAAAGCTTTTGGTGCTTGATCCAAACAAGCCCTAACTTGTTTCATTTCCATTTCTTTTCTATTGTTTGGCAAGGTCTTCATAGTACTTATAACCTTGAGATGGTTGGTTAAGGTTTGGATGGGAGTGTGGTAACTTGGAAGGTTGTTTGACCCTTAAGAAAAATTCCGCCAAAGGGGGGAGGAATTCTGCTGCAGGGTCATTCGACCGGTCACACGGGGCAGTTCGACCGGTCGAAAGTCGTTCTACCTATTGACTTTTTCTACCCCTTTCGTAAATTATTTAAATATTTTGATTAGTTCTTAGGGTACCTTTGGGACCCCTTTTAACATAAATTCATTTGTTTCAAAATATAATTACGTTTTCAAATTTATACGGAGTTTGTAACTCAGAGGGTATTGTTTTCAAAAGTTTTTAAATAATCAATGTTGTTCTTAAGTTTCTTTTTCGTTGCTATAATCTTTTCCGTTGCTATAATCAAGAATTCTCACTATTTCTTAGATTCATGGACCTATTTTTCACTCGTAGCAGGATGGGTCGTGAATCGTGACAGTAATGAATCTGTTTATGAGGTTCTTTCTCACCTTCTGTGTTGATTGATAGAATAATCCTACACTCATACCAAATTCTACACCAAACAATCATGGCCATTGATTTCAATAGGTCTCATGTGGATCCTACATGGGTCCTACACAGGATCTATAGGAAATCAAGGGTCAGGATGTGGAATTTGGTGTGGGTGTAGCATTTTTGTGGTTGATATTGGTAGGAGAAGTCGTTCTTGCTATGAATGGCAATTAAAAGGTTTCCCTTATAGCCATGCAGTTGCTGTTATTCAGAAGAGTGGAAATGATATAAATCTTTATGTTGAAAATAATTTCCATGTTTGTACTTTTAGAGATTCGTATGCTGAGGCTATTTTCTCTATTGCTACTGTTTGGAAGCCGAGTGTTAGTAGTAAGGGCTGTAATAGCCACCTATTGTTAGGAGACAACCTAGGAGGCCGAAAAAGAATAGATTTCCATCCAGAATTGAGAAGTTCAAGAGCAGTTTAAAGTGCAGTCAATGTGGGCTTTGTGGTGTTCACAATAGGCGAACTTGCAGAGGGCCAGTTGTAGACACCCCATTTTGTCGGCTATCAGATTTAGGAGATCCATAGCTTGGTGGTTCACAATGATCGGAAAAAAAAAAACTCAAAAAGGACTCCTGGAAGTTAGTTCTCTCTCTCAAGATGCTCAGAATGACCAAAATACCCCTGAAAGCCCAAAAACTCCCAGATTTGGACTGAAAGTTCTGGAAACATGCTACGTCATAAAAATACTAAAAATGAGTTTTGAAGCAAAATCAGATGAAATCGTTAGCTCCAAGAGACCCCCGGAAGTCCCGGAAGTTCCCGAAAAGTCCCCGTTGACCGGTTTGACCCAAGTTTGACCAAGTTTGACCAGGGTTTGACCAAAATCATCCAAATTTGCCAAAAAGTTTCGAGATCATTCTAGATCATGTGAAAAGTACTAAAACGAGTTTTAAAAGAAAATCGGACGAAAACGTCAGCTCTTGGGATCTCCCAAAGGTTACCAGAACTTCCTGAAAATCCTAGATTTGACCGATTTGACCTAAAAGTGGACTTTGAAACTGGTTCAAACATTTTTCATGGATACTAGAGGTCAATAGCTTTTTAACGATATATCGCACATAATTTCTGGATTTAAAATGAATTTATTATGAATTTTCGAAGGTGAAAAAGGCGATCAAATCGACTTTTATCGCAAATACCGCAAAACTTTTCAAAGTGACCCATCTCCAAACTATTTTTTATGGAAAGTAGACTCCATTACCTTTCCAATGGTATATTACAAGCTCAATTTGGAGTTCGTATGCATTTTCTATAAATTTTGGACTAAATAGGGCCTTTTCGCGAATACCGGAACCTCTGGGGGACTAAATACAAATTTTTAGGCATCTGAGGAGCAGTGTCGCGGCGGCACTGGGCCACTGCCGCGGTGGCACATGGCCAGTGCCACGGCAGCACTCAACCCCCGCAAAATCCATTTTTGTAATTTATTTTAGAGGTCCAAATTGAATAATTGAAAGTCAAAACGACGTAGTTTCTTGTTCACAGATGTTTGGGACCAACGGGAACACTTTCTAAATCCCAAAACCACCCCCAAATTGACCTATATAAACCACCATTTGCTCTTCATTTTGAGGAGGGCCAAGTGCAAAGCTTGAAAAAGTTGTAGAGAGAAAGAGAGATAGAGATAGGTTTAGAAAAGAGAAAGAGAGCTTCTCCCACTGATTTTCTATAAGAAAGTGAGTTTTAATTTTATTTTCTTCCATTACCTCTCTTATACTTCACATTTAAATCCTCCCCAACCACCATTCTTGAGCAATCTTGAGTTAGGAAGCTACTTCCATGTCCAAATGTCAATATCTATGAGTGAAACACCAAGCTACAAGTCCAAAATCACATTGATTATCATCTATTGATTGTTATTATTTGCTTGTTTATATAAATGTTCATCTCTTCTCACCTCATTTCTTTTTTATTTTTCTTTGATTACTTACATGTTTATCATCATCTAGATGACATGTTGTTTGAGGAGAGTGAATCCTTATGGATAGTAGCTCTTGACCTCAAAGACATGTTTGATGGATGATGATTTTAACTTCAAAACATTCATATGCATTCTTGAAGTCATATTCTCAAACAAAAACTATGTTTGTGCAAGTAATATTGGGAGTTCTTGATGATGAGTTTGATGCTGGTTTCCCAAGTGGTTTTAATCCCCTTTTAGTGCTAGAAATGTGCTTTCAAAATCCCTATTTCAAAACCCCTCTAAAACCCCCAATATTTGGATTCCAAGAAATAAACATTGTTTTCTCAAAAAAAATCTTCAAAACAGTGAGTTCTTCAACTTTAAAATATTATTCTGAGTTCAATACTCAATGTACAAATGCAAAACCACTTGGAAAGTCTTCCTAACTCATTAGAGAACACCCATGATTTTTGGTTTGGTTTGGAAACACATGAAAGGGTTCCATTTTGACCCCAAACATTCCTTCCAGACATTCTGTTTTTGCGGTAACAGTAGCTTGGTTAACTTTAAACTTGTTTTCCAGAAAACTTTTCCATAATGGGAGGTCCCAACTCATTTTCCCCTTGAACATCAGTGTCTTAGGGAACGTTTGGTATAATATGGGCCTCTAGATGTTTTGTTTTCATTTTCTAAGATTTTTCAACATTTCAATCGATAGTACGGACTCTGTTTGTGAGTAACCTCTATTATTTATATGATTTCTCTCAATCTGTAATAATTATTGAAGATTGGTTTTTTGATATGTGTTCTAGACACAATAAGAATGATCTCCATAAAAAATCATGAACTAAAAATATTTCTAACCCCACTTTTCCATTTTTACAATATCAACTCACTGTTCTGTCCAGTATTCACAGCAACAATACGTTTACTTTTATTCTTTGATTTGATGCTCACATGCACTCCAAATTAGTTCATATCTTAGGAAGTAGTCCATACTACACTTGTACATATCCTATGATGATTTTCTTCATACATTCATGCATACTCTAGACTTCTAAGTCACTTTAGAAAGTCCATGTACACAAACACACTACAACCTTTGCACATTCTAGGATCATACATTACATCCATGCAAGATTTGGAGATTGTGTGACTCCTAATCTAAGGAGATTATAAGGAATGAACTTGATCATACGTTCATGCTCCCCCTCGATCTAATCTTCCTTTCTCATCCGTCCCGGGGATTGAGAGATCTTCTTTTCTCAAAGATTAACATGTATCATACTAGCTTGCTAAGCATATTTTGATTTCTTTGATTATTTGTTTCAAGAATAATCCATGTCCCCTTAGATTAGGAGAACTTGATTACTCGATATGTGATTAGACGTTTTTTCCTGGGTTTGTTTGTGTGATCTTTCACCTCTACATTGTGTGGTATTTGACTTAGATCTTATGAATGATATCTTATCTTTCGATCTTCCATTTCAATATTCTTATGAGATGTAATATACTATCATAGTATTAATTGTCGAACCAAACATAGTATAAGATGATTATTTGGATGCTAATTGAGGCCCGTCAAAAGACAGGGCGAGTTGAGGGTGTTTTAGTTGTGACAAAGGCTCCTTCCTCTCTCGTACCGAAATCCCGAGCAAAGTTCTTTGGTTATGAAAGGCCGGTGCCCTTTATCTGTTTGGGTGAGTCAAATTAGGTTTCTTGGTTCCTTAAAGACCAAGTGGCAACTCTGTATCTATTTTCAACAGACCTTCTTTTCTTCAAATCAACTTTGATTTCAAAACTAAAGGAAAATCAATTCCGAAACCCCGAAAATAAAAAAACGGGGGTGGATTCCCGGATTCCGCTTGTCCACATCAGTTATGACATGATATTGTTTGCTTTGTGAGGCAGTTACATTTGGATTTTTTTTAACACTAAATGATTGTTGATTTGATAGTTTGTTATTGATTCGGCAGTTATAGAAATTTTGAGATAGTAACCTATGTTTGGTTTACTAACAGTGACATTTACACCATATGGCAATTTTGTGGGCATTGATAGACGGCGTGCTGCCCCCGAAGTATTGAAATATTTTTTGGCTAGGAGTCCTAACGGGGGTTCAAGGGCAACACCCAAAGAATTGAAATGTTTTTTGGCCAAATATAATTGGGTGTTATAAGTGTGCTAATTACGTTACTTTCCCAAGATTGTGCTTGTCTAGTTTTGGGACTAGTTATTCATAACTATAATCTACATATCAAAACTCCTTAAAAGACAGTGACATGCATCCAAAATGACAATTATGTCATTGACATTGATCTAAAATCACAATTTTACTAATAATACTGTGACATTCATCATGAACTCATTTTTAAGACAATCACATTGGTGGAGAAGTCCCATAAACACAATGACATTCATCTAAATTGTCAATTATGTCAGTGACATTGATTCAAAAATGTAATTGTAGTAATAAGGCAGTGACATTAACTTGAATAAATGTCATTGTCTTCACCTGGGCAATACTATAAAGACAGTATCATCGGCTAAAATGACCATAACTTTAGGACGCTTTGACCTTTTTGATAAATTTTTTTATTTGGATTAATTTTTCGAGATCTACGCAATGAAAGTATCAATTTTACAATCAAAAAAAATTATTTTTTCGATATCCATGTTTGAGTTGCAAAATTTTTTTAAAAAAAATTTTAAAGAATAAGTCAATATGCATCTTGTTTGTAGATCACGATTATATAAATTCTATCAAAAACTGATTTATAGTTTGAAAGTTGTGGCATTTTAAGATTTTAAAATAAAGAAATAGATAACTATTTTTGGGAAGCGTGTAGTGTACTTGCTGAAATAAGGAGAGTGAGCAGTTTTGTCCACTGCAAATTACAGAGACTTGTGGCACTAAAGAAAAAACGCAAGTACTAATTACCTATTATGGTCCAATATATGGACCTATGGCCAGGCGCCCCATATTTCAGCTAACCCAAACGGGCTCTTAATATTTCATCACTTGAAAAACAATCACTTAATATGTCCTCACTTGAGCCCGTTTGGGTTAACTAAAATTTTAAGTGATGAAGCATTAACACTCTGTTTGGATTGAGAGAACTAGAGAGAAGAGAAGAGGAAGGGAACCACTTTCTCTCCAGTTCTCTTGTTTGGATAGTTAAGTTCGGAGAGAAGAGAACGTTAATGGAGAGAACGTGAGGAGAGAAAGAACCCAGTGTTGGTTCTCTCCAAATTGGAGAGACTGAGGAGAGAAGAGAAGAGAACCATAATAAAATATTAATAAAATGACCAATATATCGTGTATGTTTAATCTTATTCCAACATACCCCTTGCACTTGCAAAGTGACATTACCATTATTTAATAAAGGGTAAAAGAGTAAATTGATTTTAAATACTTTCCTTTCTCTTCTCTTATGAAAACTAAACAAATAAGAGAATCTTATGATTATCTTCTCTTCTATCCTCTCCATACAAGCATGTTTCTCTTCTATTCTCTTCTCTTCGTCCTCTTCTATTCTCTTAATGAGGTTCTCTTCTCTTCTCTCTGATTCTCTCAATCCAAACACAGTGTAAGTGATAAAATATTGAGTGCTGAAATTTTAAATCATGAAATATTAAGTTGTTAGATGTTTGGGTTAGCTGAAATATTCATCACTTAAAAAACAAGAGTGTTTGGCAAACAAGTTGAAAAAAAAAGTGATTGTTTGTATAAAATGGCCAAAAATAGGACATATAAAAATTATTCAACTCTTTTGTTTTCAGATATTTTTGTCTTTTAACAACATAAAAGTGAAATTACAAACAAGCTATTTTTTTCAGTTTAATTTTTTAGCTAGTTTTCGGCTTAATTTTTTAACTAGTTTGTTTAAGTGCTAAAATTTTAAGCTAATCCAAACTCTTCTATTATATAAAATAATCCCCTTTTTTTTTCTCAAAATCCGCAATTCATCATTTAATTTTTATTTTTCAATTAACCCAAACGGACTCTTAATATTTCAGCTAACCCAAACAGGCTCTTAATATTTCAGCTAACAAGCAACTTTGGCTACTCTTTGGTGTATTGCCTTATAAAGCTGTAACACCCTGTAATTTCATTTCCTAAATAAATGATATTTCATTTTTTATTTCTATTTGAAATATTTATTTGGGGGTCAAACCATAATTTCCAAAAATATAGAAATACTTTCTATGAATTTCAAAACCATATCTATACTTTTTATACAACCCGGAAATTTATTTCCTACGCTAAAATAATTTTCAGTACTTTTATATCAACCGTAAAATACCAGTTTATGTTTTAATCTGCGTCTATATCGCGTCTGGGGTGTGGGAGCACGTGAGCTCAACCACACCGTGCATTTTCCACTTGTTGCTTGGAGGCCACAACAGTGAATTTATATATATGTGTATCAGTGTCTCTCTCTCACTCTCAGACTCCCATTCTCTCCCTATTCTCTCAAGCTCTATCTCAATTCTCTCTACTCTCTCTCAAGATCACACACACACATAGTTATATATATATATATATATCAAGAAACGGAGGAAGAAATTATTGGACGACGGATATTACGGCGGAAGTTCTCGGCTTTTAATTATCTGTATAATCGTCTTGGTGAGTATTATAAACTCACTCGCCATGTTTATATACGTGTATTCCAGTATATATAGGTGTGTATATGTGTATATATATGTATTTCACCATTGAAGCTTGAAATTGGAGTTTTGTAAATCTTAACCAAAATGAAATTTATGAATTGGGAATGAAAGATCTTAGTCCCAATAAGCTGTGGTTCGAATCCTACGCAGTAATTCATCCATATCGCGACGTACCGTTGATTTTAAGTTTTGACACCCTCACTTTAATCGCGAATATTTAGAGATATAATCCGTGTTAGTTAAAATTGATCGCGTATTCTTAATCTACGCGGAAAACTGAAGAGATCCATATATTGCACGACATGTTTGAGACAGAATCTGAAAATGGGTAAATTTCAGTCCAGAATTGAAAACAGGGGAAAAACGAAGAAGATGACATTCTGCAAGAACTCGCGCGCGCGACCCGCTCGCGCGAGGCTCGCTCGCGCGGCCCGCTCGCGCGGACCATCCCCCCCCCCCCTTCGCGCGCGCGATCCGTTCGCGCGACCTGTTCTGCCCCTTCGCGTGCGCGACCCGCTCGCGCGACCCGGCCTTCCCCTTCGCTCGCGCGACCCGCGCGCGCGACATCACCACTCCCTCGCTCGCGCGACCCGCTCGCGCGACCTGGCAGTTTGAGCAGTTTTTATATTTTATTATTAGGGACTATTTGGAAAAGATTTTGAAAGTTTTTAAAGAACTGTTTGGCAAATATATTGTTTTAAAAGGTCTATGTTTTAAGAATTGTACGAAACAGAACAACTAAGGCCAAAATTTATGCTCGTACGATTATCCGGCTTTGTGATTTATTAATGGTATTATTTACGAAACATTGACATACATATTAGGGTTGAGGTTGTGTCAACATGCATGTGTGTGAGAAAACGTGAAAAGATTAAAGGGTGGCGGTCTGGTGTGCGACCTCAATATCGATCGGATATTATTCCTGGTATTGGAGGCGACAGTGTCGTGTACGACTTAGATATCGATCGGATAGTATTCCTGGTATCTAAGGCGCGCGTTTCGGATATTGATCGGATAATATTCCTGATATCCGAAGCGATGGTGATAGTGTTGAGTACGGCTTAGATATCGATCGGATATTATTCCTGGTATCTAAGGCGCTTGTTTCGGATATCGATCGGATAGTATTCCTGGTATCCGAAATGATGGTATTGAGTGTGGCTTAGATATCGATCGGATATTATTCCTGGTATCTGAAGCGATAGTTTAGTGTGCTGTTTTGGATATCGATCGGATAGTATTCCTGGTATCTGAGATAATGGTTTGGTTGTGTTGAGTTTTGTTGAGAGAAAAGAGTCAGAAAGATGAGATATTACATTGCTCATGCATGGTCGCATATTTATTGCTTTCTTTATTTCCCCCGTGGCTTATGTTGGAATTGGAACCTTGAATTTATTGCTTTTAAAAGTTAAATTGCACCGTTGTTTATATGCTTATATATACATTGCGAGCACTTGTTTATTTTGCTCACCAGCTTTCATAAGCTGACGGCGTTGATGCGTCCTGGACTGTATGTCCAGATTTTCAGGGTCAGGAGCAGCCAGGGTATTTTGACTATGCTACTTAGAGTCAGGAGACTTTCCAGGAGGCTGCTTTATATTTCCTATGTCTTTTAATTTGGGTTTGTAATAAACTAGCTTTAGACATTTGAATAAGGCGTTTTGTGCCTAAGTTTATGACTGCTGTAATAGTTAGTAAGTTTTAATTATGGAGGTTATGTTTTGTTAGTATCCTTTGCTCTAGAAATGTTGTTAAGTTATTTGTTGCAGGGACAATTGGTCATACTCACTTGTCACGACCTACGAGTCCATAAAGGAAATTAAATGCTTTCCTGTATTATGCTACGTCGGGGCGTGACAGGCTTTTTGGTATCAGAGCCAGGTTATGGCTCGACCAATTGTCCAGAACACCTAGGATCTGCCGTTAAGATAGAATTGAGATAAGATAGTTCGACTTTATTCCGTGTCTAGTCGCCTTCTATCGTTTAGAGTTTTCTTTCTTCTCGAGGGGTTGACCGAATTCTATTGATTGATGGATAGGTACCGTTCTCTCGATCAGATGGCTGGAAGAAATCTCAGGAATCGTCCCGCTATTGAAGATGCACCCCCGGTAATAGATCCAACCGGAATGTTCGAGGCTTTTGTAAGAAGATTGGAGAGGGTTAGTGATCAGAATGCGAGGAACAATAATCAGAATGGGAATCACAACGGGAATGGGAGGCAAGCCCACCAGACGGGAGACAAGCTTCTCAAGGAGTTTCGCGCCCTGCGACCAGAGTATTTTGCGGGAACTGATGAACCCTGGCAAGCGGAACAGTGGCTACGCCAGATGGAGCGTATCTTTGAGACCATAGAGTGCACTGATCTGGAGAAGAAGCGTCTGGCTATCTTTCAGCTGTCTTATGCAGCGGCTGATTGGTGGGATGCAGAAAAGGCGACCATAGGGGAAGAAGCTGCAAGGAGAATGCCGTGGGTGGTGTTCAAGGAAAGGTTTCTCGAGAAATATTTTCCTGAAGAAGAGAAGGACAAGAGAGAGAAAGAGTTTATGGAGTTGACTCAAGGGAATCTGACTGTCCGAAAGTACACTACTCGATTCGAGCGTCTGTCTCGCTTTGCTCCACATATGGTGGACACGCCCCAGAGGAAAATCAAGAAATATCACCGAGGTCTCAACCTGTCTCTCAGACATTTGACTATGGGGCATCTGGGCCAGTCATTTGAAGCTGTGGTGAGATTGGCTACGGGGTTAGAGAATGATGGTTGTCAGAATCCGAAGTCATTTGGAAATCGACCTCCGCAGAAGGGTTATCCCGGACAAAAACCTGGGTACCCTCAAGGACAGAAAAGGACCTGGGATGGAGGGAAGAAACCTCAACAGACACGAGCAGTTCCGCAGTATCAGCCTCTAGCAATAAAAGGGGCCAAAAACAACAACTGCTTCAATTGTGGTAATCCCGGTCACCGAGCTAAAGATTGCAGACAGACTAGGCGTGCTGATCGTCCGGGAATTGTGTGCTATAATTGTGGCATGCCAGGTCACATAAGCCCGGAATGCAAGGCTCCTAGGAAAGGCAACTATGGTCAGCAAGGTCAGGCCCGCCTGAATGCTGTTATTCCCGAGGCTGCTGGTTATGAAGAAACAGGATATGGAGGAGGTGCTTATGAGGAGGGATTGCCTGAGCAACGAGCAGTGGAAGGTACTCTAACTTTGTTTAACTCTCATGTTAAAGTTTTATTTGACACGGGTGCTACACATTCTTTTATATCTGTTAAGATCGTTCAGAAGTTGGGTATAGTACCGCAACGTTTAGAGGAAGCTTTGAGTGCTGTCTCACCCTTAGGGGCCACCGTCAAGTTATTACATGTATGTAAGGATTGTCCTCTACGGTTAGGAGACCGCGAACTTTTGGCGAGTTTGGTGGTTCTATCGATGAAGGAGTTCGATATAATCCTGGGAATGGATTGGCTCGAGAAGAATGATGCGAAGTTGGATTGTGCAAGGAAGAGGATCACATTTGCGGACAAGGGGAATCAACTCTTCGATTTCCAATGTAACCCTTCGGGTGATATGTTCCTCACTAGATGCCTAGCAAACATTGAGGTTGTCAGTGCAGAGGTGACAGTATCATCAATACCGGTAATCAAAGAGTTCGAGGAAGTATTCCTAGATATTTCAGGATTACCGCCGGAAAGGGACATAGAATTCTGTGTGGAATTGGTGCCAGGTACTCGACCTATAACCAAGGTTCCCTACAGGATGGCCCCTACAGAGTTGTTGGAGCTGAAGGAACAAGTTCAAGAACTTGAGAAGTTGGGTTTTGTTCGTCCAAGTACTTCACCCTGGGGAGCACCAGTATTGTTTGTGAAGAAGAAGGATGGGTCAATGCGGCTGTGTATTGACTACCGAGAACTGAATAAGGTTACTATCAAGAATAAGTATCCCTTACCTCGGATAGACGATCTGTTTGATCAGTTGCAAGGAGCCACGACCTTTTCTAAGATTGATCTACGGTCAGGGTATCACCAGTTGAGGGTGCGGAAGGAAGACATACCTAAGACTGCTTTCAGGACAAGATACGGACACTATGAGTTCTTAGTGATGCCGTTTGGGATGACGAATGCTCCGGCTGTGTTTATGGACTTGATGAACAGAGTATTCAAGCCCTATTTGGATCAATTCGTTATTGTCTTTATTGATGATATTTTGATCTATTCCAAGTCAGAGGAAGAGCATGAACAACACCTGAGGATCGCGTTGCAGACTCTCAAGGATCACCACCTGTATGCTAAATTCAGCAAGTGTGAATTCTGGCTTCAGGAAGTTAAGTTTCTCGGGCATGTGATCTCTCAACAAGGAATCGCGGTTGACTCATCAAAGACCGATGTAGTGGCGAATTGGACTCGGCCGACCAATGCTACAGAAGTCAGAAGTTTTCTGGGACTAGCTGGTTACTATCGGAGATTTGTAGAGGGTTTCTCGAAGATAGCAGCCCCGTTAACTGGTTTGACTAAGAAAGATTTGAAGTTTGAATGGACTGATAAGCATGAACGCGCTTTTCTGGAACTGAAAGAGAGATTGACAACAGCGCCAGTGCTTGCGATACCAAAGGATGGTGAGAAGTTCACTATTTTTAGTGACGCCTCGTATCAAGGATTGGGATGTGTCCTTATGCAAGACGGAAAGGTTATCGCCTATGGTTCGCGACAGTTGAAGCCGAATGAATTGAATTACCCAACTCATGATTTGGAACTGGCAGCAGTAGTGTTTGCGCTCAAGACCTGGAGGCACTATCTCTATGGGGAGAAGTTTGATTTGTTCTCAGACCACAAGAGCCTCAAGTATTTGTTTACTCAGAAGGAGTTGAACATGAGGCAACGTAGGTGGATGGAGCTGATTAAGGATTACGACTTTACATTAGAGTACCACCCCGGTAAGGCTAATGTAGTCGCTGACGCCCTAAGCCGGAAGCCTCGAGGAATGATTGCTTCATTGATGTTGAGGGAATGGGAAGCTTTAGAGACAATCGCTGAATTTGATGTGCAGATTTCTGAGGGAAGTGCCGGACATCACTTTGGATGCCTCGTAGTACAACCAACACTTGTGAGTCGAATCATCGAAGCCCAGGGGGAAGATGAAAAATTTCAAGCATGGTTCGCCAAGATGTTAGAGAAGGACCTGACAGAATGGAAGGTTGGGGCCGATGGAGGATACCGATGTCGAGACAGATTGTGTGTGCCAGATTCAGGAGATTTGAGAAAAGATATTCTCGAAGAAGCACATAAATCAAGACTGACAGTACACCCAGGAGGGACAAAGATGTATAAGGATTTGAAGAGAAACTTCTGGTGGGAAGGGATGAAGCGAGAAGTAGCCGAGTTTGTGTCTAAATGTTTGACTTGTCAACAAGTGAAGGCCGAACATCAGAGACCCTCGGGATTGTTGCAACCTTTACCTGTTCCAGGATGGAAGTGGGAGCACATAACTATGGATTTTGTGGTTGGATTACCCCGGTCACAACAGAATCATGATGCGATTTGGGTAATTGTGGATCGATTGGCGAAGTCTGCACACTTTATCGCGTACAATATGACTTACCCAGTAGAACGGATGAGTCGAATGTATCTTCAACAAGTGGTGCGACTGCACGGTGCGCCTGTGACAATTGTATCAGACCGCGATGCACGTTTTACCTCGGGATTTTGGGAAAGTCTGCAGAAGGCTATGGGAACTTCGCTCAAGATGAGTACTGCTTTCCATCCTCAGACCGATGGACAGACCGAGCGTGTTAATCAGATTATGGAAGATATGCTCAGAGCTTGTGCAATTGACTTTGAAGAGTCTTGGGAGACGCACTTACCTTTGGTCGAATTTGCGTATAACAACAGTTATCACTCGAGTATTGGAATGGCGTCGTTCGAAGCTTTGTACGGACGGCCATGTCGATCTCCATTGTGTTGGGCTGAAGTGGGAGACACAGAACTTTTGGGACCAGATTTGGTGAGAGAGACCAATGAGAAGATTTCACTGGTCAAGGAAAGGATGAAAACTGCACAGAGTAGACACAAGAGTTATGCGGATCGGCGTCGAAAGGATTTGGAGTTCAGTATCAGTGATCACGTACTCCTAAAGGTTTCACCTGTTCGGGGAGTAGTGCGTTTTGGTCAGAAGAGAGGGAAGTTGGCACCTCGTTTCATCGGGCCATTTGAGATATTGGAGCGTGTTGGGAAAGTGGCTTATCGGCTCGCGTTGCCACCAAAGATGTCTGGTGTTCATAATGTGTTCCATGTCAGTATGTTAAGGAAATACATACGGGATCCTTCACATGTGGTTAATTTTGATGATATTGAGACAAGTCAGAGTGTTGTCTACAAGGATAGACCTGTGAGGATTCTTGACCAGAGTATCAAGAGGTTGAGAAGAAGAGACGTTCCTTTGGTTAAGGTTCAGTGGAGGCATCATGACGAAGGAGAGGCGTCGTGGGAGTTAGAGTCAGACATGAGGATTAGATACCCCGAGTTGTTTCAGGATTAGTTAGCTCAGATTTCGGGGCGAAATCTCTGTTAAGGTGGGTAGAGTGTAACACCCTGTAATTTCATTTCCTAAATAAATGATATTTCATTTTTTATTTCTATTTGAAATATTTATTTGGGGGTCAAACCATAATTTCCAAAAATATAGAAATACTTTCTATGAATTTCAAAACCATATCTATACTTTTTATACAACCCGGAAATTTATTTCCTACGCTAAAATAATTTTCAGTACTTTTATATCAACCGTAAAATACCAGTTTATGTTTTAATCTGCGTCTATATCGCGTCTGGGGTGTGGGAGCACGTGAGCTCAACCACACCGTGCATTTTTCACTTGTTGCTTGGAGGCCACAACAGTGAATTTATATATATGTGTATCAGTGTCTCTCTCTCACTCTCAGACTCCCATTCTCTCCCTATTCTCTCAAGCTCTATCTCAATTCTCTCTACTCTCTCTCAAGATCACACACACACATAGTTATATATATATATATATATATCAAGAAACGGAGGAAGAAATTATTGGACGACGGATATTACGGCGGAAGTTCTCGGCTTTTAATTATCTGTATAATCGTCTTGGTGAGTATTATAAACTCACTCGCCATGTTTATATACGTGTATTCCAGTATATATAGGTGTGTATATGTGTATATATATGTATTTCACCATTGAAACTTGAAATTGGAGTTTTGTAAATCTTAACCAAAATGAAATTTATGAATTGGGAATGAAAGATCTTAGTCCCAATAAGCTGTGGTTCGAATCCTACGCAGTAATTCATCCATATCGCGACGTACCGTTGATTTTAAGTTTTGACACCCTCACTTTAATCGCGAATATTTAGAGATATAATCCGTGTTAGTTAAAATTGATCGCGTATTCTTAATCTACGCGGAAAACTGAAGAGATCCATATATTGCACGACATGTTTGAGACAGAATCTGAAAATGGGTAAATTTCAGTCCAGAATTGAAAACAGGGGAAAAACGAAGAAGATGACATTCTGCAAGAACTCGCGCGCGCGACCCGCTCGCGCGAGGCTCGCTCGCGCGGACCATCCCCCCCCCCCCTTCGCGCGCGCGATCCGCTCGCGCGACCTGTTCTGCCCCTTCGCGTGCGCAACCCACTCGCGCGACCCGGCCTTCCCCTTCGCTCGCGCGACCCGCGCGCGCGACATCACCACTCCCTCGCTCGCGCGACCCGCTCGCGCGACCTGGCAGTTTGAGCAGTTTTATATTTTATTATTATGGACTATTTGGAAAAGATTTTGAAAGTTTTTAAAGAACTGTTTGGCAAATATATTATTTTAAAAGGTCTATGTTTTAAGAATTGTACGAAACAGAACAACTAAGGCCAAAATTTATGCTCGTACGATTATCCGGCTTTGTGATTTATTAATGGTATTATTTACGAAACATTGACATACATATTAGGGTTGAGGTTGTGTCAACATGCATGTGTGTGAGAAAGCGTGAAAAGAGTAAAGGGTGGCGGTCTGGTGTGCGACCTCAATATCGATCGGATATTATTCCTGGTATTGGAGGCGACAGTGTCGTGTACGACTTAGATATCGATCGGATAGTATTCCTGGTATCTAAGGCGCGCGTTTCGGATATTGATCGGATAATATTCCTGATATCCGAAGCGATGGTGATAGTGTTGAGTACGGCTTAGATATCGATCGGATATTATTCCTGGTATCTAAGGCGCTTGTTTCGGATATCGATCGGATAGTATTCCTGGTATCCGAAATGATGGTATTGAGTGTGGCTTAGATATCGATCGGATATTATTCCTGGTATCTGAAGCGATAGTTTAGTGTGCTGTTTTGGATATCGATCGGATAGTATTCCTGGTATCTGAGATAATGGTTTGGTTGTGTTGAGTTTTGTTGAGAGAAAAGAGTCAGAAAGATGAGATATTACATTGCTCATGCATGGTCGCATATTTATTGCTTTCTTTATTTCCCCCGTGGCTTATGTTGGAATTGGAACCTTGAATTTATTGCTTTTAAAAGTTAAATTGCACCGTTGTTTATATGCTTATATATACATTGCGAGCACTTGTTTATTTTGCTCACCAGCTTTCATAAGCTGACGGCGTTGATGCGTCCTGGACTGTATGTCCAGATTTTCAGGGTCAGGAGCAGCCAGGGTATTTTGACTATGCTACTTAGAGTCAGGAGACTTTCCAGGAGGCTGCTTTATATTTCCTATGTCTTTTAATTTGGGTTTGTAATAAACTAGCTTTAGACATTTGAATAAGGCGTTTTGTGCCTAAGTTTATGACTGTTGTAATAGTTAGTAAGTTTTAATTATGGAGGTTATGTTTTGTTAGTATCCTTTGCTCTAGAAATGTTGTTAAGTTATTTGTTGCAGGGACAATTGGTCATACTCACTTGTCACGACCTACGAGTCCATAAAGGAAATTAAATGCTTTCCTGTATTATGCTACGTCGGGGCGTGACAAAAGCAAATTCTGGCTATTACAGATAATGACTACCCATTTGAACCTGCTTCGAGTTGGAGATGGTCCAAGACAAGATATCTCTCTCACATCTCACTTTCTGGATCATTATTTTGCCCTGTCAAGCACAGAGCAATGTTTCTCTCCAACTACCTTCAACCAATGATCCCTAGATATTTTATCTGAAGGAGGAAAATTCTATGGTACATCCTAGTTGATCCCAAAATATTGCAACTTAGGTCTCAAAATAGTGATTATCTTACAGAATAATACTATGTTTCCCAAATCCTTCCCAAAATATATGGGATAACCGGCGCACTGAATTTTAATTGGAAAATATTGAAGTGATTTCATCATTACTAAAGGTGGTCTTACTACCACATGTATTTAAAAAGCATTTAATAAGCATAGCATGGCTCTATCTTACATCCTAGTAATTTTGGTCTCATATATTGTGTAAACATTTTGGGATGTGATCGATAAAAATAAATTTACAAAAAACTAAATTGGCAGAAGAGTTTCGAGTGTGGAACTGTTGTGAAAAGAGTAATGCCAGGAGCATAACAAATCTCACAAACAAAATTCACAAATACCAAAATGCATCTCTCTCTCTCTCCTCTGTGGACCTCATAGTGTCAGTGAATCCCATAAAGAGAAAGATAGTCTAAATAGACCCATTTTGACATATGTAGATTTTGTTATGTGAGATTTGTTATTCTCCCTAGCATTACACGTGTGGAAAACACTTTTGATACCACAGCCTTGTGCAGGTGTATTCAATTGACTTTGCTATCCCCTCTCAGGCTCTTAGTAATATCTCCAAGGTAGTGCAATAAATCATAACCCACATTTAGCATTTTTCATTAACCACTACCCACATATTAAAAGAGAGCAAAAACCAGGAGATCAGAAAAACCAAATTCTTTCAACCAAATACAATTAAATTGAATCCCTTCTTCCTATTTATTATTCGAGAAAGAAAGAATAGAAACAAAGAAAACACTTCAGACCATCGTTCCGGGGGTATAACAAAACAAAATTGAACCTCAAACTGATACGAAGAAAGACAACCGGTCGCCCACCACGTCCCCGTTGCACAATTTATGTCAAAAAGCGGACTAGGCGGAATAAAAAATAAAAATAAAAAAACTATCAAAAGGTGGTTGTGTCCATTCAAGTGCCTCCTTTCTGTTTAAGTGTAATCTTGTCCCCAAGACTAAGGGCAATGCCTTGAGTCTTACTTCTTATCCGAATGTACCCACTCAGTTTACTGTCTACTTGTTTCTCAATGCTCACATTAACCAAAGCATCCTCTCCAAAGACACTTTTCGCGTACAGATTAGCAGCAAGAAACCCGCATTCGCCTTCTAGTGCCGATCTGATCAAATATAAGCACCAATTATGAGAAGCCACAAAGAGTGTGATTGATCGGATCAGTGAACAATAATTTTCAATGAAACGAGAAGAATAATGAGGATACTTATAAAAACAAGTCGGGCAATATAAAAAAATGAAACTAAAAATAAAAATTAATGGTATTCTAACTTTGTAACTTTTAAAGGTGAGAGACTCGAATACTAATGAGAGTTTTCAAGAATTTACTGTGGAGTTAAGCACTTCATATTTGTTGACTTGATGATGTGATCCAAGAACTCCTTCTCATCTTGAAGAACTGTGTTCACAGCAACCTGAAAAGAGGTAACAGCTTAGTCTTTGATATCCACATTTGAATGCATTATTCGATATGGTAAGAACTCATGGGAGAAAAAAGAAAATTATATCAAGAAACAGCACAAACGATGAACAGTGCCAAGTAGAAGTAAGAAATAAAAGACAGAGCAATAGTTTTCCTGAAGTCCTGCAATATAGTAAATTTATACAAATCGGGGGGAATGAATATTCCTAGTGTCATTTGCAGCAACAGGCAAGTGCTAGAAAACTAGCATCTTCCCAAACCTAGTGTTAGCTAACTTACAACTGTTCAAATTGCACAAAAAACGGCAAAACCACGAAACCTTACAAGCTTCATTTTTTTAATTTACTTCTTGTGAAGAATATGATATGCCCTAAAGAGTTTATTCATGAAGAAAGCTACCCGACCTATATCCAGACAGGGATGGACATGAGTATCATGTCAACAAGTATCAAACATGCCAATCGTCCAGGAGAAGCTTTTCCTACACATCACTCTGCTTACTAAAAAAACCAAATTGTCTTCCAGCCAAGCAACAACTCCAACGCAACGTACTTCACTCAAAAGTGTAAGAGGCTTAAAAGTACAGGATGAACTGAACTATTCTTCGAATTAAATTATTCCGCACATCGCAAAAGGCGTAAGCAAGAAGCAAATCCCCTAGAGGGGTCCTAGTGTTAATTTTAATGATTGAAAAGGACTAATAAATAATCAAATTTCCCCTCGAATATAGAAACAAATTAGAGATAATCTGCTGGTGGCGAAGATGTTATCTGTTTCAAATTCAATTTATCACAATATCGGATATGTTTACGTGATATCAAGTCAAACTCAACCGAAAAGCTTCCAGAAAAGGTCACATTAGTTCTATATATACCAATGAATATATATTCATCCTGAAAGATGGATTACCTTGTTTTCCCACTCAAACTCAGCCCACATAGTTCTGAATGCTACATCAGCACATGTTGCAGGAGAAATGTAATCCATTATATCAATATGGATGTCATTGAGGACAACAACATTTCGCTCAAGAACGTTTGAAGTCTCGTAGACAATGTTCCCAAAAATCACTCCCGTTTCAGTTGAAGAAACCTTAATGTTGGCTCTTATCTGCTTGCTCGATTCTGGTGCTAGTGTGTAGTTCTGTGGACGCTCCACGAGTTTCAGATCGCCCATAGTTGCCAACTCCAAGCACAAATTCTGAAGTGTCTCCTTGGTACGATTGATGACAGTAACATCGAGGACGATGTCATAATGATGAACTGTCACATACGCTTCAGCGTATACAGGATCACTGAATCCTGTGAGCTGAAGAATACGATTAAGTTTATTTGCATCATCACCATCCTTCATGAACTCCCCAGTAGCACGCTTCAGATCATCCTGCACTGCATCTTCCAACTCAAGCTGGCTCATACCCTGCAAATTATGTAAATTCAGAAAAAAACACAAACACACACACACACACACACACACACACACACACAAAAAAAAACAGAAGCAAGATGGCCACAAGTGGAGAGAGAAGAAAGATAAAAGCTGCAAATCTAACAATGACAAAACACATTCATAAAACCAATACAGTTAGCTACTAGCTAGGTTCTACTAGAAACATTTACCAAATTCATCACCACAGTGAAATCTAAGCTGTCGAGAATATTTAAAAAGAAAAAAGAAGAGAAAATGAAAGGAAACGAGCGAGAGAGAGAGAGAGAGAGTGCGCGATGAAATCTAACATTGTCTAAGCAAACCTTCCACTGGAAAAGCCTTCGCACAACCATAAACTTCTAAAACCAATACGCTTACACACACACAAAAGAAATAAAAGGAGACTTGGATGATCTTGTGGATGTAAAAGTTTTTGGCAGCAAGTTTGCCCCCAAAGCATATGATATATCCATTATACATAAACTAAGTATTAAAGAATTCTTTAGGGGGGAAAAAGAATTGATCAAGAAAGACCTTCCCAGCAAACTCATTTTTCAGAAACCCCAAAGGAAACTATTTTGCCCATGATTAATGCAAAGACCGTGAAAAGGTGCATCATGTACGGTGGACTAAGGCTTAGTTTGGCCCCCATTTTGGTGCTTCTCCTTTTTTTTAAAGCACAATTTCATGTTAATTTATTTGGTAACTAATTTATGAGCTTTGAAAAAATTGAACTTGGGGCTTTTTTGGGAAAGCTTTTAAAAACTCTAGAATGGAGCTTTTAAAAGCTCAAGGTTGTTTTTTGGTTTCATGATGTTTTTTTGAAGAGTAATGTATCACTTGTACAAAATTATCAAACAACTTAATAATAAATTTCATAAGCTACTTTTAAATAGCCACGTGGGGGCCAAACTAAGCCTAAGAGAACCAAGGTAATAACATAAATATAAATAGAAGCTCAGCAAAATTGATAACACGAAAGAAGAGTGTGACTAAGAAATCTCTTTGTCATCTCAATATATCATGTGGCAAGTACCATTGACAGCATGACAGTACCATTGACAACATGACATATAATTACGTAAGGCATAACAAAAATATTTATTAGGATCAAATCATTGCATCTTATGACCCGAAATGGCTAGGTGTCAGAATTCATGTACACCAATTACCAGGTAAAAGAAAGACAAGTATATCTGGATGTATATAAGGCAAGGTAAAATTACTTCATTAAACAAAACACAATAGCAGAGGTGTTGAATTACCTTCCTGCTCTTCAAGTGGTAGAAGTCAATAAGGTCATCTGGCTGAGCATGAGATATCTGAGCCTTAGCTCTAATTTCCTCTGTTTCACGGAACTGCTTATCCGCGAGCATTTTCACAAAACTCTGTCGGCAAGATTGCAACCATATCTTCCTTATCTCATCACCGGTATTACACAGCAATCTAATGCACAGGACAATCCTATCATAAGAGTCATTGTCAATTGGGTGCGAAAGAAATGAAGATTGTCCAAGTTGCAGCAAAGAAACCATGATCAACAAGGTCTGTGTTGTAGTTTTGTTCACTTCAGCTTTAGAAGTCCGAACCTCTTCCAATCTCAATATAAGCTTCGTCAGAGCGCATGACACAACTGCGCCAAGGAAAAAATCGCCATTAAGAATCAGCGATCTCAAGTTTCCAACAGAAGTTAAGGATCCTTGAACAAGTGTTGGTGGTGACATGGCAGTTTCCAAGGCGGCACTCTGGGTAGCATATGTCCCATCCGCAAGAATAGCAGGTCTTCTAGAAGACACGGTGATAGTGTTCACCTGCTGCGAACTCTTTGAAGCATCTTGACCCTCTCCTTCCTCTGTGATCGTATAGAATGGGAGATCCCCGAGGCACTGCTTAATAGTTGCAATACCACTCTCAACTTCAGAAAGTGAAAGACAGTACTCGCCAATGATCCAAAGAGCACAAGAACACACACGTGCAGCACGGATCTGATAGAAAGTGTCCAAAAGCCTTGTTATTATAGAGACCCTCAATTTTGGGTTGGTTTCGATTATCTCCCTTACAAAGACAACCACATCAATAGCTGAAGCAACATTGCTGTCTCCCAAGAAATCCATCAAAAGATGGACCACCGTGCTTGCCACCTCTGGGAATTTGATTGCACATGAATGAATGGCCTGAACAAGCATTTGCCGGTATTCCCCATTCTTCTCAGCCTCTGCACTCTGTGTCTTCATGACTTCCTTCTTTAAGTAAAGAACAACTTCATCAATGTTTCGGGGAGTTATCAACTCAAGAGAAATGTCAATTGTTTTTCTGCGAATGTCGAGATTCTGGCTCGAAAGTGCCCTAAGAATATCCATTATCATATCAACCATAATATCTCTATGCGAAGATTTGAGCTCACTAATCCGATCTAGGACAATAAGCTTGACATTGTTGTCACTCTGAGAGAGCAGAAGCTGGCAGTAAGTGTTCGCGGCAGCTCTGATTGCCGTAGGGGCTGAGGAGAGAGAAACAAGAGTCCCAGCGCACTCGTAAGTTACAGCTGCTGACGGGACATTTAGCAATGATATAATTATCTTTATGTACTTCCCCTTTTCTCCCTTGTTTGCTCTACATACTTTACGGATCAATTCCAAAACAACCATTTGTAGTTGTTCACCCCAGTCATTGATTCTATCGACATGGTTTAGGAGGTAATTCACCGCCCGATCTTGGGCACAATTGAACAACATAAGGAACGCATTCCGCTTAGACGCTGTATCCTGCTCCGTAGAGAGCACCTTCTCGATCAAATCGGGGGCATTATCCAACAACTGCTCTCCTTGAGGAAGCTTATATATAGACATTACAGCAAGAATTGCATTCCTCCTAACAAACGGGTTACGATGCTCCAAATTCGTCAAAACCGTGGGGATCAACGGCTCGATAACCTCGGTCTCTCTCAACCGACAAAGGAACCGAAGTGTCACGCCTCGGATGTACTCATTCGGGTGATTTAGATTGTTCAGTAAGTTTTGGCAGATCAAAATCATTTCCTGAAGCACTTTCCCTTTTGAATCCGTTTTTTCGATGATCTCAAAATACAGAAGCAATAACTTCTGGACCGTGTGGTCTTCGGACGGCAATACGTATCGGACAATGGTGATGAACAAGTGGGGGATGGTTTCACCATTCAGCAAAAGCATAATAGCTTTCTTCATAGCCTCGATCTTGGAGGGAACGTCGTTCCCTTCCAGAGCTTCCTTGATCTCATTGGCGAGTGCTGGTGTTCCTTTATCGAAGTGAACGAGCAGTGTGCAAGATTTCTCCATTTTTTTTTTCTGTTTCTCTCTCTAAAACTCCCAGTCCGTCTCTCTATCTCTATCTCTCTAAAACTTAGATCTGGCGATTGATTATTAAAAAAAAAAAAAAACAGATCTGGCAATTGAGAGAACTAAATTAACACAATAATTAGATCTGGGAATGTAAGAACTATATCAAAATTTAAACAATATATAATTGATCAATTGTACAAGAAAAGTATGATCTGTGAATGAATTTAATAGTTAGAGGGATTGAAGAAACCTTGACTTGGATTTAAGGTGGAATCAACGAAGGCATTGCAGGAAATTTGCGGAAGACGATGGCCAATTCAGTTACAGGTTGCAGAGCTATTCCAATTGTGATTTACAGAGAGAGAGAGAGAGATTTACAGATGTTATATATGAGCGAGCTAATGACGAGTGATGGCGCTATTGGAAACCTTTCGTCTTCGTGACGACCCGACACATCCGGGTTCGGACTTTTCTGGTTCATCGGGCTGGGTCAGTGGCAGACCCCATTTTGTGTTAGAGGAGGCCTAGTTCTATGCAGGGGTTCGGTGCAGCGCCTCTGAGAAAAGAAATTTATCTATTTATACGTATTTTTTATGCAAAACAAAGAGTCGAATGAATAGTTGTGGCAATTAGATTTAGGGATTGTTTATCTCCACATATGAATAAGGGGGTATTACTCTTCCCCTTCACTATTAATAGGGACTTTAAATGTCACACGGCCACACTAGTGGATATTGCTATTAATCCTGCAATGTTATTCTTCCAAAAAATTTTATCCCCAAATGTGATTTCTAACACATTACCATTTCAACATAATAAGTAGACGCTATGTGTTAAGAACCCTACATATAAAGTCACAAATTTGGGAGGGGGCCTTATGTACAATGTTTTCGAATCTTCAAAATTTTATATAGAGCCCCAAAATTTTCAAATATTTTACAAGGGTCATGGCCCGCCCAAGTCTCTCTACAGGTCCGCCCCTGGGCTGGGTTGATATATGGGGACTAGGCCACAAGTGAAAAGCGCTTCGTGCATGAGAAAGTCTCAAACAAAAAGATTCAGTTCACAAGTGAATCGGTTTTATAATCAATGCATTTTTGCTTACTCAATGCTCACATAACTCTCCTATTGACCAATGCAGTGAGAGAGTTTGGTATAAGAGTCTTTGCCCAGTCTAAAACTCTCTTAAAACTTGAATGTTTGTCATTTGAATAACAATTACATAAAAAGTGAATTCTAAACTGAATCTAGTCTAACTTTAGACTTTTTCAAACCGACCTTAGTCTACTTTCTATGTGGCGTTTGTGAGAAACAATGTTGTGTTGGATTGACACAAAATCAATTATAAGAGAGTATTTAGAGCCTGTGTTGGTGTGGCGATGTAATAGCTTTCCAAGAGTGTTGACATCAAAAGCTAATAGTGACTTGTTTGGGAAGTGAAATACAATCGCGCAAACGCTTTCGAATATGGGTTTTTGGCCTGATATGATCACGCTGGGGTCACCCAGCTTTAAAAAATCACAATCAAATTGGAATGGGTAAATTTATTCACACCCACCTATTTTACTCGTTACACCTACTTTTTAACAAATTTTTCCATCACTATTATACCCCTTATTCAAAATGACGCACAAAGACAAAGGAATAAAAACAAGGAAAAATTGGCTAAAAGGTCATTAAGAAGGGCTTTATTGGGATCAAGGACAACTTAAAATACACATTGGGTATGAGTCCTCCCAATGTCCATAGACAAAAATACCCTCACCTTCAACCTCTAACCCTAAACAAATCCTAGCCACCATTACCACTACTCCACACCACCTCCGACCACCACCCTTGCCACCTCCGGCCACCACCCTCGCCATCTCCGGCGACCACCACCCTCATCTCCGGCGACCACCACATGGCCATCTCCGGCGACCACCTCCATTGCACTTTTTGACCACCACATGCAACACCACTCCTAACCACTAGTGACCACTCCCTACCACTCGATTGACCTCCAGCCACCACCCTCGCCATCTCCGGCGACCACCACCCTCTCAATCTCCGACGAGCACTCAATAAGTCAAATTTGACTTAGGATATATCCTAAGTGAAATTTATCTTACAAATTTCTCTATTCAAATGGGACGGTGGTGATGGTGGTGGTGGTGGCGGTGGAGACTGGTGGTGGTGGTGGATTAGGGACGGTGGCGGTAGAGACTGGTAGTGGTGGTGGTGGAGGTGGAAGTGTCGATGGTGGAGGTGGACTGAGATCAGTCATCGTAAGAGAAATTTCTCTTAGGATGACTGAGATCAATTTGGCCATGATTTTTGTGTGGCCGGCGGTGGTGGTGGCCGGAAGTGGAGGTGGCAATGGAGGGGGAAGACAGAGAGATGGTGGTGGTGGTGGCTATGGAGGGGGAGGAGAGAGAAAGTTAGAGAGAGAAGAGAGTTGGGGTAGTGGTGATGGCTCCGGCGACGGCTCCGGCTCCGGCGACGACGAGGACTACTCCGGTAGTGGCTCCGGTGGTGGTGGTTGTGTTGGTGGTGGCTATGGAGGGAGGAGGAGAGAAAGTTAGAGAGAGAAGAGAGATGGTGGGGCCAAAATTAGGCTCATTCACTAGTGGACCATCGGTTTAGTTCCGTTCGATTTAATATAATTTCATGGTTCGGTTCGGTTCAGTTTTTACACCCCTAGGGGTGATCCAAAATACCAATCAATACAAGCACAAAAGATAGAAGCAAAAGAATGCTAAGAAAAAGGGATGTGCTATATTTTTCAAAAACTGATACAAGGACCGTGGATGATGAGAATGTTACTTATTACTCTGGTTCAATGATAACAGCACAGAAGACATTCAATTCCTAATACTAGAACGGGGAAGGAGAGTTAGAACCCAAAACCACTTAAAACAAATCAGCGGTCGCCCACTTCCCCTGTCGCACAATTGATGTCAAAAAGCGGAAAAAAAATGAAAAATCTATGAACCGGTTGTTCTGTCCATTCAAGTGCCTCCTTTCTGTTTAAGTGTAATCTTGTCCCCAAGACTAAGGGCAAGGCCTCGAGTCTTACTTCTTATCCGAATGTACCCACTCAGTTTACTGTCTGCTTGTTTCTCAATGCTCACATTAACCAAAGCATCCTCTCCAAAGACGCTTTTTGCATACAGGTTGGCAGCAAGGAACCCGCATTCGCCTTCCTGTGCCGATCTGATCAAAGATTAGCAACTATTATGAGAAGCCGCAAAGAGTGTGATTGGTCAGGTCAGTGAGAAATAAGTTCCAATGAAAAGAGAAGAATAATGAGAATAGTTATAAAACAACTCGGGCAACATAAAAAAATTAAAAATTAAAAAATTAATTACTAACGGTGTTCTAACTTTGTAACTTTTTAAGGGTGAGAGACTCAAATACTAATAAGAGTTTTAAAGTATTTACTGTGGAGTTAAGCACTTCATATTTGTTGACTTGATGATGTGGTCCAAGAACTCTTCCTCATCTTGAATAACTGTGTCCACAGCAACCTGAAAAGAGGTAACAACCTAGTCTTTGATATCAAAATTTGAATGCATCACTCTAAAAGGGTACGAACTTCTGGCAGCAAAATAAAATTATATCACGAAATAGCACAAAAGATGAATAGTGCGCCAAGCAGAAGTATGCAAGTGCTAGAAAACTAGCATCTAAAAAGTTACAAAGTTAGAAATGTATGCAAGTGCTACAAAAAACTAGCATCTTCCCAGACCTAGTGTTAGCTGACTTCAACAGTTCCAATTGCATGAAAAAGGGCAAGAAGCCGGAAAACCTTATACCCTGAAGAGTTGATTTATGAAGAAAGCTACCCAATCTACGTCCAAGCAGGGGGACGGGGATGGACATGAATCATGAGTATCATGTTAACAAGTATCCAACATGCCAATTGTCCAGGGGGAAGCTTTCTTACATATCACTGCTTACATAAAATTACCAAATTGTCATCCCAGTCAAATGGAGACTCGAACGCAATTTACTTGACTCAAATGTGTAAGAGGCTTAAAAGTTTAAAGCAATGGTCAAATTAAACTATTCTTTGAATTAAATTATTCTTCACATCCAAAAACGCTTAAGCAAAAAGCAAATTCTCTAGAGCGAGTCTAGAGATTATCTTCATGCTAGAAAAAGAGTAATAAACAATCAAAATACATGTTGAATATTGAAACAAACTAGAGATAATCTGCTGGTGGCAAGGATGACGTCTATCAAAAAGTTTCAGAGAAAATATAAAAATGGGTAACATTCGATTTATCATGGTATCTCTTATGTCAACATGATATCAACTCAAACTCCACTGAAAATCTTCCGTCACATTAGTAAGATGATACCAGAAAATATACATATATACATCCTAAAAGACAGTTACCTTGTTTTCCCACTCAAACTCAGCCCACATAGTTCTGAATGCTACAACAGCACATGTTGCCGGACAAATGTAATCCATTATATCAATATGGATGTCATTGAGGACGACAACATTTTGCTCGAGAACATTTGAAGTCCCATAGACAATGTTCCCAAATATCACTCCTGTTTCAGTAGAAGAAACCTTAATGTTGGCTCGGATCTGCTTGCTTGATTCTGGTTCTAGTGTGTAATTCTGTGGACGCTCCACAAATTTGAGATCACCCATGGTTGCCAACTCCAAGCACAAATTCTGAAGGGTCTCCTTGGTACGATTGATGACAGTAACATCGAGGAAGATGTCATAATGATGAACTGTCACATATGCTTCAGCGTATACAGGGTCACTGAATCCTGTGAGCTGAAGAATACGATTAAGTTTATTTGCATCATCACCATCCTTCACGAACTCCCCAGTAGCACGTTTCAGATCATCCTGCACAGCATCTTCCAACTCAAGCTGGCTCAGACCCTGCAAATTATGTACATTCAGAAAAAGAACATAGAAAAAGCAAGATGGCCACAAGTGGCAAGAGAAGAAAGATGAAAGCTGCAAATCTACCAATGACACAACACAAAAGTTCACATAACCAATACAGTTACATTAACTTACTTACCAAATTTTTCTAGGAAAAAACCAAAAAAAAAACAACTTACTTACCAAATTCATCATCACGGTGAAATCTAAGCTGTCGTGAATTTAAAAAAGAAACGAAAATAACTTGAGAGAAAGGAGTGAGCAAGCGAGAAAGAGGAGGAGGAAGAATGTGTGATGAAGTCTAACACATTTCCTAAGCAAAACCTTTCACTGGAAAAGGCTTCTCACTACCATAACCCTGAAGATATCATCCAAAGCAATATGCTTACGAGCAAAATATATATATATATACCAAAGAAAAAGAAAATGAAAGGAAACTAGGATGAATATACTGCACAGCCCTTGCGAAAGTCAAAGTTCTTGGAAGTGAGTTTGTCCCAAAGCATATGATACCTCCCTTCTAATCTAACTAAGCACTAAAGAATTTTGAAAAAAAAAAATTAACTGAAAGGAAAGGGAATTGATCAAGAAAGAGACCTTCCCAGTAAACTCACTCTTCAATAACCCCAAAGGAACCTATTTTGCCCATGTTCAATGCAAAAGGGCAGGAAAAAGCGCACCAAGGCTTAGTTTGGCCCCCACGTGGCTTTTTAAAAGGAGCTTATGAAATTTATTACTAAGTTGTTTGATAATTTTATACTAGTGACACACACTCTTCAAAAAAACATCGTGAAACAAAAAAGAAACCTTGAGCTTTTAAAAGCTCCATTCTAGAGCTTTTAATAGCTCCCCCAAAAAAAGCCCTAAGTTCAATATTTGCAAAGCTCATAAACTAGTTATCAAATGAATTAACATGAAATTGTGCTTTAAAAAAGGAGAAGTACCAAAATGGGGGCCAAACTAAGCCCAAGTATGGTGGATTAGGAGAAGCAATGTAATAATCGTAAATATAAACACAAGGTCAGAAACATTGATAAGGTAAAAGAAGAGATGACTAAGAAGTCAATTTGCAAACTCCATATATCATCTGCAATACCCATTGACAGCATGGAATATAGTTACGGAAGGCACAGCAAAAAAATTATCAGGATCAATCATAAAGATATGAGACCTGAAATAGACATGCTTATAACACTTCGGTTATATGTCAGAAATCAGATTTCATGTATGCCAATTACCAAGTAAAAGAGAGACAAATCTATATAAATGATTATCAGGCTAGGCAAAATTACTTCATTAAACAAAACAAAGTAGCAGAGGAGTTGTTTTACCTTCCTGCACTTCAAGTGGTAGAAGTCAATAAGGTCACCTGGCTGAGCATGAGATATCTGAGCCTTAGCTCTAATTTCCTCTGTTTCATGGAACTGCTTATCTGCGAGCATTTTCACAAAACTCTGCCGGCAAGATTGCAACCATATCTTCCTTATCTCATCACCAGTGTTACACAGCAATCTAATGCACATGACTATCCTATCATAAGAGTCATTGTCAATTGGGTGCGAAAGAAATGAAGATTGTCCAAGTTGCAGTAAAGAAACCATGATCAACAAGGTCTGTGTTGTTGTTTTGTTCACTTCAGCTTTAGAAGGCCGAACCTCTTCCAATCTCAATATAAGCTTTGTTAGAGCGCATGCCACAACTGCGCCAAGGAAAAAATCGCCATTAAGAACCAGCGATCTCAAGTTTCCAACAGAAGTTAAGGATCCTTGAACTAGTGATGGAGGTAACATAGCAGTTTCCAAGGCAGCACTCTGGGTAGCATATGTCCCATCCGCAAGAATCGCAGGTCGTCTAGAAGACATGGTGATGGTATTCACCTGCTGAGAATTCTTTAGAGCAGCTTCACCCTCCTCTTCCTCCTTGATAGTATAGAATGGGAGATCCCCGAGGCACTGCTTAATAGTTGCAATACCACTCTCAACTTCAGAAAGTGAGAGACAGTACTCGCCAATGATCCAAAGAGCACAAGAACACACACGTGCAGCACGGATCTGATAGAAAGTGTCCAAAAGCCTTGTTATTATAGAGTTCCTCAATTTTGGGTTTGTTTCGATTATCTCCCGCACAAAGACAACCACATCAATAGCTGAAGCAACGTTGCTGTCGCCCAAGAAATCCATCAAAAGATGGACCACCGTGCTCGCCACCTCTGGGAATTTGATTGCACATGAATGAATGGCCTGAACAAGCATTTGCCGGTATTCCCCATTCTTCTCGGCCTCTGCACTCTGTGTCTTCATGACTTCCTTCTTTAAATAAAGAACAACTTCATCAATGTTTCGGGGAGTTATCAACTCAAGAGCAATGTCAATTGTTTTTCTGCGAATGTCCAGATTTGGGCTCGAAAGTGCCCTAAGAACATCCATTATCATATCAACCATAATATCTCTATGCAAAGATTTGAGCTCATTAATCCGATCGAGGACTATAAGCTTGACATTGTTGTCACTCTGGGAGAGCAGAAGCTGGCAGTAAGTGTTTGCGGCAGCTCTGATCGCCGTAGGGGCTGAGGAGAGAGAAACAAGAGTCCCAGCGCACTCGTAAGTTACAGATGCTGATGGGACATTCAGCAGTGATACAATGATCTCTATATACTTCCCCTTTTCTCCCTCGTTTGTTCTACAAACTTTACGGATCAACTCCAAAACAATCATTTGAAGTTGTTCACCCCAGTCATTGATTCTATCGACATGGGTTAGGAGATAATTCACCGCCCGATCTTGGGCACAATTGAACAACATAAGGAACGCATTTCTCTTCGACGATGTATCCTGCTCCGTAGAGAGCACCTTCTCAATCAAATCAGGGCCATTATCCAACAACTGCGCGCCTTGGGGAAGCTTATATATAGACATTACAGCAAGAATTGCATTCCTCCTAACAAACGGGTTAGGATGCTCCAAATTCGTCAAAACCGTGGAGATCAAAGGCTCAATAACCTCGATTTCTCTCAACCGACAATGAAACCGAAGTGTCACGCCTCGTATATACTCATTTGGGTGATTTAGATTGTTCAATAAGTTTTGGCAGATCAAAATCATTTCCTGAGGCACCTTCCCATTCGAATCAGTTTTATCGATGATCTCAAAATACAGAAGCAATAGCTTCTGGACCGTGTGGTCTTCGGATGGCAATACGTATCGGACAATGGTGATGAACAAGTGGGGGATGGTTTCGCCATTCAGCAAAAGCATAATAGCTTTCTTCATCGCCTCGATCTTGGAGGGAACGTCGTTCCCTTCCAAAGCTTCCCTGATCTCATTGGTGAGTGCGGGCGTTCCTTTGTCAAAGTGAACAAGCAGTGAGCAAGATTTCTCCATTTTTTTTTTCTGATTCTCTCTCTAAAACTCTCAGTCCCTCTCTCTCTAAACTTAAATCTGGCTCCAAAAAAAAAAAAAACAAAAACTAGATCTGGTAATTGAAATGATAATCAGATCGGGAAAAGTATGATCTGTGAATGAAAATCAGATCGGGAAAAGTATCAAAAACTAAATCAAAATTTAAACAATAACCATTAATGAATTGTAGAAGAAAAGTATGATCTGTGAATGAATCTAATAGTTAGAGAGATTGTAGGCGGAATCAACTAAGGCATTGCCGAAAATTTGGGGAAGACGATTGACATTTCAGTTACACACACACACACACAGAGAGAGAGAGAGAGAGAGAGAGAGAGAGATCCTATACAAATGCGAGCGATTGACGAGAGAGAGTTATTTAAACCTTTGTGTTGGTGACGACCCGATTACATTTCGGGTTCGGACTTGCCCGTTCATCGGGCTGGGTTGATTTATGGACCTAGGCCCTAAACTTTGAGAAACATTTAGCTCATTAGTGGGCTTTAACCCCTTATTTAGGTAAAATTACACTTATCTATATCTTAAAGTATCAAATAAATAGAGGCCCAGGGCCTTCCCTTGAATTTTAAAGAATTACATTGACCTCCCTTGATATCTTGTAATTGACATTATATGCCTTTCGTTAGTCAATTGGCATTTTACTCTTGTCAAAGTCATGGCAATAAAAGAGGACAAAATAAGGGGATTGCAATTCCTACTCCAAAATTGAAGTAATGCACTTCATGGTACTTCATAGTGTTTTTCCTCTCCTTATTGATTCACATCAGAGTGTGAATAAATGGGTATGAAATTTGGATGTTTAGCATTACCCTTGTTTAAAAAAGTGATGGTAGTGTATTTGTGTTTGTGATGCTTTAACCCAGCTAAGCACAGCCCAACAATGGTTCAATAGTGGTGGTCCAAAATACCAATCAAGAAAAAAGAATAAAAAGAATAAAGAATAAAGAAAAAGGATTAAGAAAAGGGATGTTATATTTTTCAAGAGCTTATACTATGTCTATGGACGATGAGAATGTTACCTGTTACTCTGGTTCAACGACAACAGAATCTCATCATATCTACTATGTTCACTCTATAACCTGACCGTATATATATATATATATTCATATCTCTTTCAATCATGTTGTAGTTGTTATCTCTACTTATAGCCAATTTGGATTAGCTAAAATATTAAGTGATTGTTTTTAAGTGATGAAATATTAAGAGCCCGTATGGGTTAGCTGAAATATAAAGTAATTATTTTTTAAATGATAAAACAATCAGTGATTGTTTTTTAAGTGATGAAATATTAAGTTATTTGGTGTTTGGGTTAGCTAAAATATTAAGTTATTGTTCTAAATAAGAGTGTTTGGCAAACAAGTTGAAAAAGTTATTGTTTGTATAAAATGTATGGATTGTGCCTAAAAATTTCATTAGTGGAATTGTTTTCTAATTATGATTTGATTCCTTATTTGGTGGTTTCATTATCAAATAAGGATTCCTTTGATGGTGAAAGTTACCTATTTTATATAAGAATGTTTGTTAGAGTATTCCTTGTTGTACAAGACTTACCATAGGGGCAAATCCTACTATAAGTAGGATGGGACTCTACAATATGTATAAATATAGGGCTAACTCAATGGATTTGAAAAACCCACATTCTACATACACAAGAGAGGGTTGCAAACTAGTGAGAGAGAGATTAATTTCTAGCAATTGTGTGTGTGTCATATAACTTGGTTGGAGAGTTATACATGTGAGGTCTTGAGTGCTTGTAATATTCATATTAATCGAGGGGATTGTCTTTGCACGTGGACGTAGGCATTGTTGGGCCGAACCACATTTAAAACTTATTGTGGTGGTTTGCTTGATTTTTCTTTGGTAGTTGTGTGGTTCTTGTTCTATTTATCTCCATCTTCGTGGGTGTGGTTTTCTTGTTGTGATTATGTGCCCATTCCCAACATAAAATGACCAAAAAGGACAACATGATAGTTTTCAACTCTTTTGTTTTCAAGTGGTATGGAAGGCATTTTTGTCTTTTAACAAATTAAAAATAAAATTAATACTTCGTTTGGATAGAGAGAAATGGAGAGAAGAGAAGAGAAAGGGGACAACTTTCTCTCCATCTCTCTCGTTTGGTAACTTAAGTGGGGAGTGAAGATTAGAAAAGTGGGGAGAAAATGGAGAAAAAATAGCCCAATTTTTTATTTTTATTTTTTTTAAATGGTAAATATTTTCCAAAAAAAGAATGTACAAAATGTACAAGGGGTGTACCCCAATATAAAACAATGAGCTCATTGCACGAGGACATGAAGCAAAAGCAGCCAAGACATCAAAAACGATGGCAGGCCCTACAAGTTACAAAAGAACAAACTGAAGGGCTACCAAGCATCCAATGCAACACAAAGTTACATACTTAACAAATTAGAATGTGCAAATATCCCATAAGGGCCATTAGGTCCAAATACAAATAATCCTATCAAAATTTGAATGGTTTCCCCACTTCACCCTGATTTGTGCATTGACTTGAGATATCAGGTTCTTCAGAAGAATTTCTTTGGGATTGGAGGTATTTTTAAACGTCCTATTATTTCGCTCTCTCCATAACCCATAGACTATCACTCCAAGACACATTTTAGGTATCACATGTAAGTTTGTCTTGCGTTTCAACCTTTGAGCCATCAAATCTAGAGTGTCAGCCCAGCTATGACCTTGCCAAGGTAATCCACATCTATTCATAAGGTCTTGCCATACAAAAGTAGAATAAGAACAAGTAAAATTAAGTGGTCATGTGTTTCCATATACTTATGACAAAGCATGCAAGCTTATGGGCCAAGAGTAAAATTAGAAATTCTATCATGTGTAGAAAGTCTATTTTGGGCAGCTAACTAGAGAACAAAGCTATGTCTGGAACTACACTCGGAGTGCCATACAATATTATACCATGGGACCACAGGGTGATGAATCCTCAAATGGTCCCATATAAGAGAATTGATGAATACGCCATTAGGGATTATAGTCTATTTCACAGTATCAAGACAACTTTTAGATTTATATAAATTAGACAAAACATTTCTGACTTCATTAAGCTCAACGGAGTTGTTCCTAGGCCAATTCCAATCCAACCCCCTAATGATGCGGCTAACCTTAGCATTAAGATTAAGCGTGGAATCATAAACAATACTATCTGAGTATTTATCAAACATAGGTCCCAAAGGGAGCCAATTATCAAACCAGAGAGAAGTATAATTACCATTACCAATGCAATGTATTATAAAAGGTTTGGCTATTTTTCTAAGTTTTAATACCTTCCTCCAATACCATGAGCACTGGGAAGGAATTTTGGCTTGCCAAAGGCTCTTATCTTTTAGCATATACTTATGGATCCATTTGTTCCACAAGGACTTATTAGAAGGGTTCAATAAATTCCCAATATGTTTTAGATTCAAAACAGTGTTGACCAAAAAGACATCTTTGATACCCAAAACCCTTTCCTTTTTTGGTCTACAGACTTTATCCCATGCAACTTTAGCTCCAGAGATTTTATATGTCTTGCCAGACCAGAGAAATCTGTCCATAGATTGGGATACTTGCTTGAGAACTCCTTTAGGCAATACAAACATTCGAGACTAATAGAGTTGAATCATTGTCAAGACAGAGCTAATGAGCTGGGCTCTACCTGCATCAGATAAAAATTTCGATGTCCAAGAATTAACTCTAGCATGTATTTTATTGACCAAGCCCTTACAATCTTGTTTCTTAAGTTTTGAAGTAATAAGAAGGACTCCAAGATATCTAATTGGGAGAATGTCGTTCTCAAAGTGAAGAATATTAACAATATCATCAATCATATCTCCCTCAACATTTGAGAAGAAAAGGCAACTAAGCATTGTTGGCTTGTAAGCCAGTTAAGTTAAAGAACTGGTTTAGAGTTATTCTAACCAAGTTGGCAGCCCATTGAAAAATATAAGATGATCATCAGCGAAGCAGAGGTGTGAAATCTTTAATTTACCACATTTCCAATGGTAAGTAAAAGGATCCCTATGAATATTAGGATGTAAGAGCTGACTCAGGGTATCCATAATGATAATAAATGAGTAAGGAGATATAGGATCACCTTGTCGTAATCCTATAGCACCTTCAAAAAACTCCCACAGATTCACCATTAAAATTAATAGAATATCGAGGGGTAGTAACACAAGCTATAATCCATTTCTTAAGGTTAGGAGGGAAACCAAGAACATCGAGTAAATCAATGAGAAATTCCCAACTAACGCTACCATAGGCCTTCATAATATCAACCTTAGTTGCAACTCTAGGTTCACCCATCAGTTTATGATAATCTCTAAGAAGATCTTGGGCAAGAAGAACATTATCACTTATTTTTCTACCTTTAATAAAAGCCAACTGGGCTTGATCAATAAAATTAGGAAGGATTGTTTGAAGTCTGCTAGCAATAATTTTAGATTTAGAGAGAGGAGCTCCTCATTTTCTCTAGAGTTCTCTCACTGTCATGCTAATTATGGGGTGTAATAAAAAAAATCAAGGTAAAGGTGAAGGTCCTTTAAAGAAATATGTTGATCTTCATTGCAACAATAACCCATTTTTAAAGTGGGCCATTAATACTGCAATTCAGTCTAAGGCTCCTGGTTCCACAAGTTCTTTGAATAAACATGAAGCCACTACTTCTTCAGTTCTTAAAGACTCAATGCCAACCTCACAAGAGCACTTTCAAGGGTTGTCTCTTTCTGAATCTACTGGAAATGATTTCATCATTTCTAATCCTTCAAAGTCAGAGATATTTGGGATTAGTAATGAAGGAATCTAGTACATGTCTAGGAAATGTTTTTGCTAATGCAGAATTTGAGTTACCTGAGGATTGGGAGGATTATGGTTCAACCCAATCTGAAAGTGAGGACGGGAATGGTTCTTTAGAGCATCAATTTAGACATACACATCCAAGATTCTACTGAGATTCTTAAATGTAAATTGAATGTTGTCCAGGAGCATATTCGACAGTTACAAGATGATAGAAAATCTCAAATTATCCTCCCCTCTCCTGCATTTAGGGAAAAATCCAATACTGGTAGAAAGCTATTTGCTAGAAAATCTCTTGGTAGCAAGCTTTCATAGCACGATCACAAGGATCATAACCTTGCTAATAGTGGAGATGAGGGGTACTTTAAAAGGCCTCGCACCCCTACTAATACTTATCTATGGTAACAAAAGAAGGTCCAATCTCACTCAGACCCTGAAATTCCCAATTTGAAAGCTTCAAATTCTTGCTTGGCTGGTAGTCGATCTGCTAAGGAAAATGCTCAAGGTACTAAGTTTGAACCGAAAAATGATGATAGCCTAAACTCCAAGTTGTTTCTAGCATGTGGGTCTCACGCTCCTAGCCTTAAGAGTCTCAATGGTCATATGCTCATTAACTCCAATCTGCATAAAGTAGAACATCACATGGGCTACAACAACTTTATCTTAAAATCTGGAACTTTGTCTCCTTTGTTTATTTCGGATTATAATAAAGATTTGCCTTCCCTAACAAATGGTAGTGAGTCCCACACCCCTGAGTTGTCTTCCACTATGGATCCCAAAGGGCATAAAGATATTGATATTTTAGTGGAGAAAATTGACTATAAAGATTTTAAATAACAAGCTGATCCCGGGATTTCAGGCGCCTTGTCCCCCACCCCCGTCTTTGGATGGTCACGTAAAGGACTTGGGGAATGAAAAAATGTGTACACCTCATGCTTATATTAATGCAGCAAGTAATGTAAATCAGCCTTTAACATATGATATCCCAGTTCAATCGCTGGATAAGTTTGAATTAGCGGAATTAAAAACTCCTCCAAACCCAAGTTGGGCCTCTCTTGTCAAAGGAAACCCATCTCCAAATATCAAACTTGATTATATAAAGCCCAAATTGGAGATGATGGGAAGGTGTTTCCCAAGTAAGTTACCATCTATTGGAAGTATACACTGGAATAACACCCTTGTGGGGTCTTTCATAGGCAAGAAGCTCACATATACATTGGTTAAGAATGCAACTACATAGCTCTGGGCTAATAAGGGGTTATTTGATATGTTGGCTACAAATTCAGGCTATTTCTTCTTCAAATTTAACACTAATGAAGATTGTGATAAAATCCTGGAAGGGGGGCCTTGGCATATTGCAGGCCAACCTTTTTTACTCAAAAAATGGCATCTAGGTCTTGTCCTGCATAAAGAACTCCCTCCACACTACCGATATGGGTGCATATCTTTAATATTCCTATGGGGTTTTGGACCCAAGAGGGGCATAGCCATATTGCAAGTGTTAGTGGCAAACCTCTACAGGTTAACAGAAAGACTACATCTTGTAGAAGGATTTCTTATGTCAGAATTTGTATTGAGGTAAATGTTGAGTTCGAACTCCTTCACAATTTTGATATTAAATTTGAGGGCTCTGGGACCGAGATAATAAGAATTGTTGTGGAGTACCAGTGAACTCCAATTCGATGTGCCAAGTGTAAAAGGTTTGGGCACGATTACTCTAAGATTCATAAGATCCAAAAAGTGCAAAACCATAAAATTCTCTTGGTCGCAAGCTTTCATGGCAGGATTACAAGGCTCATAACCTTGCTAATAGTAGAGATGAGGGTTACTTTAATAGCCTCACGCCCCTACTAACACTTATGTGTGGCAACAGAAGAAAGTCCAATCTCACTCAGACTCTAAAATTCCCAATCTAAAAGCTTCAAATTCTTGCTTGGCTAGCAGTTGATATGCTAAGGAAAGTGCTCAAGGTACTAAGTTTGATCCTAAAAATGATGATAGCCCAAACTCCAAGTTGTTTTTGGCATGTGGATCCCACGCTCCTAGCCTTAAGAGTCCCAACGGAAACATGCGCATTAACTCCAATCTGTATAAAGTAGAACATCACATGGGCTACAACAACTTTCCCTTATTCGGAACTTTGTCACCTTTGTTTGTCTCGGATTATAATAAAGATTTGCCTTCCCTAACAAGTGGAAGTGAGTCCCACGTCCCTGAGTTGTCTTTCACTATGTTTCCCAAAGGGCATAAAGATATTGATATTTTAATGGAGAAAGTTGACCATATAGATTTTAAATCACATGCGGATCCCGGGATTTCAGGCGCCTCGCCCCCCCTTCCCCTCCCCCTCCCCCTCCCCCTCTGGATGGTCACGTGAAGGACTAGGGGAATGAAAAAAGGTGTACACCTAATGCTCATATTAATGCATCAAGTAATGTAAATCAGCCTTTAAGATATGCTATCCCAGTTCAATCGTTGGGTAAGTCTGAATTAGGGGAATTAAAAACTCCTCCAAACCCAAGCTGGGCCTCTCTTGTCAAAGGAAACCCAGCTCTAAATTTCAAACTGATTATATTAAGCCCAAATTGGGAGATGATGGGAAGGTGTTTATTTTGCCAAGTGAGTTACCATCTATTGGAAGTATACACTAGGATAACACCCTTGTGGGGTCTTTCATAGGCAAGAAGCTCCCATATACATTGGTTAAGAATACTACTGCAAAGTTCTGGGCTAATAATGGGTTATTTGATATGTTGGCTACAGATTCAGGCTATTTCTTCTTCAAATTTAACACTAATTAAGACTGTGATAATATCCTGGAAGGGGGGCCTTGGCATATTGTAGGCCAACCTATTTTACTAAAAAAAAATGGCATTCAGGTCTTTTCCTGGATGAAGAAGCTCCCTCCACTATACCGATATAGGGTGCATACCTTTAGTATTCCTATGGAGTTTTGGACCCAAGAGAGGCTTAGCCATATTTGAAGTGTTATTGGCAAACTTCAGCAGGTTGACAGAATGACTGCATCTTGTAGAAGGATTTCTTATGCTAGAATCTATATTGAGGTAAATGCTGAATTCGAACTCCTTCACAATTTTGATATTAAAGTTGAGGGCTCTGAGACCGAAATAATAACAATCACTGTGGAGTACCAGTGGACTCCAATTAGATGTGCCAAGTATAAAAGGTTTGTGCAGGATTGCTCTAAGATTCATAAGATGCAAAAAGTGCAAAACCATAAAATTCTCTTCGTCGTAAACTTTTATGGAAAGATCACGAGGCTCATAACCTTGCTAATAGTGGAGATGAGGGTACTTTAAAACCCCTCGTGCCCCTACTAATATTTATGTGAGGCAACAGCAGAAGGTCCAATCTCACTCAGCCTCTGAAATTCCCAATCTAAAAGCTTCCAATTTTTGCTTCATCTGCTAAGGAAAGTGCTCAAGGTACTAAGTTTGATCCTAAAATTGATGATAGCCCACACCCCAAGTTGTTTCTAGCATGTGGGTCTCACGCTCCTAGCCTTAAGAGTCCCAATGGTCACATGCTCATTAACTCCAATCTGCATAAAATAGAACATCACATAGGCTACAACAACGTTCCCTTAAAATCAGGAACTTTGTCTCCTTCATTTGTTTCAGATTATTATAAAGATTTGCCTTTCCTAACAAGTAGTAGTGAGTCCTATGCCCCTAAGTTGTCTTCCACTATGGATCCCAAAGGGCATAAAGATATTGATTTTTTAACGGAGAAAGTTGACCATATAGATTTTAAATCACATGCTGATCCCGAGTTTTTAAGCACCTTGCGCCCCTTCCCCTGTGCCTCTAGATGGTCACTTGAAGGACTTGGAGAATGAAAAAAGGTGTACACCTCATGCTCATATTTTTGCAGCAAGTAATGTAAATCATCCTTTAACGTATGTTATCCCAGTTTAATCGCTGGGTAAGTCTGAATTAGAGAATTAAAAACTCCTCCAAACCCAAGTTGGGCTTCTCTTGTCAAAGGAAACCCATCTCCAAATTTCAAACTTGATTATATTAAGCCCAAATTGGGAGATGATGAGAAGGTGTTTATTTTCCCAAGTGAGTTACCATCTATTGGAAGTATACACTAGGATAACACCCTTGTGGGTCTTTCATAGGCAAGAAGTTCCCATATACATTCGTTAAGAATGCTACTGCATAGCTCTGGGCTAATAAGGGGTTATTTGACATGTTGGCTATAGATTCAGGCTATTTCTTCTTCAAATTTAACATTAATGAAGATTGTGATAGTATCCTGGAAGGGGGGGCCTTGGCATATTGTAGGCCAACATATTTTACTCAATAAATGGCATCCAGGTCTTCGATAAAGAAGCTCCCTCCACTGTACCGATATGGGTGCATACCTTTAGTATTCCTATGGAGTTTTGGACCCAAGAAGGGCTTAGCCATATTTTAAGTTTTATTGGCAAACCTCAGCAGATTGACAGAATGACTACTTCTAGTAGAAGGATTTCTTATGCCAGAATCTATATTAAGGTAAATGATGAGTTCGAACTCCTTCACAATTTTGATATTAAAGTCGAGTGCTCTGGGACCAAAATAATAACAATCGCTGTAGAGTACCAGTGGACTCCAATTGGATGTGCCAAGTATAAAAGGTTTGAGCATGATTGCTCTAAGATTTATAAGATCCAAAAAGTGCAAAACCATAAAATTCTCTTGGTCGCAAGCTTTCATGACAGGATCACAAGGCTCATAACCTTGCTAATAGTGGAGATGAGGGGTATTTTAAAAGGCTTCGCGACACTACTAATACTTATGTGTGGCAACAAAAGAAGGTCCAATCTCACACAGACTCTGAAATTCCCAATCTGAAAGCCTTAAATTCTTGCTTGGCTGGTAGTCGATCTGCTAAGGAAAGTGCTCAAGGTACTAAGTTTGTCCTAAAAATGATGATAGCCTAACTCCAAGTTGTTTCTAGCATGTGGGTCTTACACTCCTAGCCTTAAGAGTCCCAATGGTCACATGCTCACTAACTCCAATCTGCATAAAGTAGAACATCACATGGGCTATAGCAACTTTCCCTTAAATTCCAGAACTTTGTCTCCTTTGTTTGTTTCAGATTATAATAAAGATTTGCCTTCCCTAACAAGTGGTAGTGAGTCCTACGTCCCTGAGTTATCTTCCACTATGCATCCCAAAGGGCACAAAGATATTGATATTTTAATGGAGAAACTTTTACCATACAAATTTTAAATCATATGCTGATCCCGGAATTTCAGGCGCCTTGCGCCCCCCCCCCCCCCCCCCCCCGAATGGTCATGTGAAGGACTTGGGGAACGAAAAAAGGTGTACACCTGATTAGACGTTGAAAGTGCATATTCATAGCATGTTATATGGTCTTTTATGCATACTTTTATCCCCAAGTCCCTTGAGTTTCACGCATTTCGATAACATTGTGGTTTTATAATGTTAATAATAATACATGCGTATTAGCATTGTTTTATAAGCTATTGGATGAGTGGATCTTGAAGCTTGGCAATGAATGTCTCACTTGTTGGCACACAACCCTTATATATTTCATGTACATCATTTATACGAGATTTGTGAGTGTTTTGTAGGTTAGAGAAAGCATTCATTGCTTAAAAGGTGATCCCGGTGGAGTAGAATAACACAAGCAGTTGAGAAAATTGCATTTTTGACGTTGAAGATCTTGGAATTTTGAAATTGTTCCAGAGATAGAAGTTGTAATTCGTCGAGTTACAGTTGCGTGGCCACAAACTGTGCGTCAATCCGAGGTCTGAGCACGGAGATATGTCAATTCTCCCAACGGTGTGTAGAGCTATCAAATGCATAAGACCATGACCGGTCCTACATGTGTATCATGACCGGTCAAGACATCATGATCGGTCCTGCAAGTGTATCATGGCCGGTCATGGGTTCTTTTTCAGCCCAGAATAGCAAAATACGAGGCCCGACTCATATATTACCTATATATACATCTTATGCACAATTTTTATAGCAGTTTTTCATAGTTTTAGGTTAGGTTAAGTCTATTTTTCTCTCCCCCATGTTTTCTATAGTTTAAGGCTCTGTTTGGATCATTGGAAAAGTAAGTATACATTCAAGTTTCAATTTCAATGCTATAGTTCTTCCTTTTCCAAGTTTTGTTTGTGTTAGATCATTAATTTTGGATTGTTTTGCAATTGATTAGTATAGTATCCATTATGTTTTTTCATTAATCTAGTTGTTAGATCCAATTTCACTATGCTAGGCTAAATCTCTAGTTAGGAAAGAGCAATGAAACAGTGATCAACTTGATTTCCATGCGTGTTTTCAACGGGCAGCCCTAAATCCAGAGATCACAGAATGTTTAAGTATAGATTCATAGAATTTTATGTTTTTTTAATATGAACAATGATAACAAGCATGACGTTAATGACTTTCAACTTGAATTTTCAACACTTTATGAACTTGCTTCATGGTTTTAGTTTAGATTAATTATTTTTAAGCACCGTAGATTAGTTTTGGCCATGAATCATGCTCATAAGCAATCTGTCCGTACTTCATAAAAAGGGAATTAATTGAAATAGTTTCATATCTTTAGGCCGGCTATAGGGTATTTTATTATTGTAATGAAACCTATACACTAGAGGCATGTTTCTGGATGAATGGGAGTGTTGTATCATGGATTTGTGATTTCCTAACATTTTTCTCCTATTTAGAGGTCACTCAATTAAATTCGTTGTTTTAATTAAGTCATAGCTAGTAGTTAATTCACTTAGTTTAATCACTCTAGAACTTAATTTACAGTTATAATTAATTAGTGAATTCACGTAGTCGATTAATTTCAGTTATAACATTATTCCCATCAATTTAATACTCATGAAAGCTTCCATTAGTTCATAGTTTTTATTTTACATAAAGAAGTAGTTAGAATTATCTTTCAAAGAAATCATCTTTTCTTTATTTTTTTTTATAGAAATATACAATTTAGTCCTTGAGGATAGGGTCAACATGTATTTAGTCACTTTGACTTTCCTGAGGTACAAATTGATCCTTAATTTGTGTTATAACTTAAAAATTGGTCCTTTTCCCCAATTTGATGAGTTTGTTTATGACAAATCTACCCTTAACAGAATATATATATATATATATAAAGATACAAAGATTCTCTAAAGAGGGTCACCTCTCTTTATTAAAGAGAGGGCCTTTGTTTTGGCCATCAGATTGTGTTTAAATACTATGAAATGATAAAACTGTCATTAATGAAAACATGATCCAACGGTCAAAACAGAGGTCCTCTCTTTAATAAAAAGAGGACGACCTCTTTAGAGCCTGACTGTATAAAGATATTTATATATATAGTAAACAATTTACATTAATTATGGGAGATATCATTCCCTAAAATATGTGTATATACAATCACATTAAAAGTGATGGGTTTCAATTTATAAATGCAATCGTTTTCTCTCTCTCTCTCTCTCTCTCTCTCTCTCTCTCTCTCTCTCTCTCTCTCTCTCATTATCTTACTATTAAGGAAATGAGATGAAACAATTAAAATGACATTACGATTATTATGGTAATAGTTTGAGTGGCTGCATGATTTCGTCTCCACAATCATGAATACTATAAATCAATTATTCACGATTTCTCTATCTCTCTAGATCTTTCTATATGTATCCTTCTCTCTCACTCTTATAATTTTATGGCTCATCAAAGTGCGATTTGGTCAATGCTTATCGGAATTGGAATCGGAATCGGAATCGGAGAGTGCGATTTGGCCGGTGGGAGACTCGGATCTGGCTCGCCGGACGGTGTGTGGGGCTTCGTGTCTGCGGCGGCGGCGATGGCTGAGCCGAGTCGGTTAGAGGTGGAAGCCGCTGTTCAGGTGGTCTCGAACCCGGAGCTAGTGCTGCAGTTGATCTCGGTAGTGGTGGATGTGGAGTTGAAGATCATGCTTTGGAGGTCGTCGGCATGGTCTTCCGGCGATGGCTCCATTGTCGGACTGTGTGTTTGAGATAGAGATTTTGTTTACGTTTTGAGTATGAAGGTAAGATTTATTTATTTATTTATTTATTTTGGTGAAAAATTTGTCTTATTAAACCCTGATAATGGTTAGTGAGAAATTTGTTTAGAAACACTCCCTAAAATTTTATTTTTTTTTGGTGTGAAATTTGTTTAGAAGTGAGAATTTCTCACCATTATAGATATGTGTCGTACTTATGATCAATGAAGCCTTTTAAAGTGAGCAATTTCTCACTTATGGTCTATGATATATTTTTGGTGAGAAATTTCTCATCAGATGGGCAAACTGAGCGAGTTAATCAGATTATGGAGGATATGCTTAGGGCTTGTGTTATCGATTTTGAAGAATCTTGGGAGATGCACTTGCCTTTGGTCGAGTTTGCCTATAACAACAGCTACCACACGAGTATATGGCTCAGTTCGAAGCATTGTACGGACGACCATGTCGTTCTCCATTGTGTTGGGCAGAGGTGGGAGACACAGAGTTGTTGGGACCAAATTTGGTCAGAGAAACCAATGAAAAGATTTCCTTGGTCAAGGAAAGGATGAGAACCGCTCAGAGCAGGTTTAAGAGTTATGCCGATCAGCGCCAGAAAGATTAGGAGTTTAGTGTTGTAGATCACGTACTTCTTAAGGTTTCACCGACCCGAGGAGTAGTACGTTTTGGTCTCAAGAAAGGAAAGTTAGCTCCGCGTTTCATCGGACCGTTCAAAATTTTGGAACGTGTCTGGAAAGTGGCATATCGACTGCCGCTACCACCGAAAATGTATGGGGTTCACAATGTATTCCATGTGAGTATGCTAAGAAAGTACATACGAGACCCATCGCACGTGGTTAGTTATGATGATATTGAGGCAAGTCATAACATTTCTTACAAGGAGAGACATGTTAAGATTATGGGCCAGAGTATCAAGAAGCTGAGAAATAAGGATATCCCGTTGGTGAAGGTTCAGTGGAATCACCATGACGAGAACGAAGCCTCGTAGGAAGTGGAAGCTGATATGAGGAAGCTGATATGAGGAAGAAGTACCCGGAGTTATTTCATGACTAGTTAGTCTTGATTTCGGGGACGAAATCCTGTTTAAGGGAGGAAGGATGTAACAACCTGCATTTCCATTTAATTATTTTAAATTGCAATTTTCATATTTAACCTGTATTATTGATTTTAATTTATAAGTCTCATGTTCTAAAATTTATTTCTTGTGTTATTTCATATTAAAATTCTTGTTGGGGTCAAACTGTAAATTTTATAAATTTAGTGATAACGGTGTTGGATTTCAAATTTATATTTCAAAACGGTGAAAAAAATTTCTTTCGACTCAAACTGTATTTTTATATAATCAGAAAATCATTCCTTACGTTAAAATAAATTTTCTATATTTTTGTGGCGAACACCGCACTGTGAAAATACCAGTTTATATTCAAAAATGCCGGCCTCGCACTGAGATTTCCACAGATTATGGAATTAACATAAAGCTTGAAATGACTTATGCTTTATTTCTATTTATGGCAAGTAATCATTGGATATGCCTTGTTTGGATAATGCATTTGTGCATGTGTAATTCTAGTTCCATAAGCCAATTTTCCAAACACTACTAATTGACCCCTAAACTAACTTAGTTAACTTCTAAATCAATTCCCAGCAGATTGTAGATACATATATGTTTGTTATGTATATTATGTATTTAGATAATTGAATATCAACTTGAATTTGTAGAGTGAGAGTGAAGGTGCTTGGTCACCAAGTTCTCCATTTTTATTTTCTATATATGTACACTACACTACTCTCAATTCTCTGCTCTACACAAAATCTGTGAGAAATGAGAAAACACAGAGAGTTTATACAGAAAATTTTAGAGAGAGAGAGGACTTAAACTCCATGGTCAAAGCTTGAAGTGGGTCTTTATATATTTGGATTCTTTCTCAACTATTCCTCTATAATCAATCACAGTGAGTATTACCAACTCACTCAGAATGTAAATTATACTTTAGTTTGCTGTTTGTATTAGTCTTATGTGTAGTTGCCATTGTTGATTTTTCATGGAAGCTTGAAGCTTGAAAAATGGTGATTTCCAAAACTTGACTAAAGTTCGTTTTGATAGATAATAATGATAGATTACAGTTCATTGAAGCTATGTTCAAAGTATTGGGGCTTAATTCATTCGTATATGAAAGTATATTAGAATTGAAGTTTTGTCACCCCTCGATTTTTCGTAAAATCCGAGGGCTACGATTGAAATTAGTTAAAACCGATTGCGTATTCATGATCCTTGCGGAAAAAATGGAGAGAACCATATATTACAAGTCATGGTTGCATTCGAATTTGAAAATGAGTCAAAAATAGGCTTTAAATTCGTAACAGGGGAGAAACTGCTGATGCCAATCGATTGATATGGGTTCCAATCGATTGATATGGGTTCCAATCGATTGACACTTTTGTCAATCGATTGACATTTTTAAGCACTGACGACTTTTACTAAAACGGCCATAACTTTCTCTAGGAAACTCGAAAACGCGTACGGTTTGAAGCGTTGGAAACTAGACTCAAAGACCTTTCTTTTGATATGTAATTCATGTACACAAATTATAACTCATTTTTTAGGGCATTACCTCAAAGTAGACCCACTTGTGTTCTAATAGCGATAAAAGCATATTAAATCATTCTTTGATGAATTCACCGGTTGTTTCATATAAGATTTGATTTCTTCTCGTATATCCATGGTTATCGTTCCCAGTACTTTATATTTTTGTATTAAGTCACATATCATTCATGTGGAGTCAGTTGTATATGCATGGTGAGTGTTGGTCAGTATGGAAAAGAGTAATGGACAGTGTGGTATAGTGAGTGCGGTTGAGATTGTGTTGTGGATACTCTCTGGTAAGTGAGTACCAAAGTGTGTTCTGATTGAGATTACGGCGAGGGTGTCTTTGAAATGCGACGGTGGCAAAACTAGACACTCCCTGACGACCATGGTACCGTCAAAGTGTGTAAAGCCGAACTTGGACATTCCCTGGCACCCATGGTAGTGCTAAAGTGTGGCCTACGGACACTCCCTAATACCCGAGTCTGGATACTGCATGAGGGTTCCTCCGGTATTTGCATGGCGGATTAGGTATTAAAGTGTGAGGCATTGGACACTCCCTGATACCCCGGACCAAAGTGTGATACAAACTGGACATTCCCTGGCACCCCTGTGCTAAAGTGTGGCTATCGGAGTATTTCAAAGATACTGGTGTGTGATAGTGGATTGTTGGGTTTTGTCGAGAGAAAAGAGTCGGTAAGACGAGTTTGGTGCATTGTTTTTATACACGGTCACATATATGTGAATTATAGCTTTCAAATGATATTATTTTTTGTTTTCTAAAATGAACTCTTTACTCTAATGTAAACTCATTGAATTAAATGGGAATTTGAAAATGGTAAATGAGTATGTTTTACATTCAAAATTATGTTTTTAATACTCACCAACTTCTTGAAGCTGACGACGTTGATGCGTCCTGGACATTCGTGTTCAGGTTTTTCAGGTTATGATCAGGCTGAACATTCTGATTATGCTAATTGAGAACGACTGCTTGGAAGAAAGTCTGCTATCATCATTTCATGCCTTAAGTTATATGTTTTAAATTATGAACTGATTTTGTAATAAGGATGACTGTAATAGACCTTAAGTTTTTATTTTGTTTCAAGGCGGTCTGTGCCTTAGTTGACCCCGTATCATAAGATGTAATAAGTTAGAATAATATTGTAAGCCTTGATTGCTCTGCTCTGATTATTATGTTTTGTTTGAGACGGGAATCGATCCTTCAAACTGTCGCGACCTACGGGTCCATAAAAGAAATTAAACGCTTTTCATATTTATGCTACGTCGGGGCGTGACACAAATCAGGGTTATGAATTTAAAAACCCTGATTTATGGGAGTTGTAGTATTTATTAAAGTTTCTCATTAATTCTCTCTCTTTCTATATATATATATATATCAAATTTGGGTTTGAATTTCAAAACCCTGATTTATGGAAGTAGGGGTATTTTGGTCCTCAAAATAGGTGAGGACTAATTTCTAAGTTGACTTGTAGAATAGATCAATTTCTAGAAACGACTACAATAAAGGATTGAAATCTAAAGGACCCTTTTTTTTAATATTAACAAACTAGGTATAATTAATCAAGTGAAATTAAATCTCTCCCTTAGGTTCGACCTAGACTTACTAGAAAGCATATTACTTGAACGATCACCTATACTTGGGGGCAGCATTTAGAGGGCAGAATTTTGTTCGTGCCAAGATATTAATGCAGCAAGTAATGTAAATCAGCCTTTAACATATGCTATCCCAGTTCAATCGTTGGGTAAGTCTGAATTAAGGAAAATAAAAACTCCTCCAAACCCAAGCTGGGCCACTCTTGTCAAAGAAAACGCATCTCCAAATTTCAAACTTGATTATATTAAGCCCAAATTGGGAGATGATGGGAAGGTGTTTATTTTACCAAGTGAACTACCATCTATTGGAAGTATACACTGGGATAACACCCTTGTGGGGTCTTTCATAGGCAAGAACCTCCAATATACATTGGTTAAGAATGCTACTGCAAAGCTCTGGGCTAATAAGGGGTTATTTGATATGTTGGCTACAGATTCAGGCTATTTCTTTTTTAATATTCCTACAGAGTTTTGGACCCAAGAGGGGCTTAGCCATATTGCAAGTGTTATTGGCATACCTCAGCAGGTTAACAGAATGACTGCATCTTGTAGAAGGATTTCATATACCAGAATCTGTATTGAGGTAAATGTTGAGTTCGAACTCCTTCGCGATTTTGATATTAAAGTTGAGGGCTATGGGACCGAAATAATAACAATTGATGTGGAGTACCAGTGGACTCCAATTCGATGTGCCAAGTATAAAAGGTCTGGGCACGATTGCTCTAAGATTCATAAGATCCAAAAAGTGCAAAACCATAAAATTCTCTTAGTCGCAAGCTTTCATGGTAGGATCACAAGGCTCATAACCTTGCTAATAGTGGAGATGAGGGGTAATTTAAAAGGCCTCGCGCCACTACTAATACTTATGTATGACAATAGAAGAAGGTCCAATCTCACTCAGACTCTGAAATTCCCAATCTGAAAGCTTCAAATTCTTGCTTGCCTAGTAGTCGATCTGCTAAGAAAAGTGCTCAAGGTACTAAGTTTGATCCTAAAAATGATGATAGCCCAAACTCCAAGTTGTTTCAAGTATGTGGGTCTCACACTCCTAGCCTTAAGAGTCCAAACGGTCACATACTCATTAACTCCAATCTACATAAAGTAGAACATCACATGTGCTACAGCAACTTTCCCTTAAAATCCGGAACTTTGTCTCCTTTGTTTGTTTCAGATTATAATAAATATTTGCCTTCCCTAACAAGTGGTAGTGAGTCCCTAGCCCCTGAGTTGTCTTCTACTATAGATCCTAAAGGGCATAAAGATACTGATATTTTAATGGAGAAAGTTGACCATACAGATTTTAAATCACATTCCCCCCCCCCCCCCCCCCCCCCCCCCTCTCTTCTGGATGATCACTTGAAGGACTTGGGGAATGAAAAAAGGTGTACACCTCATGCTCATATTAATGCAGCAAGTAATGTAAATCAACCTTTAACATATGCTATCCCAATTTAATCGCTGGGCAAGTCTGAATTAGGGGATTAAACACTCCTCCAAACCCAAGATGGGCCTCTCTTGTCAAAGTAAACTCATCTCCAAATTTCAAACTTGATTGTATTAAGCCAAAATTGGGAGATGATGAGAAGGTGTTTATTTTACCAAGTGAGTTACCATCTATTGGAAGTATACACTAGGATAACACCCTTGTGGGGTCTTTCATAGGCAAGAAGCTCCCATAAACATTGGTTAAGAATGCTACTGCAAAGCTCTGGGCTAATAAGGGGTTATTTGATATGTTGGCTAAAGATTCAGGTTATTTCTTCTTCAAATTTAACATTAATGAAGATTGTGATAATATCCTGGAAAGGGGGGCTTGGCATATTGCAGGCCAACCTATTTTACTCAAAAAATGACATCCAGGTCTTGTCTTGGATAAAGAAGCTCCCTCTATTATACCGATATGGGTGAATTTTTTAATATTCCTACGGAGTTTTGGACCCAAGAGGGGCTTAGCCATATTGCAAGTGTTATTGGCAAACCTCAGCAGGTTAATAGAATGACTGCATCTTGTAGAAGGATTTCATATACCAGAATCTGTATTGAGGCAAATGTTGAGTTCGAACTCCTTCGCGATTTTGATATTAAAGTTGAGGGCTTTGGGACCGAAATAATAACAATTGTTGTGGAGTACCAGTGGACTCCAATTCGATGTGCCAAGTGTAAAAGGTTTGGGCACGATTGCTCTAAGATTCATAAGATCAAAAAAGTGCAAAACCATGAAATTCTCTTAGTCGCAAGCTTTCATGGTAGGATCACAAGGTTCATAACCTTGCTAATAATAGAGATGAGGGGTACTTTAAAAGGCCTCGCGCCCTTACTAATGCTTATATGTAGCAATAGAAGAAGGTCCAATCTCACTCAGACTCTGAAATTCCCAATCTAAAAGCTTTAAATTCATGCTTGGATAGCAGTCAATCTACTAAGAAAAATGCTCAAGGTACTAAGTTTGATCCTGAAAATGATGATAGCCCAAACTCCAAGTTATTTCTAGCATGTGGGTCTCACACTCCTACGCTTAAGAGTCCCAATGGTCACATGCTCATTAACTCCAATCTGTATAAAGTAGAACATCACATAGGCTACAGCAACATTCCCTTAAAATTCAAAAGTTTATCTCCTTTGTTTGTTTCAGATTATAATAAAGATTTGCCTTCCCTAACACGTGGGAGTGAGTTCTAAGCCCCTGTGTTGTCTTCAATTATGGATCCCAATTGGCATAAAGATATTGATATTTTATGGAAAAAGTTGACCATACAGATTTCAAATCACTTGCTGATCACGATATTTCAGGCGCTCGACCCCCCCCCCCCCCCCCCCCCCCCCTCCCCCCCTCTTCTGGATGAAGGACTTGGGGAATGAAAAAAGGTGTACACCTTGTTGGCCCAAAAAGTGGAAACCTTAGAGGGGGGTGAATAAGGTTTTAGCGGAAATTAACCTTTTAGAAAACTTAATTGTAATTTAAATAAGATCACAAGCAATTAACTAAAAAGAGAATGGAAGAGAAACTTGCAAACCGATTTTTCAAGTGGTTCGGCAATCGCACCCCGCGGCCTACGTCCACCCCTCAAGAACACCTCTTGAGGATTCCTTTACTCCGATCTACTTCACGGGTGTAGACCAAACTGTTTCCCGGAGCACTTACGGGTGTGCACCAAACCGTTACAAGAGCCTATGATCTCTCCCAAAGAAGAACACATCTTCTTTGCACACAAGGGTTACTAACCCTCAACCTTTACAAATGATTTGAACACAAATTGAAACTCTCTCTAAGAGTAGATGATACAATGATAGCTCACACTATAACTCCTTAGTGAGTGGATAATACAAGTAAAATCTCACTACAATTTACTCTCAAAGAAATACAAATCAAGAACTAGAGCAAATTGATAAACTCACACAACTAGGGCTCAATTTTGAATGATTAAGAATCAACAAGTTGTGTGATTGATATAGATGTTTTCCTATTGATTGATCAACCTAAAATGGTGTGGGAAAACATGTATTTATAGGCCTTGGAAGATTATAGCCGTTGGTGGCATGTTTGGTAATTAAAAGTCCCTTTAAAAACTAGCCGTTATGCCTTTTCAGGTCGCTTCAGTCGACTGGAACATGAAGCAGTCGACTGCCCCTTAAAGCAGTCGACTGAGATGTGTTTACAGAGGGTTCTGTTGCATTCTGTTCACTTCGGTCGACTGCCCAGTCGACTGCCCAGTCGACTGCCCTTCCCAGTTTGACAGCTTGACACATCTCCACTAAAAAGGCCATAACTCCCTCTACAAAACTCGGATTTTCGATCCGTTTGATGTTTTGGAAACTAGATTCAAATACCTTTCCAACATATAAAACTCAACATCTAATTATTTTCCAATTGGTTTAGGCATTGCTTTAAAGATGACCCATTTAAAATCTGTTTCCAAAACTTTAACTTTTAGCATTTGTTTGAGCCCCTAAGAGTGTGAGATCAAGATGCCTTACAATGATGGTCCTATGCTTCAACCAAGGATGAAATATCTTCAAGTCTTCAAGCTTGATCCTTGTTGAGCTCCTTGTAATCTTGATCTACATCAATTGAATCTCATGCACACAAAGATGTTAAAACATTGATACAATATTAATACATGAGATTATATGTGAGCATGAAAATGACTATGATAATAACAAGGAATGAATCAACATGAATCATGTAATTATCATAGCATATTTGACATCATCAAAACATAATTAAATATGCCTTAATATACCTTAAGGCTAACACACCTAATGGTTATATTAATGCAGTAAGTAATGTGAATCAGCCTTTAACATATGCTATCCCAGTTCAATCGCTGGGAAAGTCTGAATTAGGGGAATTAAAACCTCCTCCAAACCCAAGTTGGGCCTCTCTTGTTAAAGAAAACCCATCTCCAAATTTCAAACTTGATTATGTTAATCCAAATTGGGAGATGATGGGAAGGTGTTTATTTTGCCAAGTAAGTTACCTTCTATTGGAAGTCTACACTGGGATAACAGCCTTGTGGGGTCTTTCATAGGCAAGAAGCTCCCATATACATTGGTTAAGAATGCTACTGGAAAGCCCTGGGCTAATAAGGGGTTATTTGATATGTTGGCTACAGATTCAGGCTATTTCTTCTTTAAATTTAACACTAATGAAGATTGTGATAATATCCAACAAGGGGGGCCTTGGCATATTGCAGGCCAACCTATTTCACTCAAAAAAAAATGGCATCCAAGTCTTGTCCTGGATAAAGAAGCTCCTTTCACTATAACGATATGGATGCATTTCTTTAATATTCCTATGGAGTTTTGGACCCAAAAGGGGCTTAGCCATATTTCAAGTGTTATTGGAAAACCTCAGCATGTTGACAGAATGACTGCAGCTTGTAGAAGGATTTCTTATGCCAGAATCTGTATTAAGGTAAATGCTGAGTTCGAATTCCTTCGCGATTTAGATATTACAGTTGAGGGCTCTGGGACCAAAATAATAACAATTGTTGTAAAGTGCCAGTGGACTCCAATTTGATGTGTCAAGTGTAAAAGGTTTGGGCACTATTGCTCTAATATTCACAAGATCCAAAAAGTGCAAAACCATAAAATTCTCTTGGTCGCAAGCTTTCATGACAGGATCACAAGGCTCATAACCTTGCTAATAGTGGAGATGAGGGGTATTTTAAAAGGCTTCGTGCCACTACTAATACTTATGTGTGGCAACAAAAGAAGGTCCAATCTCACACAGACTCTGAAATTCCCAATCTGAAAGCCTCAAATTCTTGCTTGGCTGGTAGTCGATCTGCTAAGGAAAGTGTTCAAGGTACTAAGTTTGTCCTAAAAATGATGAGAGCCTAACTCCAAGTTGTTTCTAGCATGTGGGTCTTACACTCCTAGACTTAAGAGTCCCAACGGTCACATGCTCACTAACTCCAATCTGCATAAAGTAGAACATCACATGGGCTATAGCAACTTTCCCTTAAATTCCAGAACTCTGTCTCCTTTGTTTGTTTCAGATTATAATAAAGATTTGCCTTCCCTAACAAGTGGTAGTGAGTCCTACGTCCCTGAGTTATCTTCCACTATGCATCCCAAAGGGCACAAAGATATGGATATTTTAATGGAGAAAGTTTACCATACAAATTTTAAATCATATGTTGATCCCAGAATTTCAGGCGCCTTGCGCCCCCCCTCCCCCCGGATGGTAATGTGAAGGACTTGCTAATAGTATTGATGAGGGGTACTTTACAAGGCTTCTCTCCCCTACTAATACTTATGTGTGGCAATAGAAGATGGTCCAATCTCATTCAGACTCTGAAATCCCAATTTGAAAGCTTCAAGTTCTTGCTTGGTTGTTAGTTGATCTGCTAAGGAAAGTGCTCAAGGTACTAAGTTTGATCCTAAAAATGATGATAGCCCAAACTCCAAGTTGTTTCTAGCATGTGGGTCTCACGCTCCTAGCCTTAAGAGTCCCAACGATCACATGCTCATTAACTCCAATCTGCATAAGCTAGAGCATCACATGGGCTATAGCAACTTTTCCTTAAAATCCGAAACTTTGTCTATTTTGTTTGTTTCGGACTATAATAAAGATTTGCCTTCCCTAACAAGTGGTAGTGAGTCCTACGCCCCTGAGTTGTCTTTCACTATGGAACCCAAAGGGCATAAAGATATTGATATTTTAATGGAGAAAGTTGACCATATAAATTTTAAATCACATGCTGATCCCGGGATTTCAGGCACCTCCCCCCCGCCCCCCCCCCCCCCCCCCCCCCCCCCCCCCCCCCCCCCCCCCTCTTCTGGATGGTCACGTGAAGGACTTGGGGAACGAAAAAAGGTGTACTCCATATGCTCATATTATTGCAGCAAGTAATGTAAATCAGAATTTAAAGTATGCTATCCCAGTTCAATCGCTGGGTAAGTCTGAATTAGGGGAATTAAAACTCTTCCAAACCCAAGCTGGGCCTCTCTTGTCAAAGGAAACCCATCTCCAAATTTCAAACTTCATTATATTAAGCCCAAATTGGGATATTATGGGAAGGTGTTTATTTTTCCAAGTGAGTTATACCATCTATTGGAAGTATACACTGGGATAACACCTTTGTGGGGTCTTTCATAGGCAAGAAGCTCCCATATACATTTGTTAAGAATGCTACTGCAAAGCTCTAGGCTAATAAGGGGTTATTTGATATGTTGGCTAAAGATTCAAGCTATTTCTTCTTCAAATTTAACATTAATGAAGATTGTGATAATATCCTGGAAGGGGGACCTTGTCAAATTGCAGGCCAACCTATTTTACTCAAAAAAAAATGGCATCCACGTCCTAGATAAAGAACTCCCTCCACTATACTGATATGGGTGCATTTCTTTAATATTCCTATGGAGTTTTGGACCCAAGAGGGGCTTAGCCATATTGCAAGTGCTATTGGCAAACCCCTGCAAGTTGACAAAATGACTGCATCTTGTAGAAGGATTTCTTATGCCAGAATCTGTACTGAGGTAAATGCTGAGTTCGAACACCTTCGCAATTTTGATATTAAAGTTGAGGGCTCTGGGACTAAAATAATAACAATTGTTGTTGAGTACCAGTGGACTCCAATTAGATGTGCCAAGTGCAAACGGTTTGGGCACAATTGCTCTAAGATTCATAAGATCCAAAAATTGCAAAACCATAAAATTTCAGTCCCTACTCCAATTAACTCCATTGAAGAAGGTCCTTAGATGGTTAAAGGGAAGGGAAGATGGTATATGAAGAAACTATAGGGGGCATTAGCAAGGAGGATAATATGGATATTGAGCTTAAAAGTGTGACAGGGGATATGCAGCCATCTACTTCTAAACCGAAAATAGATGCCCAATGTTGTTCCCAAGTGTCAAGGGGTAATCTAAGTTTGGCAAAAGTAAGGTTATAAAAACAATCAACCAGTTCTCAACTCTGGAAGAGAACATTTGTTTTCAAGAAGAGACCATTAGTGTTCAAGAGGATAAACTAGAACATACTAATTGTACAAACTCAGAGGAGACAGAAGTTCCCAGTGACAAAGCTAACCAGAAAGAAGATGGAATTACTTCTGAGCCTCAAACTTTGATTGATAGCTGTACTTCATTCAAGTGGGAATGGATCTGAGTGCCTTATACATGATTCCACTAATGCTACCTCTGACTGTCCATTAGATCAGGTTATGTGTCCTCAGATTGCTAGTGTATACCCTTAGGAGGATAAGGTAGTTAATGGGTTAGGGAACATACTGCTAAGGTTGAACAACAAAAAGCTCCTATGACTCCTACCTCTTGTGCTCCTACAGAAAGAAAGGGACAAGACTGTAAGCTGGGCTCAACCCTTCAGTAGGTTCATTCTCCCTCTAGCTCTCCTACAACATCCAAATTATCTCCACATCATGGTAAGAAAAAAAAAAGTAAGAAGAACTCCCAATCTGATTCTTCAGGTAAGAAAAAACAATCCCACTGACGTTTTTTATGATTATTTGATGTTGGAATATTAAAGGCCTTAATAAGGCCTTTAAACAAACTGGGTAGCTACGTTTATCTATGATAATAACATTGATGTCCTAAATATTGTAGAAACTAAAATTCAACAGTCTAATGAGGACCTAATCAAGAGAAGTTTTAAAAAATTGGGATTTTTTCCTCTAATAACAGCCCCAATTCTGCTGGCAGGAATTGGATAGGCTAGAATGCTGAGAAAATAATCCTTAAAGTTCTAAAATGCACTTCACAAGTCATTCATGTTAGCATTGAGGATGATGAGAAAACTACTTACTTGAAAGCATCCTTTGTGTATGGTCTTAACATTGTGCCCTGAAGAAATTTCTAAATTAAACCATGGGTGGGATAATGATATGCATGAGTTTCAAAAGGTTGCTAATGATTGTTGTTTAGTGGATCTCAGTTATGTAGGGGAATTGTTCACATGGTGTAACAAGAGATATGGAATGCCAGATTTCACTCAAAGAAAACTTGATAGAGCCTTGGTCAATCAAACATGGCTTGCTAACTTCAATGATTCTTATGCTCATTTCCAGGCCCCAGATATTTCTGATCACTCTCCTATTGTGGTTTATATTGATAAGAACCAAAGAAGAAAAGGTAGGGCCTTCAAATTTTATAATAATTGGACCAAACTGGATAACTACTCTGATATAATTAAAAATGCTTGGGACCATAGAATTAAGGGGATTGCTTAGTATTAAGTCTTTCTCTCCAAATCGGAGAGATTCTGGAGAGAAAAAAAGAGAAACTTAATTAAATAACGTGTAAAAGACTAATATGTCCTTATTTATTTTTGTACTTACAAAGTATCATTATTTAGAAGTGGATGAAAGAGTAAATTGATTCTAGGTACTTTTTTTTCTCTTCTCTCATGAAAGCTAAACAAATAAGAGAAATTTAAGTTTTTCTTCTCTTCTCTTCTCTCAATCCAAATGGGATGGAGACAACCAACATTTCTCTTGTCTTCTCTTCTCTTCGCTTCTTTTCTCTTAATGAGTTTCTCTTCTCTTTTCTCCACTTCTCTCAATCCAAACAGAGTGCAAGTGATTGTTTGGAAAACAACCTACTACTTTCTGCTTAATTTTTTAGTTTAATTTTTCAACTGATTTATTTAAGTGCTGAAATTTAACCTAACCCAAACACTTCCATTTTTCAAAACAATCACTATTTTTCTCGAAATCAGCGATTCATCACTTAATTTTTAATTTTCAACTAACCCATTCAGTCTCTAAGTGATTATTTTTTAGCTAACCCAAACAGTCTCTAAGTGATTAATTTTTAGCTAACCCAAACAGTCTCTAAGTGTTTATTTTTTAAGTGATAAAATATTAAGTTGTTTGGTGTTTAGGTTAGCTGAAATAATAAGTGATTGTTCTAAACAAGAGTATTTAGAAAACAAGCTGAAAAAGTGATTGTTTGTATAAAATGACAAAAAAGGACAGCATGTAAGGTTTTCAATTCTTTTGTTTCAAGTGGCATGGAAGGCATTTTTATCTTTTAACAAATTAGAAATGAAATGAAGTGATTGTTTAAAAAACAAGGTACTTTTTTCAGCTTAATTTTTCAACTTATTTTGAACTTAATTTTTGAACTGAGTTTAAGTGCTGAAATTTTAAGCTAACCCAAGCACTTCCATTTCACAAAACAATCACTTTTTTTCTCGAAATCCTCTATTCATCACTAGGCATGGCTACGGTGCGGGTATGGTACGAAGTCCCCCTATACCAACTCCGACTCCATTTAACATAATCCTACTCTGACTCCGCTCCGCCCCGTCTAACGTGAAAACCAACTCCTACTCCTACTCCTACTCCGCTTATTAACGGGTACTCCTAACCCGCCCTGCCAAGGTGGAAAAAAAAAATTTTAACCTTTGTAATCTGTAATAATAAGAACTCGAAAGATAATACATTACACATGATATACTCATATACAAGTATAACCTTAATCAAAACCACAAACAAATAAAAATATCCATGTTCAAAAGGAAAACAATTGTATGAACTAAAGAAATTAATTACCAGATTGTAATGTATCTTAGTAAATAAAGTATAAGTGTAAGGGTATTTATGTAAATTGATACTTTAATCGGGGCCGGGCGGATTTTATTTGGTAGTTTTTAGCGGATACCAAACCCGCCCCGACTCCTATAGGAGTTTTATTTTTCATATCAAACTCGCTCCTACTCCTATTATAGCTCCCCCAAATCCGTTCCATTAGGGGCGGGACGGGGAGGGGCCCTGACGGGGCTGTGAATTTTTCCATCCCTATTCATCACTTTATTTTTAATTTTCAGCTAACCCAAATAAGCTCTTAATGCTAGGGATAGGGTAATTATAAAAATAAAAATGATAAAAAATCATATATATATATATATATAAAAGAAGGTTCTATCTCATTAAACACTAATGGATTTGGGATTTCATGAAGAACCTATTTCAATTGTTAACATTATTATGCTTGTAGCAAAAAAGCACAAGTAGCTATTCATAAGATAGGACATCTAAACATGTACTAAAATGCATCCTAGAATAGGGACGAAGACTTAACCTAACAACAGGGACGGATGTAGAGATCCCATTTTGACCTACCAAAAAAGAGAAATAAATGTCATAGGGGGCCCACCGGGCACGCGAATCAAGGAAAAGGCTCCGGAGTCCAATCAGGATCCCCAGAAGTCATATCAACGTCGTAAACAGCGCCGATGCGAATGTACTACATTTCGGACTTTCTGGAGGTTAATAATCAGCATCGATTCAAGCCAGAAGTCAACATATCAGAGTTCGGGATGACTAGAGGCCAAATTTGATTACGCTAAGACAAAACAGGCATCAATACGGGCCCAGCACTTCGAATCATCAAAATCTGATAACCGACGGAGTTTCGGACTCCGATTGAAGTTTCGACGCACCGGAATCAAGGGAAAAGGACATGATCATCAATCTGGAAATGCCGAAAGTTCGACTGGGCATAACTGGATGGAAATACAGAGAAAAGCTGGAATTTTGCAAGTCGAATCAGCCCAATCAGATAATCAGAGAAGAAACGACGGCTAACCGGAGTCTCAAAGCTCAATTGGAGAAAAGATAAGGGCAAAATGGTCATTTCAAAAGTCATAGATTGTGATGCCCTGCAAAAATAAAGCGTATTTCCATTGAAAAATAAAGGAATTACACTTTGATTCTTTAAAATAAAAGTACAATATTTCTTTAAAACTCCTAACAGGTCCATATTCTCCACGGATCTCCTATATCATCCTTAGACTTATCTCCCTTCCAGGCTTTGGTTACCGGCACTACCTGCATCTAAAAACAACACCGGGAAGTATATGTAACAACCTGCATTTCATTAATTTTAAATTTGCATTTTCATATTTATTATGTATTCTCGGTGTTAATTTAATTAGCAATTCTCGTGTTCTAAATTTTATTACTTGCTTTATTTCATGTCAAAATTCTTTTTGGGGTCAAGCTGCAATTTTATAAATTTAGTACTACATGTGTTGGATTTCAAATCTGTATTTTCAAAACGGTGAAAATATTTACCTTTGTTTCAAACTGTATTTTTATTTAACCGGAAAATCATTTCTTACATTAAAATGAATTTTCTGTATTATTGTGGTGATCACCGCGCCGCGAAAATACCAGTTTGTGTTCAAAACTGTCCGCGCCGCGTTAAACTTCCACAGATTTTGGAATTGACATAAAGCTAGATTAGACATTTGCTTTATTTCCATTTATGGAAACTAATGATTGATTAGGATTTGTTTGGGAATACTTTTGGTTCATGTGTTAACCTTATGCCATAAGTTGTTTTCCCAAACAATAAAAGTAATTCCTAGACAACTAGCATGTGCCATGTTTGGCAATGAACACTCTGCATGTGTAAAGCTTGTGCCTATTAGCTAGTTACCCAAACACTTCTATCTTGACCCCTATACATCTATAATTGACCCTTAGATTAACTGTAGAGTTAATACAGTCTTTTACACGTATTCATTTGTGTTGTAAATTAAGGAATCAAGAAACAATTGTAATTTGCTGAGTGTATAGGAATGAACTTGGTGGCCAAGTTTGCAAAATCCATATAACTCATCTCACTCTCCATTACACACACAATCGGGGTTTGCAATCAAAGGATATCCAGAGAGAGTTGAGAGTTCTTTTACTGAAATTTTATAGAGAGAGAAAGCTCAAAACCTCCATTTCTTGAAGCTTGAAGTTTTATTTGCTTATTTCTCATTCTTTCTCAAAACAATCAGTTAATCTTCAAGCACAGTGAGTATTATTAACTCACTATGTAATGTAATTCATACTTATTTACTGCTTAAATGTGTGTGATTGTAGACCCACCATTGTTGAATTTACGTTTGAACTCCGTAGTTTGAAAACATGGATTTTTCAACCTTAACCAAAATTCGTTTTTAGAGATGATTTTGAAAGATTATAGTTCGTAGAAGCTACGGTTTAAATATTAGAGACTAAGTCATTCATATCGCGACGTATATAAGCAACGGAGTTTCAGCCACCTCTCGGATTTTCGTAAAATCCGAGAGCTACGGATTGATTCATGTTAAATTGATTGTAGATTCGTAATCCTTGCGGAAAATGATGAGTTTCATATATTATACGTCATATATACTTACAGATTTCAAAATGGGTCAAAATGGGTTTGAAAAACTGAAACAGGGGAGTTTCAACGAGGAAGAAGAAGCCTCAGCTTCACCTCGCGCGGGCGATCGCGCGAGCAAAGGTCACGCGAGCGGCCCACGCAAGCGACCCCTCGCGCGCGACCTGTGTATTTTCTGACAGTTAGAAAACTTGTTAAAGAAATTCAAAAAATGGGCATATCGCGCAAGCGGCCCGCGTGCGCGACCTGACAGTTTTTAGTTTTTGTCTATTTTTTGTTAAGGGACTATTTGGACTAACTTTTAAAGGCTATTAATGTTCTATTTAGGAATTTTACTAAATCAAAATCCTATTTGTTATGTTTGGTTTATGAAAGCGATAAACTACGACTTATGTATCCTCGTACGCATGTTGTTCTTGTTTCAAGTTGTTTACATTTCTGTATGTAGTTAGATGTCATTCATGTGGAGTCAGTTGTATATGCATGGTGAGTAGTGGTCAGTGTGGAAAAGAGCATGTGGTTGAGATTGTGTGTGGACACTCCCTGGTATTGGTGTACCAAAGTGTGACGTTACGATTTTGCGGCTAGAGTATCTTTGAAATGCGACGGTGATAAAACTGGACACTCATTGGCGCCCATGGTAGCGCTAAAGTGTGTGACGCCGACTTGGACATTCCCTGGCACCCATGGTAGTGCTAAAGTATGGCCTACTGGACACTCCCTGACATGCGTGGTATGGTCAAAGTGTGAGACATTGGACAGTCCCTAGTACCCCGTACTAAAGTGTGAGGCAAACTAGACACTCCCTGGTACCCCTGTGCTAAAGTGTGGTCATCTTAGTGTTTCAAAGATACTTGGGTGAGAGAGTTGGGTTAATGTGTTGTCGAGAGAAAAGAGTCGGTAAGATGAGATTGGTTGCATTGTTCCCATACACGGTCACATGTGTTAAGAACCAAAGTTTATAATGTTATCCCTATTGTGTTATAATATGAACTCATTTCGTTATTGTTAACCTGTTGATTTATGAAACCGGGAAATGGAAAAAGTATGTTTTATATTCAAGTGTATGGTTTTAATACTCACTAGCTTCAATAAGCTGACGGCATTAATGCGCCCTGGACATTCGTGTCTAGGCTTTTCAAGTTATGATCATGCTAGATCCTATGACTATGCGAACTGAGAACTACCCGAAGAGGAATTTATCATTATATGTTTTTAAGTTATAAATTGGAATTGTAATAAGGATGACTATAATAGATAATAGTTATTATTTTATTTTCAAGGCGGGTTGTGCCTTTAATGATCACGTGTTGTAATAATTATAAATTGGTAAAATTTTGTAAGGGTATGTTTGATAACCCTATTAAGTGCTGAAAATGAAAAGATTCAGCACTTATTCTTTTTCAGTGCGTTTGATAACTTACCACTTAATTGAAAAAGCAGCCAAAAATCACTGAAAACTTTAAGTGAAAAATTTCTACTGAAAGTAATCACTGAATGCATTCTATTTCAATAGTTGAAGCACTGTTTTTAGTATTACAAATTCAATCACTTAAAATTTTCAGTACTTAAAATTCAGCACTTAATTTTCAGTTTTATCAAACGCACCCTAAGCCTTGATTGTTCTACTCTGATTTATAGTATTATGTTGTTCGACGTTTTGGACGGAATCGATCCTTCAAACTGTCGCGACCTACGGGTCCATAAAGGAAATGAAACACTTTCCATATTTATGTTACGTCAGGGCGTGATAGTATACAATATGACAGGAATAATAAAGGCTCAAAAGGATAATGACAAACAAATAAATAGAATGACATCAAATCAATTGACCAGTCTCACAACCCAACTGTTCACACTACCCAAACGCTCATACTAAGAGCATCATACCAGGTTCCTCTCGGTTACACAACAAAGGCCACCAACCTCACCTCACCCGACTCCAGTACGTCGGTCCCTAGGGCCTGTTGGCTTGTTGGTAGGTGCTCCCTGCTCATGAACCATTCAGTTCCATAGCACTTACTCAACCGCTTACTCAACGGCTCTCACCAAAGAAGTGACATAGCAAAAAGTCACCTCACCTCACCTCACTCGTCTCTAGTATGTCGGTCCCTGAGGCCTGTTGATCTATTGGTGGGTGCTCATTGCTTATGGACCCTTTAGACCAATAACAACACATATTCATGGATTCTAAATGAAAGCACAACAAAACTACAAAAGAGTACAAATAGAGATAACAAGAAATACTCCGGAGAATTAGAAAGCATATTGTACACAATCCGGTACCTACAAATGATGTTGAGCAACTCCCAAACATTTCTCTTCTTTCTTTCTTTTCTCTCTCGGCCTAACTCTCTCTTTCTCTATTTTCTTTCTTGCCAAAGAATGAGAGTGAGGGGTTTTATAGGGGAGGGGTCTCTATATATTCATACATATATACTACACACAAGCACACATGCACTCATCTCACAACACCTCACTTGGACACCTCACACTAACACTCAAGCACATAATACACCTCACATGGACACCTACATAAACACTCAAGCACACAACACACCTCACATGACACCTATACAAATGCACATGGGTTGGGTAGTATAGTTTAGGAATTCTAGTTAAGAAAACATTATCTTTCATTATAATTATTATTCTTGTAATTATATTATTAAATAAGATAATTTAAAAAGTCGTATAAATACAGAAAAGGTCTTATAAATACAACAAAGGATATTTTCTCAAAATGACTAAAATCGAGATGTCTTCTAAATTGAGATCGAAAACTCTTAACTTCCAATACGAATAGCAAATCATTTAACATTACGCAACTTTTTTCAAAAATTATATTTTCAGTTCATGACTTATAAAATTGGAACAATGACCAAAATACCCCTATGACCAATTTTCGCTAAAATCGCACACGAAGTCTAAATCATCAATTTAAACATGAAAATACGGGTTATTATATAGATTTTCAATTAAACCATAATGATTCAAAAAGAACGTCAATACGATTCTAGATCATCTTGAATCAAGAGAATCCGACAGCTGGATCAAAAGATATTGACAATCGAAGTTTAGACGATCCGGATCAAACGTCGATAGTCTGAAGAAAATAGAATCGTTTCCAAGTTTCAAATGAAATTCGATCCAACCATACGGATTTGAAGAGGACATTAAACAGAGCCCGGATCTCTTCGAATCATCTGAATCGAACACCCGGATTGAAAAATATCAAAGATCGAAGTCAGGACCGATCAACGGCCCCGATCAATGATTGGAAACTACCTCTCTGCGTCTCACCTACATGGGATTAAAACCCATGTAGGGTTTCAAAAGAAAACTTCTCTAAATAGATGGCCCTCCCATACGCAGCAAAAGAGGGAAAAAAAAAAAAAAAGAAGAAGAAGAAGAAGAAGAAGAAAAAGAAGAAGACAGCCTCCCTAATTTGTTTTACAACCCTGTTTGGCTCAAGCAAGAGGAGCTCCCCAACCTTTGGGCCTTGTTTAGTGGTCAACCAAACACCTCAAAACCATCACCACCACACCATCACTGCCTATAGCACCGGAAACCCATAACCACTATCTCATTACCCAACCCCCCTCAAAAAACTAGATCCTAAAACCCCCCTTGATAGCCCAGAAAACTAGCTTAACCAAACAGTCCCTAAGCTTACTATCCAGAAACTGAAAACAGAATCAAACATGGCCCTTACCCTAACCTCTGCATCTCACAGCCCCCACCAGTGGGTCCCTCTCGCCAAGACGGACCCAACGCATTGGACACACCACCAAAGGAGACTCACAATGATCCCATGCGCCGCCCAAAGGGTCCACGCGCTGCCACTACACAAAAGCAACTACGGCGGCCTGTACGGTCATAATCGTCGGAAACCACCACTACCAGACGAATCGTCTAGCCAAGACGATCCAGACTCCAGTAGCCAAGCCTCCAAAGGCCACCAGAGACGGCCGCACGCACTGTACGCCCCACCAGCCCTCCGTTCCACCTCCGCACGCGCAGCCAACATTCAACACTGACTCACCAGTTGACCCTCCAATTAGAGCCTGCCATGTGGTAAAGACTACCCAGTCAGTAGCCTAGTCAGCATGCCACATCACTATCACATCATGCTGAGTCAGCCCTGACCCACCAATTAGAAGATGGCACGTGGCATTGACTGCCACGTGTATTACCACGCCACCGCGACGTTAACATTGAGTCAGTATTCACTAACTAATCAGAAGATGCTACGTGTCCTGGTCAATTGTTGACCCTCCAATTACGGACTGACACGTGTCGAGTCAGTCCTGATAGATAGCAACTTGGCCCAATCCATGATCGTCACGTATCCTGACAGTAGCAACTCCATAGCAAATAAGAGCGTGCCACATGTCTCAGGCACAGTTTGACTGCCCAATCACAGTACGACACATGGCGTTGACTCTACCATGTGTTTGCCACTTGGCAGTCAGCCCCACTTTTAGTTTTTCCCAATTTTTGCCATTTTTGGTCTGATTTTTGACGAACGGACACTCGCTTCTGGATAATTTGGCTATTTCGGATGCACCGGTGACCTCATATTTGACCAATTCTAACTTTTAATGCATGTTTGGCTTTTCATAATCTCTTTTCAGGCTATCTTGGCCAAATTCTGACCCCCGCGTGTCCCGCCTAGCTCAGCCCGGGCCCACTCCGGCCCGACTTATATGATTCTTCGGACGCATCGGTGAGCTCAGATTTGGCTGATTCGGACTCTTCTGCATGTTTTCTCTTTCTATAAGGAGATTTTCAACTCTCCCGACCAGATTATGACCCCCACGGGTCCTACTCAGTAGCCCGGGTTTATTTCAACCCGACTCATGGCTTTTCTGACTATTTCGGCCCTTCCGGAGCCAACTATAACGTTCATTCAAGTCAATTTCGTGTCAAAATTTGACTTGGGCATTCCTCGCTTGTTTCTACGATGTTTCTCGATTAAGATTCTTTCAGACTCAGAATTCTTTCATTCTTTCTCAACAAACACTGACTCGGCTTCGATAATCACCTATATACAGGTAATTCCCTCAACTCAACTCTTAGTGGTGTGGCCTCCCTATTAATCCACTAGTCAGTTACTCCGCCATTTTTCTTTTTCTTTTATTTTCTTTTAGTGATGTGGCTTCAGGCATCCCCATAAATCCATTGGTCGGTTACTCCGTCATTTTTCTTTTCTTTTACTTACTTACTTATGTTTTTTCAGTGGTGTTGCCTCCCTACAAATTCACTGGTCGGTTACTCCGCCGTTTTTCTTTTCTTTTCTTTTCTTTTCTTTTATTTACTTTTGTTCTTTTGGTGGTATGGCCTCCCTATAAATTCACCTGATCTGTTACTCCGCCGATTTTTCCTCTTTTCCTTACTTATACGCTTTTCTTGGTGGTGTGGCCTGCCTATAAATCTACCTAGTCAGTTACTCCGCCTGTTTTTTTTTCTTGTACTTGTACGCTTTCATTAGTGGTGTGGCCTCCCTATAAATCCATTGGTCGGTCTATCTTCCTTTACTGCTTTCTTTACTTACTGTCGTGCATACTCACTATAAATAACGAGTCTATGAACTTATCCATTACTTCACAACTACTTTCAAACCACTTACACTGGACACCGACCCTTACTTCCGACACTAAATAAAAAGACAAAAAAATTACAAAAACAAAACACAAAAAAACAATTTTCTCACTAACCCCGGAAGGGCTTTTTCCATCAAGTTAACTGATAGCTTGACGAAAGAAAATCGGGCACATTATTCATTACTCGCACAGCAGATCTACTCCGGCTTTTACTCAAACACTTTTTCACAACTCACTACTCTCTCTTTGGCTACACCGTACAAGTCATAGTTCCTTGCCACACCGACTTTACTCAAATTACTATTTTACACACTTATGGTCTAGATCGACTAAACTTTTTCAAAACATTTGCACACACTCACACACATACAAACCACAGAACTACGCAAGGCCCGATTCTTGAGTCGAGATACGTATGCAACCCTTACTTGGGTGCGGCCATAACTATTCTCTTTTAAACTATCTCATGTCGAGATACGTATGCAAACTATTCTCTTTCGCATATCTCGTGTCGAGATACGTATGCGACCCTTATTAGGGATATGACCATAACCATTCATTCTCTTAATATATCTCGAGTCAAGATACGTAATCGGAAACCGCATGTCACGGATGCGCGAGTCCATTTCTTATACTTTATCACATTCTAAATATCTTTCACTTATCTCAAGTCAAGATACGTATATCGGCAACCACATGTTACGGATGTTCGAGTCCATCAAGATACGTATATCGGCAACTGCGTGTCACGGATGCTCAAGTCCATTTCTTATACAATCGTTCATTCTAAACATCTTTCACTTATCTCGAGTCAAGATACGTATACCGACAACCGCGTGTCACGGATGCTCGAGTCTATTTTTTGAACACTCTCCCATTTCAATACCTTTGGCTTACCTCGAGTCGAGATACGTATATCTTGTACATTCCCACATCTACTACTTCTTACTTATGCCCCACTACTATGAAAACCACTAAAATCGGCAACCATGTGTCACGGATACTCAAGGGTGCCTAGCACCTTCTCTCGACATAATCGAGTCCCCGAACCCATCTCAAGAACTGTGGTTTCGCATGGCTATTCAAGAGTCATACTTTTAAAGGGCCCAATTTTCTCAAACTGTTTTCAAAAGGCCGAAGATGTTTACTTTTGTCGTCTTTGCAAGGATCCTAACTCCCGATAACGTTAGGTGGCGACTCTGAACTATTACTTGGCCTTACTTTTACTTTTACGTTCTTTCACACCTCTTCTCACACAACTCGACGTAAATCGTCGTAATCCTCTAAGGGACCGCCACCCACTTTCGGGGCGGGCACGACAACCGACGTACATAGGGACAAGGGGGGACTTTGAGTCCCCCCTTGATTTTTGAAAAATATCAAAATATACTCTAAAAAGTATATTTTTACACTTAAGCACCCCCTTCACAAATTAAAAAAAAAAACTCTCCATTTTACACTTAAGCCATTGGTCGGTTACTCCGTCATTTTTCTTTTCTTATACTTACTTACTTATGTTCTTTCAGTGGTGTGGCCTCCCTATAAATCCATTGGTCGGTTACTCCGCCGTTTTTCTTTTCTTTTTTTTTCTTTTCTTTTATTTACTTTTGTTCTTTTGGTGGTATGGCCTCCCTATAAATCCACCTGATCTGTTACTCCGCCAATTTTTCCTCTTTTCCTTACTTATACGCTTTTCTTGGTGGTGTGGCCTGCCTATAAATCTACCTAGTCAGTTACTCCGCCTGTTTTTTTTCTTGTACTTGTACGCTTTCATTAGTGGTGTGGCCTCCCTATAAATCCACTGGTCGGTCTATCTTCCTTTACTGCTTTCTTTACTTACTGTCGTACATACTCATTATAAATAACGAGTCTATGAACTTATCCATTACTTCACGACTACTTTCAAACCACTTACACTGGACACCGATCTATACTTCCGGTGCTTTTTCACGTCACTGGGCACCGACCCTTACTTCTGGCACTAAATAAAAAGACAAAAAAATTACAAAAACAAAACACAAAAAAAACAATTTTCTCACTAACCCCGGAAGGGCTTTTTCCATCAAGTTAACTGATAGCTTGACGAAAGAAAATCGGGCACATTATTCATTACTCGCACAGCCGATCTACTCCGGCTTTTACTCAAACACTTTTTCACAACTCACTACTCTCTCTTGGGCTACACCATACAAGTCATAGTTCATTGCCACACCGTCTTTACTCAAATTACTATTTTACACACTTACGGTCTAGATCGACTAAACTTTTTCAAAACATTTGCACACACTCACACACATACAAACCACAGAACTACGCAAGGCCCGATTCTTGAGTCGAGATACGTATGCAACCCTTACTTGGGTGCGGCCATAACTATTCTCTTTTAAACTATCTCATGTCGAGATACGTATGCAAACTATTCTCTTTCGCATATCTCGTGTCGAGATACGTATGCGACCCTTATTAGGGATATGACCATAACCATTCATTCTCTTAATATATCTCGAGTCAAGATACGTAATCGGAAACCGCATGTCACGGATGCGCGAGTCCATTTCTTATACTTTATCACATTCTAAATATCTTTCACTTATCTCAAGTCAAGATACGTATATCGGCAACCACATGTTACGGATGTTCGAGTCCATCAAGATACGTATATCGGCAACTGCGTGTCACGGATGCTCAAGTCCATTTCTTATACATTCTTTCATTCTAAACATCTTTCACTTATCTCGAGTCAAGATACGTATACCGACAACCGCGTGTCACGGATGCTCGAGTCTATTTTTTGTACACTCTCCAATTTCAATACCTTTGGTTTACCTCGAGTCGAGATACATATATCTTGTACATTTCCACATCTACTACTTCTTACTTATGCCCCACTACTATGAAAACCACTAAAATCGGCAACCGTGTGTCACGGATACTCAAGGGTGCCTAACACCTTCTCTCGACATAATCGAGTCCCCGAACCCATCTCAAGAACTGTGGTTTCGCATGGCTATTCAAGAGTCATACTTTTAAAGGGCCCAATTTTCTCAAACTGTTTTCAAAAGGCCGAAGATGTTTACTTTTGTCGTCTTTGCAAGGATCCTAACTCCCGATAACGTTAGGTGGCGACTCTGAACTATTACTTGGCCTTACTTTTACTTTTACGTACTTTCACACCTCTTCTCACACAACTCGACGTAAATCGTCGTAATCCTCTAAGGGACCGCCACCCACTTTCAGGGCGGGCACGACAACCGACATACATAGAGACAAGGGGGGACTTTGAGTCCCCCAAAGTCCCTCCTTGATTTTTGAAAAATATCAAAATATACTCTAAAAGGTATATTTTTACACTTAAGCACCCCCTTCACAAATTTAAAAAAAAAAACTCTCCATTTTACACTTAAGCCCCCTCCCAAGTATGAAACATTCAACCTTTTGGTCTCAATTTGTAGTAACAATGTGTCATTTTATTGTACATTTGGTGTCAATCAGTAGTAAGTTTTCTAATTCCTTCATCCATCCAAAAATATATATATATATATATAAATAAATAGACCCAAAAAAATCACCTCGAGGGCGCTGCCTCTGGCCTAACAACACTTAGAAATCAATCTCTCGTACCATGTTAAATCGCCGGTTGTTTCAAAAGTTTACCCAACAACGTAAATCAAGATTTAACAATTCTAGTGTTTGTACTTTCATCTATGGGGTTATGAGTAACCTAAACAGACGCCTCTAAGCTGATTTTCTAGAGGCTCTACTAAGATATACTGGTCCTATAGAAGAATGTATCTTATCAAAAGTATATATTGATTAATTTTGACAACTTTTAATTTTCTGGAAAAAATAAAAAATAAAAAATCCAATGGCTCTAACTTCCAAATTCTGAATAGTGATGAGCATCAGTTATTTGCCTACTCTCATTCAAATTTCCAGTTTTGTACTTGCACATTTCTTTCTCCACTTATCATTTCTTTCTCCAATTTTTTTCCCAATCAGGCTACCTTACCTTTGTTCAGATACAGTTTTAGATTTTACTCTTTTGCCAACAATTTTTCTTTTCTTCTGTAAATCACAATTCCCTTTCTATCAAATTATTCATACTATTACTAATTCTGGGAGATAGGGACTGGTTTTGCCTTCCCAGATCTCTCATTCTACTCAAATAGTAACTATTCTGAGATGCAGTTAAGAGTAAAAATTCCATAAGACTAGTCATATCTTTTATCATCTTTTCATTTACAACTTCCATATATGAATATGTATATATATATATATAGCTGCATAAGTGCCCAAACTCCAATTGCTGAGCCGCTCTGGTCTTTTCATGGTTGCTAAGTCTTATCTTGTTGGCTTTATAGAAGTCAGAGTTGGGAGTTGAAAGAATGAGGTTCCCTAATTACTCTCCTTGTAATTGCAGGAATGTGGAAATTTATGCAGTACGGGCTGCTATGCATCGCCGATATGGCTTCATCAAGAACTTGGCAAACGGAGTCTGTGGGACCGGAATGAGCTTCCCAACAACAGCAAGGGGCCAACTGTAAGATTTATTGATTATAGTTAGTAATTACGTCCGAAATTTCACAAAATAGCTAAAACAACATTGAGTGCCCATCTATATTATCACTCACAAAAATTTGTTGTTTCAAACTTTCAAGAAATCTAATCATCACCAAACAGTCTTACAAAATAAGACTCGTATATTGTCAGCGATACGGTGAAACTAATAAATTTCTTGGGGATGGATAGTAAATGAATGAACAAACCTGACAATGCCAATAGCAAGAGAAACAATCCATAGCTTGAAGTCAAGTCTCACAGTTGAAGTGAAGTGTCCAAGGAACATAATGATAAGGATCTATTGTACAACAAAGAGCAGCGTTGTTATTTTCAGAGTGTTTGCAAGATACTAACACACCCGCGAAGGAGTGGGAGTGAAAATGCAAGGACCTCTCACCTGAAGTACAAAAGTTGTTCCGACAATACCCATAAAGAGGTGGTTTTTGGTCACTCCACTAAAGACGTTAATTTCATCTGGCTTTCGAGCATTGAACTCGTTGAATATCTGAAATTCAATGAATTATCTCTCTTAATTGCAGTTCTACACAGTCTCTACATTGAGTTGAATACATGTGTATATTGCTTTTTGTATCGAAGCGGCTTAAAGACTTACTTGACAGAAGACAAATGCGTTGAAGATCAATGTGTTCTTCACTTTATTAGCGTGGCCTGTGCTGTCGTCGTTCAAATTGAGAATGCTCTTACCAAAAAAGTTAAGAACGAGGAGGACGCTGACTTGATACAAAGCCTGTAAAGTAAACATATTAAGCAAACAAGTTAATGAAAAAGGAGAAGTTTGTTCGGATACGTAAATAACGAATATGTCGATAGATTTGCAATAACCTGTATGATCAAGTTCCTCCACATGATATTTGTAATAAGAGGTTCCCTGAAGGTCAAAAAGAAAGTAAGATCATTATTTCTCATCACACAACCATTTACATGTCAAAATTGCTATACATGCTGTTCTTCAGAAATGAGATGATCAATTCCATAGTGTAAACAACCATTCACTCTAAAAAGCTTAAGCTGTTTTTAAGCTTTTTAGAGAGGGTGTAACTTAAGCATTTATACTCTCAATGTGTCCCCTCATGTGGGACCAGACTTTCTTCGATAAAGGCCAAAACACGTGGTTATTTTAGAAATTAGGGTGACAGCGAGGATTGAACTCAGGACCTTTGCCTGCTCTAATATCATGTTAACCACCACCTACCCTAAAAGCTTAAGCTATTAGAGAGGGTGCAACTTAAGCATTTACACTCTCAACACATAGTATAACAATAAAAAGCCACCTTAGAGATAAACTACAAAATGGATAAAATTTTAGGATTCTAGGTAAGATATTTGCATACTAGTAAGTGCATTAAAATTCTAACCTTCGGCCAACTGGAGATCTGTGCATAAGGTGATCAGTTGGTGGTTCGGTAGCCAGTGCCAACGCTCCAAGAGTATCCATGATCAGATTAACCCACAGAAGCTGCACAAAGAAGAATATTCTAATTAAGCAAGAACTAAAAACTAACCAATCAAGTTCTGAAGGTTAAGGTAAAATTTTCATTATTTTTACTACTTCCTTTTACTTTCACCAAATATATCTTTCTTCCCCAAACCCATGTTTCCACATAGATCAAGAATTCCCCATTTCCCACTCCCAATGAGGGGCGGGGGCAGCCCGGGGGATGGGGTGGAAAACCTCGAAAAGTGAAGTTCTGGCATAACATTAATTGTCAAAATTCCAGTTTATATAGTATTTTTTAAAGTGTAGTAACACCCGAGAGAGAGAGAGAGAGAGGCCAACCTGTACTGCAGTTAAAGGGACATCACCAGAGGAAACTGCTGCCACAACATTAATAACAAGAGCTGCAACGTTAACCGTAAGCTGGAACTGGATAAATTTCTGAATATTTGCATATACAGAGCGGCCCCAGCGAACAACCTGTGGAACACAAAAAGGACCAAAGATTCACATTTGGAACACAATTCAAATCTTTCCAAGCTCCTACTTGGCAAAACAAAATAGTTGGATATCCCAACCTAACCACCACTCCAAAAGAAAAGGAAAAAAAAAAAAAAAAAGAACGCCTAAACCTCACAAGGGGGGAAAAAATGTATCTTAAAAATCAAGAGAACGAGAGAGTATAAAACTCAAACAACCACTTCTTTCCTTCAAGTAGAATTGCAAAATGAACACTAATAATATTTTTTTTTTGGTAGAGATTGTAGAGGCGAAAAATTTCCTGAGAAACTTGCTTTCAAATTTTCCTCGTGTAAATGATGGATCTGCAGCTGCTCACACTAACCTTTACAACGGAAGCAAAATTGTCGTCCAAGATAATGATGTCTGAACTTTCTTTTGCAACTTCAGTTCCTTGAATGCCCATGGAAAGTCCTATATCTGCCTAAAACACAGAAAGGAAAAAAAAATGCGATTAACAACATTGTAGGATTATAGGATTATTATACAATTGAAACCATCACAACATCGATTCATTTTGTTATTGGGTCACATATAAAGGACTGCTGCAGCATGGGGACACAGATGTGAGATGCCTATACACATAGGGTTCTTGTCCTGTGTTTAGGACTTGGGAAGTTGACTGTTGACCTGTCCAATAACAGTATCCAGTCCCTCAAATCATTCAAATAAGGAAAATCCCCAAGTTGAGTGTGCCGAGTCAGAGACATATCCTCAATGTCGAACTCTTAGAAACCCACCGGATGCATCACAACATACACAATAATTCACGGAAATAGTAATAAAAGAGAGGTAATAATAACAAAGTCAACCTCATGAAGTGCAGGAGCATCATTGGTTCCATCTCCAGTCACAGCAACCACTTCACCTCCTTTACGCAGTGCTTGCACAAGTAAAAGCTTGTCACTAGGAGAAGACCTTCCCATCACCTATAAATCGTTACACACTAAGTAACAGAACTTCCCGAAACACATATAATTGATTGCTCATGCATGTAGGGACCAAATATTGGTTTTACCATACCGATATTTTCTTTGCAACTTGTTCTCTTTCTTTTTCAGATAATACACGGAATGTCGGCCCTTCAATGACATTAGGTTCAGTAGCATCTGCATCTGAACTAAGTATTCCACACTCTAGTGCAATTGCTTTAGCAGTTTGCAGATTATCTCCAGTAACCATGCGCACCTATTGGTTCAAAGATTACATGGTCCCCACAATTTAAACAAAATAATCATAAGATATTGAAAACTCATATAACAATTTTTTATAGCTTGAAATTGTAAGTGATAAGAAGGTAGTGGCGGAGATCTTTATACTGATATAGATCTTATGGAGCCCCTAAATTTATAGGTATGTACACGAGTCTATTACCTTGACACCGGCATCTGTGCAAAGCTTCACTGCATTTTTGACACCTGGGCGACAAGGATCCTACAAATGGATACACATCAGCTAAGGAGGTGACACCAAATGTTGTTGCAAGAAAAGACTAATAATAAGTATAGTCATAAATAATTTCCAGATACAGTCTAACACTACATATTTTATGAATGAAGAAGCAGGAATATAAAAAAGGAAGGAACGTACCTTTATACCAACAACAGCAAGCAAAACAAGGTCATCATCAGGTAAGACCCACTGTGCTAGTTGCTCTTCATCACTAGGAACTTTGTCATTTTCATACGATCTGTATGCAATGGCAACACAGCGCAAGCTTCTTGCAGCCATATCATCAATAGCTTCCTTAAAAAATGTCTGCACAAAAAAATCCACAAAAACACCATCCAGAGTTTAAGACAGTAAAAACCTAGTTTGAACTCATTGTTTACATTTTGACAAGAAACATGTACAAAAATACGTAATATATTTTGTTTTAGCAAAGCTTATCAGAGTAAGTTTCTTTTCAGCAAGAAAACTTTGGCACATTATTTGACCTTGTCATTATCAAACGACTGAAAGCACCCATTTATGTCAAGATATCCCGTACACGAGGCTAGAACAATTTCAGCCGCTCCCTTCCAGTGTATATGAACTTGAGAGTCGGGCTGCAATAAAAATAATAAAAGAGAATATCATAAAGTCAAATATCAGAATCAGATGATAATCATGGACAATCTAGAAATGAACAGCAAGAGTAGCACAAGTCCAATTAACCAGGTAAACAATGCATGGTTGTTGCACTTTTGGGATTCCACAGAATTTTAATAGTGCTTCATAGAGAGAGCAATATTGCGCAAGAAGCATAATTTGCAAGCAAGGGTAGTTGTCATAGGAAACACCAAGCTTCATATGGCTTTTTTTTTTTAGCATTTATCTAGAGTAAAAAAGATGCCTTTATCAAATATTCTTAAATTCCCTCTCGGTATTTCTTTTGGGACCTTTGATATCTAAAGCAGCACATTTATGAATAAAATATTGTATATCTAAGTAGGACCCATTTATTGTTCCATATAATTTACATACTAGACATGTTTTTGGAAAATGTTTCAGTTGAAATGGTCTCAATAATCTGACAAGGTTTTCAGATATAGAGATTAGAGATATGCAGGCCATCCAAAAGCATTATGTATGACCGAAGTAAAAGCATCAAATCCAGGATAAGAAATTACCAGTGTTAAAGCAACACCCCCTCTCTTCTTCTCAGAATTGAAAGGAGAAACATGGAAAAGTGTAGATTCTGATCTGATAACATCAAATTTCATCCCCATCTACAATGGAAAATAGGACATCAATCACGTTCAATGTAGTAACAATAAAAAAGCGAACACTAAACAAGCATAAAGAAACATACATTGACGCCCCAATGAAGGATAGCCTTTTCCGTTGGAGATCCAGAAACCTCTATGCCTCCACCATCCTGTCAACAAAGGCACAACGAAGGATATATTCCACTGGTTAACACTAATAATCAAACACAATTCTAATGACGGATGAATAAATACCAAGTCAACGGAACCACACGAGAACTCCTCAGCAGATGAGACAAGGAACAAAATGCTCAAGAGTCAAAATTTTGAATCCTTTCAATAGAAATACTAAAAAAGGACAGACGTAATGCAACTATCACTGGACACTCAGCATCAAGCCATTTTTATGAGTGTCTCAAGAAAAGATACTTCTAAAGTACTACTAGACACAACCAAATACTCCAATGAAAACTCTAACAAAGAATGAATAGTATTAGAGCGTATCCTACTCCTAAACATGTTCATGAAACTGCTAAAATAAAAACCCGAACATTGCCCCTCCCCTTAGCATATTGATGTTGTGCAGAGAGAGAGAGAGAAGAGAGCCCACTTTAGCTGGAAAAACACTGCCTGTGGTGTTCTGTGCAATGCCCTCCTTTAGTAGAGTGGAAACTGCAGCATCCAATTGCACTACATATTCAGATGTATCAATCTTATTTTTCCCAACATAAGCCTCAACGGCTGTCATCTGTGACAGAAAATAATTTCGTCATGATTCAATTAAAATACATGATAACTTTCAACCTAAAGACATAAAATAATGCACCGAGGAAGTGGGGGAAAAGCAGTTGTAGGAGGGTCAAAAAAAACAACTTGAATAATAAGAAACTGATTTACCTCCTCCTTTAAGGAAGTTGCAGGGCCCGCATGAGAGATTATGCAGTTTATGCATAGCGTATATCAGATATGTGAAAATGTTTTAATTTGGGATTTTACATCTCACTAATCTCAGTTCGTATTTATTACGATTGGCGTCTTTTTAATCATTTACGCATTGTTTCACTCCCAGTGAAAAAATTAATGCTTAGTTGAGAATTTGCATAAGGTGATACTGCAATTTAGGCTCACACTTTTGTACAACCGATGATTATAAACATTAGGAGTAAGTGTTTCATGAAGCTTGATGTAGTTGGGCCCATTCTCTAAATGCTTGAGTTTTTGGAGCTACTGGTGACTTAACAGTCGTCATAGTGTAGACATCTTTTTAAGAATACTGTACTAAAACAGAATGAGTAGATCACTTTTATTGTAATTTTTTTTTTTTTTTTCAGGATCCCACTGAAAGAAAATCCTGGCTTTATTCCTGATAGTACGAGCTCGGAGTCAGCAATTCATTCCGAAACCTAATATTAAAGAATCACGAAACAATGCCTAAAAATAGCCAACCTGATTCAAGGTCAAAGTTCCAGTTTTATCGCTGCAAATAGTTGTTGCAGACCCCATAGTTTCACAAGCTGAAAGCCTACGCACCTGCACACCGGATTGTTGTAAACAACTTCATATAAGTGATGTTTAACATAAGTTCATGCAAAGCTACAATTGTGAACAATAGATGATGCTATGGAGCTACAAATTTTAAGCTAGTTATAATGAAGATACGTACCAAGGCTTTATCAGCCATCATTTTTCTCATGGAGTAAGCCAAGCTGTCAGAGAATCGAAATAAAACATGGAATTGGGTATAAAAACGATATTTCCCTCAACAACTAACGCCACAATACTGAAAATATTGAATCACACTTACGTCAATGTAACAGCCAAAGGAAGGCCTTCAGGGACAGCAACAACCACAATGGTGACCTGAACAGTTTTCATTTAGTCACAAAGTAAATTTAATATATATATATAGACACCTATATATGAATAATTTATATAGATATAATAAACATACAGCAAACAACACTCACTGCAATAGTAACAATATGTATTGCCCCATCTACTGCATCACCAAGACTAGTTTTCCCACGGATAAATTGGACCGTTCCATCAGAATTTCTTGTATGTCCAGTAAAGAATCTGGAAATGTTATTTAAATCAATACGAAACAATTGTAACGGCATGTCAATTACTTTAAAAATAAAAAAAAAAAAAAAAACAACAACATAATTTCTCAAACAATATTAAGATTACCTAGCCAAAAGGATAGCCAGCACAAAAAGAGCAACAGCAAGTCCAACTATGCCAATGAAAGTAGCTACACCGTTCAAGCGTACCTATCATGTGTCATTCAAAGACATGCTTTATATGCATTTTTAGAACCTGTTATTGCTGATTAGTGATTTTAAACAATAATAAAATAAAAATAAGAACAGTTATTTAAGGAAAAGAACCTGTAAAGGGGTTTCTTCACCAGTATCCTCTGAGATACTGGCCATCAATAATCCCCATTCGGTATTGATTCCCACACCAGTTACCTATTGATAGTGAAAAGAAATAAAAAATGATAAATATTCTGGTGAAAGCAGTGTGAAAATGGATTACATTTAAAAATGACAAAGTGAAAAGATGGTTTTATCAATGGCAATAACAACGTTGTGCTTGCCATCCCATTAATGCAATTATCGAGCTGCCAATAAGAACAAGTGATGCTATAATTATAACCAAAACAATTCTTATGAACATCAGCTTAAAGAAATACTATAGATATAATTTACCAGCATGGTTCCAGCACCATCAGCTACCTTGCAACCGGACATCAAAAATGGAGCTTTTTGATTCTTGTGGACCTACAAAGAGACATTACACTTGAGAAAAATAAGACCAATGATCTAGAAGTACTTGAAACGAGATCTAACCGGCTTACAATCTTGCTTTCCCCAGTCATGCTAGATTCATCGATCGCAAGAGAATGACCAGTAACTAAAACTCCGTCAGCGGGGACCTTGTGTGAAAAATGCAAACAACCCAAGTCAGTAGTACAATATTGTATGTCCCACAAATCGAACTCACTTAATAACCTGCACTCACCTGATCACCTATTTTAAGAGGTACAACATCACCAACAACAAGATCATATATTGAAACCTTTTCTCTTCTACCACCTCGAAGAACCTGCATAGTTTTCCAGATATCTAGGTCAGTTTAGCATCGCAGGATTAAAGATCGAATGTAATTACGAATGTACCATGCGGAGGTTGAACCCACCTCCAGATTTATATTTCGCTTTTCCTCATTTAAGTTTTGGAACTGGAGGGATTGTCGATAATCACTAAACGCTGCCAAAGAAAAAACATAATAGATAAACAAAATCCATGAGTATATGAAAAACAAATCTCAGGAAAAAGGCCATTATAGCGAGTTTGAAAACCAGAAGAGAAGACCACTAGAACGGCTAACATACAGCCAAGTACCTCTGCAATCGTATGACCATCATTCACAGTTAACAATGGGCTTTAACAAATTAAAGAACAAGATGTCCACCCAAAACTCAATATTATCTATATTATATACTTATTGGTAAATTCATCAGAATTTAAGGAAATAAAGATCTTAAACATCCCTAGTATCCTTTGTTCTTGTCCTCTTCTGTAAAGGCAACTAAATGACATATTTAAGAGCATCTCGTCCATTACCTGTAACGAATATAACAAGAACAACAGCAAATGCAATGCTTCCCCCATCATACCAACCTTCTTGTAAACCCTGTGAGAATTAAAGAGAAAAGGCACAAAGTCTCAATTCAAAGGGAAACGTTACAGAAAAGGGCAAGATAATCATAACTTTGAGATTCTAGCAACATTGCAAGTACTGGAAAAAAAAAAAAAAAAAGAACTTATATATTGGGCAGCCAAGTAAACAACAGAACTTATGTTGCTCAGCATAAGTTTTTAGGCTTATTAGCCAAACACCTATTTGCTTAGAAAATCATAAAATGATATGGAAACCAATGTCAATATGATCAATGCACTAAGGTTAGACTGATAGTACCTAATATATTATAGGAAAGAACGTAAATTGACTGCCTCTAATAAAATTACATTAATTGAAGTGTCCCAGAAAAATCACCATAACTCTTGGAATTTCTTTTAAAAATGAGGACCAGAGCATATAAGTTGAGTTCGGTGTGAAAGAGTATAATAATAATAACAACAACAACAACAACAACAACAACAACAACAATAATAATAATAATAATAATAATAATAATAATAATAGTAGTAGTAGTAAATGGAGTAATTCAGGCATCTCAAAAAGAATCCGAGGGAAATCAAAGTTAGTTGTGCCAAAATAGATACTTCACTCATTTGACGTGTGTGTTAAATAGCAATTGAAAAGTCAATATGTTGAGCTTAACAATAACAAGTCACGGATCGAAACTTATGGGCTTGACACCATATCTCAAATCACTATGGTTTTGACACGAGTGTTTCAAGTTGGCATGACAAAAAAGGAAAAAAGAAGTTTGACATTAAGAGTCTTCGTTAAACATAGTGAAGATTCTGAAGAAGATCCCAAACAATCCACTATCTGTTAATCAATCATTAATTTTATTAAACATCGAGAATAAATCATTGTATGACCAAGCTCACCTCTGTCTTTATTCCTAGCGCTAATGATGCCGCTGCAGCTATCATCAAAATAATAAGGGTTAAATCTTGCCAAGCTTCCCAAAGGAACCTCTGTAAGACAAACCACACTCGTTATGGCAGTCAAATAGAATTACTACCAGAAAACATACCACCGAAAATATAACATTATATACCAAGAAACTCCGCCCTTTTTTCGTAGGATATGTGTTCGATCCGAAAGCATTTCTTCGCTCTACTAATTCATTGTCATCACCAGAAATACCTGTCTCTGCATTTGTTTTTAACATATTTGATAACCCGTTCACCTGTTGCATATGGTGATTGCTACATTTAAAATATAAATATGACCAAATAATGATATCTGAAAACAAGTAAATAATTGACTTACCCCTCCATACTGTTGCAGTGCTGAAAAATTGTGATCCCTGGTCATTGAAGCAAGTTGTTCTAGCCCAATGTCATAATCGCCATTAGGAGTTGGAGGTGCTACTGCAGTACCTAACACTAAATAAATTTAAGATAGATCAACACAACAACGAGCAAAATATGTGATTTCACGGAAAAGGAAAATATATATATATATATATTGGAACAACATTTTCTAGCAAGATCCTCGTATAAAGATTAAATAAGAAAGAATCCCAACACCCAGCGCTGATGCAATGATTTACATCAAGATATTTATGTGACAGCACCTATAAAAGATGCTATATATAAATGCCAACCACACTGTGATACTAGTAAGCAGATATTACCAAAAAAAAAAAGTGGCATATATTTATTTTTTTTCTTCCAGTTTCATCAAACTCCATTCCTTGTCTCCACGCTTCTTGCAGAGGCTTCTCTAGAATTCAAATTCATTTTCTTCATTTATGATGCTAATTCATGATTAATTCTAAAGAAAAAAAAATTCTTAATCTATTTAAACCATGATGTATCATTTCTAGAACTGAGTTATAAAAGAAAATCAAATCAAAGTATCAATTCTAAGCAAACGATATTTTGCTCCGCTAATTACAAAATGATCAAAACAATTTCCAGAGAGTAAATACCTATTGCTCGTTGCCCAGCCAATTTGAAAAGCAATGCTGCCTAATAAGACAAGTAATCAAGAATAAGAAAGCGATAAAACAATCTAAAACCATAGTGTAAATGTCCATTAACATGTATGACATTACTCTTATGACTTGTGCATGTGCTCTAATCATCCGTCTTCGTTGCTCTTTCTCTTCTTCCTTTTTCAAGTCCAAAGTATACCGAAATCGACGAGAAGCGTTAAGCACAAGAGCAGCTTGCTGCAAAGAACCGATATTACTTGAGTTCATATAAGGCATTACGTAATTATATACTTGGCACAGAGAATAAATCATCCAAGGACAGTAGTTATAACAAAAAAAAAATATCTTCAACAAGGTTAGCTCTATGAAACCAGAAACTTAACAGCATAAGTACTCAGTTCAGAGCATGTATCACACATGAATGGTAATTAAACTATTTGTATTTCTCATAAATCCCGGCATGACTCCAGCATCTATAAAACGAACTTCTTCCACCCCGCTTTGACAGTCTAAAGGCCAAAAATTTACATGGCCTTGACACAAGTTTACAACAAAAAGTGGCTACTAAACCAATATAAACTACTACGTCAGAAAGTGATGTTCATTTCCTTTCCTCCTTGGACAGTTTCTGTAAGTTTTCACACTATTAAGCGTTTCTCTATTCCATTGTTACATACGTGCATGTATTTCCACCTGCAAGACAGTATGGCCTGTGTTTTAAGGATGTTAGAGTTTGACATACGTTGTTAGGCAAATTTTCTTTGGGGGGAAAAAGGGCAATTCTTGGGACACAACTTTCACACAACCTCGTAAAAGATGTGTCTATATCTCTCCTGTGTCATTGTGGGGTCCAGTGACATCACAGGAAAGAGATAGACACGTCTTTTTATAAGGTTGTATGAAAGTTGTATGATGTCACCAAAGAATACTCGGGGAAAAATAAATTAAGCCTTTTAGAGAATTAGAAGTCTAACAACCCGTACAAGAGAAGTGTGGCAGAATTGAATGTAAATAAAGTGACAAGTTAAACAATACTTCTTTAAAACTGCTTTTTGAATAAGTTATACATTACTTAATCGCTTTCTAAAATGCACAAAACTGTCCATCCTTCACGCTACTTTTCACCTACATTGCCTATGATGACCTTGTACTATATTCTTAAGAATGTATTCAAAGTTGCGCATTGGTTTAAGAATCACGATCTAGAGTGCAGCCGGCAAGCTTCAAACTGTCCATTAAGCAAGTGGCACGTTGTTGAACTCCGCCCGTGATATTCCATTGCAATTTGCCACCCAATTTTTACAGGCGGGTCTGGGCGGGCTCGCAGGTTTAGGTGAATGGGTATACTCGACCCAAATGGAACTCACCCTTTTTTAACCTGGAACAAACGGGTTGAATATGGGTTGAACCCATTTATGACCCTACCCGCATTTAACCCGCCCAATTGTCAGGCCTACTGTTCCAATCACTATTATATTTTATTTTCATTTATAAACTTCACAATCAAATGAAAACTGTAGTTGTACATGGCACCGACCTCCTTTTGCTCGACAAAAGCACAAAAAAGCGGAGATCATGAAATTAATAACCCATTTCAACCAACTGGAAATGCACATAACAAAATTGAAATAGCCCCAATTTCATTCAATTCCAAAACCAATGACCAGAACATTGATTAACATTTTTTTAAAAAAATTCAGGCAAAGCGCCCACAAGCTCTACACACACACACAAACAGGAGGCAGGGGGGCCAAGGCCCACTTCAAAGAAGACATCCTCCCATAGATGCCCCAAAGAGGAATAAACATCCCACACCACCCTCCCCCTCCCACTTGGCGGAGAGGGATTGATGCCACTAGACCACAAGGGTCTTGGCAGAACATTGATTAAAATAAAAACCCATTCAACATTTCTATAAAAACGCAACATATATAGATTCATAGAATAAGAATAACTCTTTGGGCACAAAAGAATCTCACAAAAGCAATCTACATAAACTTTACGTGTCGGTCTCTCTCCTCTGTGGACTCCACAGGCACTGTGTAACGTACAGTGTAAGTGGACCTCACCAGGACGGAGAGAGACACATTGTGATTTATGTATCTTTATTTTTATAAGATTCTTTTGTGCCTAAAGAATTACTCATAGAAGAAAACAACCAAATGACAAATGCCTTTCAATTAAGTATGAGGTACATTGTATGTAAATCTTACCCTCCATCTTTTAAGGCTATCGAGGGACGCATTCTTGGTGTTGGCAATGTCGAATGGATCCGAAAACTCATCTTCCGGTGCCCACCCAATGCCGGATTCAACGTCGTGTTGGTGATCCATCACAGGCAGCGCATTAATCCCACTCGTCATTACAAAACCTCACGCGCTCTCGCAGGAGAGATGGCACCGTTCGACTAAACGGAGCCACCTCGTTCAAGAAGCAAATCTACAGCCACAGTCTCTCTCTAGCTCTCGAAATCAAAAACATTCAAAACAAAAATAATAAATAAATAAAAACAAAACAGAGAGAGACAGTTAAAAAATTAAAAAAATAAAAAACAAAAAATGGGTTTGTTGTGATTCTATTCTTGGAAACATGGGTACCAGGTAATCGTTGTTTTTGTTTGGATGAGAGGGAAAGAGGGATAATCGGAGCTAGGGTTTGTTTGGCCATTGACAAGAATAGAAACAGTCGAAGAAGGCATGTAGACCCCTGTTTTGTCACACCGTTGGATTGTTGTTGCAGCACCAAGAAATGCGGACGATTCATTGAACTCTCTGCTTCTCTGGAGAATGACAGCTAAAAACGCGGGAAATTTTCTCTCTCCAACGTGACAACGTCTAATGCCAGCTAAAGCCTAAAGGGCGGCAAATTCCAAAGCATTTGAAAGTTTGAAAAAAAATATATATATATTTATGATATTTATTTGGATCCGGATTTGATACACACACGCACATTCAAGTCGCAACCCAACTCTAAAATCCATACTGAGAAGAAGAGAGAGACGATGTCAATTGGAGAAGAGAGAAACGATGTCAATTGGAGTACAGTCTGCTCAGCAAGTTTAAACTTATTTCAAAAAGTGTTATTTTTAGGATAATTAAAGTTTGAGTGAACTTTATGGGTCAAATTTAAACATTAGTGTAATACTTTTTCAGAATTGAAAATATATATATATATACATATATCAATAACAATTTTAAAAAATAAAAATAAAAAACTCATCAACAAAACTTTAAAAACATCAACTTTTGGAGGGTTTATTATGTTACAATCTACTTTATGTTTGTAGGTTGTAAAATTGTACCAAAATATTGTAAAGAGTGCTCATATAACATTGCGCAGAGTTGCTTCCAACGTTGTAATTAATTGCTTGCGACTATGTCGTTGCTCCTCAACGTTATAAAGAGTTGCTTCCGACGTTGCGAATAGTTGATCACATTGTGTAAAATTTAATGACTTCTAATTTTAATTAAAAACAAATTTGACATGTTTTTTTTAATTTTGAAAAATAAGCATATTGAATTTTAAATTTTACACAAGATGTTAGCTAAAATGCAATTATCGCTTGTATGTTTATCTTTACCTAAACAATAAGGTTACGCCCACACCAAATTTCACACCTAAGACATCCTAACACTTGATTCCTATGGATCCCATGTAGAATCTATGTGGGACTCACATGGGGTCTACTGGAATCAAGGGCCAGGGTTTTGAAAAATAAGTATATTGAATTCTAAATTTTACACAGGAAGGTAGCTAAAATGCAATTATCGCTTGTATACTTATCTTTACCTAAACAATAAGGCTACATCCACACCAAATTTTACACCCAACAATTTTGGTCCTTGATTCCAGTGGACCCCATGTGAGTTCCACATAAATTCTACATAAGATCCACAGGAATCAAGTGTGAGGATGTCTTAGGTGTAAAATTTAGTGTGAGTGTAACATTTTTTAAACAATAATCATATTATTACGATTTACGTCGTGGATTTTTCACGGTTTATGTGTTTAGATTAGAGACACCATTTCATATACGTTAAAAATAATAATAATAATAATAATAATAATAATAATAATAATAATAATTAGACGAAATAATGTCATGATATGTGAGAATCTGGAGTAATATTATGCTTTCGAAATAATATTATGCTTTTGAAAATATGAATTCCAAATAGGTTCTTAAATATTTTGTTAGTTATATTATATGCACTGATATGTGGTGTCATCGATCATTACCATAACAAGTGCAAGTGCTTCTAGTGGTAAACCATTTGGGACCCAAAATGTGATTCAATTTTTTGGAAATATAGCATTATTTTGAGAGTCTATGGATGGTCCATTATATTAATTGTAGCAGTTGAGTTTAGTAATTGTGTGGAATTGCTAAAAATTAAAAGTCAAAATTTATAGAAATTTTTCCAAAAATCTCTATTTACTAAACTTTTTTAGTTTAGACCCAGTCATTATTTAATTGTACTGTTAGACCCAAACAATGATAAAGTATTTGGTGATTGGTCCACACCCCCAAATTAGTGTGAATAATGGTACAATTTTACCCCTGGATATATACATACACATAGAAATATACATACATATATGATTGTATTAACTAAAATATTTCTTTATATTTAGCATATATTAAAGTTCATCATAAATTACTAAATTGTAGGAGATAAGGATTTAACATTAAAGTATATACACACATATACATGTCAGATATATATACTGATATATATATATGGAAATTATTAAATTCAAACCTCAATTGTTCAATGATTTTCATATATATCTTTTAGTATAACCAAATTTGGGTATAAATACCATAATTACAGGGATTTAAATCACATTAATTTATATTGATTACCTCATAAAACAAAATCTATATTGATTACATGATTTTCATATCTTTAATGATTTTCATATCTGCATATTTTTGAATGTCATACACATAAACAACAATGTAAAATTTCTCACTACAATGTAAAATTCCTTTTATCCAATCTATTTGTTTCCGAATGTTCATTTTTTGTACGCTACATATATGTTCTGCAATGACGAATCGAGTGATGGATTTTTGCACCCACATGATTTTGTTAGGAGTATGTGGGGTTTGATATGTTAGATGTGCCAAATATGCACCCAAAAAAATTAGTGTAAAACTTGCCATTGTATAATTTTACACTGCATTAGTCCAAAAGAGTCAATGATTGTCATTATAATTTTAACACTGCACTATAAAATGACTACGAGAGTAGAATTTTACACTGCATTATAAATGACTACAAGAGTATAATTTATACATTGTAGTATAATTTTGCAATGCATTGCATAACAATAAAAGAAATAAGTGAATAATGCTACACTGAAAATCAACACAAGAGTCAAATCCTGCTGGCTATAATTTTTGCACTAAAAATGTTACAAAATAACACATGAACCAAAGAAGTAGTGTACAATTTAACCAAAACGGGCCGCCTTGACACAACACAACCAACAAAGGCAACATCAGTTGTGAACTCAATCCCAAGACCACACCAAACGTCAGGAACAATAATAGAGTTTGATGATGGGTTTGTAGCCCCCATTGTTAAAGCTTGATTTGGGTTCTTGTTCTTCTTTTGTTGTAGATTTCTCTGCTTCTTCTTTCTCGCCTTCGCCTTCCAATTCGCCGATGTCTGAATCGCAGCCGGAATAGAGACCTGTGAAGAAGCAATGCATCTGAGCCCCCTGAATGTTGCAGATGTGAAGTTCTTCTTCTTGGTAGTGTTGTCATTGGGGGTAACTGAGTTGAGGAGGAGAGAGGAAATGTTGGATTTACATCGAGTGGATTGGATTATAGATGGGATTTGTGGTGGGTTTAGGCTTAGATTTGAGGTGTCTGGGATGGTTTGGTTTCTGGTTTTTCTGTATCTAATGTGTTCTGTCATGGTTGAGCTCTCTGCAACAACTACATGCATGATTTGGATTCAACAAAATGGAGAGAGAAAGAGAGAAAGCTAGAAAGAGAATGCAGTGACCTTAGATTCAAATGGGTAAGTTACAAAAAAACTAATTTAGAGAGAGAAGCTTGTGTGTTTGAATTTTAAATCCTATAATGCTGCAGATCACTGCATTATTTTAGGTGGATTTTGAGTGACAATTGGGAATGAAAGTTGTGTTGCACTGAGAATAGCGGTGGGGGTAGTATTGTCCTAAAAATATTGGTGGACCTATCACTAAATTCTTTTTTGGGCTGGATCTATTACTAGTTAACCCAATTTTTTTAACCACAATAAGATAAATTCTTTATGGGTAAATTATGCTGACATACCATCAATGATGATCTTTTTTTAAATATCCCCCTCAACTATAAAACTCAACAAAGTAACCCCCTCAACTATTACAGTATTTCACTAACACCCCTTCGATTAGGTTATCATCCAAAAAAATTTATTACTTTTGTATGTAGGTACCAACACGTGATTTAAAAGTGTTAACAAAATGATATTCTTGTCTCTCCTTTGAGTCATTGAAAAATTTAGAATGAAATTGTCTTAAATTTGTGTACAACAAAGGGCAATTATGTGTCAAAAAAAAAAAGGTAGGTTTGTCCAACAATTTCCATTGGCTCAAATGAGTGATAGATAAATACAATGTTATTATCCATTTTGTATTTTATGTTGCTCACATGATAGAATGCCATGATTATCTTATGGACATGATTGTTAATAACCTCATTTCTTTAATTAGAAGATGTTCTCACATCTCTTTAAAAATCATGTTCATCAACACCTCTTTTAGTCCCTTATTTTTCGCTTTTTTAGTTGTCCCTCATAGTAGTGTCCCTCTTTTTGAAGGTTTTTGTTTTTTGTCTTATTTGACTTTCTACTCTAGATCTCATTTCTTTACCCATTCTACGATTAGATTTGGTTACTTCTTTTCTCATATGCAATTTTTTTTTCCTCCAAATCTAGTGATTTACTCATGCTGATCCAACGTTGTCTTCATCTGTTCATCATATCTGCCATTGTTTCATCAGATTTGGCGTTTGGGTGGGGTCTTTTCGCAGTTACCTTGAGTTTTGGGGTGGTCTTTGTTGTGGATCATTTTGGCAACTTTCTCTCTCAGCCAGCTAAGTCTCGCCACAGACAGTTTCACCGTGTATTGTGGAGGTTTTGCACTATGGCTAAAAAAGTTTTGTGTTAGGTAATTGTTCATGTATTTTTCTTACTTATGTATACTTCTACTGATTCCTTTTGAGATCTGCTATAAAAAATACATATATATATATATATATATAAACTAGCGTTGACCCCTGCTATGCACGGGTGTTATAGAAATTGATAGACTTTTAACTATAAATTTAACATTAACGTGTTTGCATAATAAATTAATAATTAGCTTTTGATAAAAACAATTTATGAACAAATGTAACGTAAATTAAAATTTTTGTGCAAGTGAAGACTCCTTGATCATAAACTCTTGATTCAGTTGTCACGGAAATTTTAATGGGTTGCACAATTTCTACTTTTTCTTGGTAAATAGACTCATTGTTTCAGGCCTTCAGCACCACCATTGCAGATAGTGCAAATGAATTATTATTTCTCCAAATCTTTGTCCTCATAAATTTGTAGTTCTCTTCTCTCTTTTCCTACCTCTAACTACGCAATCTATTTCATTTTGCTTTTTATATATGGTGGTGTACTGGTGTTAGCAATATACATGTAGAATTTACCAACTTGAAAATAATTGTTAAACTGACCGTAAAATATCCCAATTTTTTGCATAACTATCTAACAATTAATTGACCAATTAGTAAATGTTGACAAAGGTTAAAAAAAATGTAATAAGAAAACTTTAACAGAAATAAACAAATACAAAAGTAAAAAACAAAAGAAAACAGTCAGTAACTATGAACAATCAAGATCCAACAAAATCGAAAAATACTAACCCAATTTCAAATGTCAATAAGTTTAGCAAGAAATAATACGTCAAAAAATGAACAAAAAATGCAAAAAGTTATGAAAATACCATACCCACGACCCAGATAACTGCTATTTTTGGGTTCGCTTGAATGAACCTGAAAATAGAAACCATGATTACAACCAACAAGAAATTAGACATAACATTGACTCAAAGGGTAAGAAAGAGAGAGGCCCAACACTGAGCAAGCGAGAGGTCGTAAATTGGGGAGATGACTGAGAAAGGAAATGACACAGTAAAACAGTTATGGTGAAAGAGAGGTGAACAAATAGAGGAGATGTGGATGGAATTTTGTTTCCATTTTTCAAATTTCATATCAAAAATGATAGGGATACACACCAAACGACACACTAAACGACACACCAGCTTTAAATGCATGTACCCTATGCTGTGTAAATGATGCACAAAAAAGTGTAAAAACTTCAAACAGCACAAGGTACATGTATTTAAAGCGCAGTGTGTCGTTTGGTGTGTTATTTGGTGTGTATCCCTATCATTGTTGATTTCATATTGTTTAATTTATTTTTTAATTACAGTTGGTGTTAATTGTGTGTCGTTTGGTGTGTTATTTAGTGAAGGTGAAGGCAAAGCGTCGGCGGTGGTGAGTTCTCTTGATCGCTTTCTCTTCTCCTCTCCAGATCTCGCTCTGTTCGTCCTCAGATCGCGATGGTCTTTTTTTTTTTATCCCATCAGTTATCCCAAGCCAAGTTATCCGCCCTAATACCAACCCCCCAATGGGTTGGATTTATCCCAAGCTGAGTGGGATAAAAACCTCTTTAGGATTAGTTTTATCCTATCCGATGGGGCACCAAACACTGGATAGGACAACTTATATCCTATCCGACCCCCTTATCCGGCCTGCCAAACATGGCCTTAAAGTGATATTAAAAAGTAGAATTAAGCAAGAATTATGGAGGATGAGGCTAGAAAGTTGTGAAGAACGTGGGCCACGTGGCATTAGTGTAGGAAAAGAGAGGGAACTGATGGCAAGTTTTAGAAGAAGTGGAAGATTGTGTAGTGATTTTAGGGTAGTTAATGTTTGCTTTTTCAAATTTTGAACAATAGGAGTGCCATGTGGCAAGACTCATACATTGTTGTATGCATAGATAGATATATAGTATGTATATACCTAAAGTCATACGTGGATAACCTAATTAATATTTGTGGGTATTGCCACGTGGGAAGCCTAGAGAACAAATTACATTACTATCTATATATTTATAGATGTTACACACACAACTTATTTCACAACCTATTTCACAATTATGACATCTTGATTATTGATTTTGGTGAATTCCGTACAAGACCTATGTGGAATCCTCATGGGATCCATCAAAATTAATGGCCAAAATATACAATTATAAAATAGATTATGAAATAAATTATGTGTGTAGTATTACTCTCTCTCTATATATACTAGCATGTATCCCGCGCGATGCGCGGGTACGTTGTTTTTCTGATAAGTTGTAAAATAATAGTAGTTAATATTAGGGTAAATATCATCTGGCTCCCCCTGAGGTTTGACTTTAATACATACCTCTCCTCATGTTTCAGAAATTTCATATAACTTCCTTATTTTTAAATTTTAGTATCAGTTTCCCCTTTCTAACAAATTGTTAGAAAATTAAGGGAATCTAATGCTTAAAATTCATAAATAAGGGAGGTAAGTGAGATTTCTAAAACGTGAGGGGAGGTATGTGTATTACGGCCAAACCTCAAAGGAGGCAGGTGATATTTACCCTTAATATTATTATAAACAAAAATGCTACACCCATACCTTTTTTTACAACATTTTCCACAACCAACACATTATGACCCTTGATTTTCAGTGGATCCCGTGTGGACCCATGTAGGACCGTCATGAAGTCCATCGAAATCAAGGAAAATAATGTAAGATTGTCGTAAAAGTTGTGAAAAAGGTTGTGAATGTAGCATTACTCTATTATAAAAGTAGAATAATTTAAAAAAAAATTGAAAAGGCAAGAAAAAATTAATTACAAAAAAAAAAAAAAAAGAAAGACAAAGACAGACTGCATCTTCATAGGAGGGAACATAGCCCTCTAGCCTATCCCAAATAGAATGGGTTTGGATAAGATCATAAGAATATAGGCTAGTGAATTGAAATGATTTTTTTTTAGTAATGTTTGGGGCACAAATATTTTACAAACACTCTATTTCTTTTGTGAGTGTCACTGTCGGGTCTACTGAAATTACCAGATCCCATTGTGCCACCCAGAAGATATAGAGTATTTGTGTATAGTGTTTGAGTAAAGTGTTTGTGACCCCAACATTAATACTTTTTTTTTTCATGTAGTAATTGAAACACTTGTATTCACTCGATTATGGACTGCGTAAGAGAGAGACAAAAGTACCCAAGTCTCCAAATTTTGCACCCATATTCAGGTCCCAAAACATTATAATATTGTAGTACTTAGTTCTCAAAATACTATACTCATTTTAATTCATTGATAGAACGAAGTCATTATGCTCATATCATATATAGAATTTTCGTTGTGCTAGTTAATTTACTTCCCTGCACGAATACCATCAATCTCGGGGTTTATATTTTGTTCTTGAATTGTCGGGGACTTGCATGATTTCCAAGAAGCAGACTGCCCAAAAAAATTTGTGATTCAATGGTAATATAAAAACCATATCAATTTAATACATGAAATAATTAAATGCACCAAAATAAAAGAGTGCAGTTATGTTCACCCAAAATTGCTTACCCTCCTTTCTTATTAGCTAATGAAGTAGGGTCAAGTATTTTACACCATTAATTAATTCTCATTTAATCATGAGTCTCAATGTATTAACCAATAGGAGAGAAGGGTGAGCAAAGGTGAGTAATTTTGAATTGAGCAAAAATGTATTCAAAATAAAATCTATAATTTTTGTACCAAACCAAACCTTAAATTCATTAGAGAGGAAACTCATAAGCGCCTTCGGGTAAGTCAAACGCATCATGTGTTTGGAATTAATTTGTGCACATAATGTGAGTGATGTGTTTCTTTGTTATATGTACATAGATTGTGACAATGATGCATTTGTTCATTGTGTTGTATATAGTACAGCATTTGTTTTGGTCGGCAAATAAAGAAAAGGAAATGAAAATTACTGAGAGATTGTCACCGAAAGCAAGTGATTCAAAAACAAAATTATGTTGCAAAATTTAACATAATTAACATGAATGGGTTTATCTGATACCCAAAAAAAACAACTAACATCTCTCTCTCTCTCTCTTTCTCGATTGATCTCTCTCTCTCTCTCTCTCTCTCTCTATATATATATATATATATAAAGTGATATATATATATTCAAATTGTATCACTTCTTCCAAGTTTTTCTACCTGTAATAGCATTGCCATTAGTCCATGTTCCTGCTTTCCGGCCCTTTGCATTCCTCTCGTCACACTGGATTGAACACCCAAAATTAGGAGCATAATCAAAAGCAAAAAGACAGCAACTCCATGAATTGAATGTATATGCATGTGTATAACAATGTGTATGTGTATTTTTCTTGAGGAAAGTGGAGAATCTAGAGATATACCCCATATAAAGAAAATTGGTGAAAGCTCTAAAGTCTAACCCCACCGGCCATTAATGGGGAATAGAAAAAGATTTTTGAGTTAATATAAGACATGACGCTTTAGCTTTTACAACAGTCATGAATTTAAGAGAGATAAATGATAGAGAGAAACGTTTGAGCTTCTAGATGAGAAGTAAAAATATTTTAACACGTGCCAGTCTCTCGTAAACTCTCGCCTCAATCTTCCGCCATTAGATTATCCCGCGCAATGCCCAGGTATGCATCAATATTTTGCTTGTCTAAAAAGTCGTAAAATATTATTATAAGTTTAGAAAAATTGTTAAAATGTTGAAGAGGTCTGTTAACAAATATAATTTACCAGCAAAGTAAAAGAATTACGCCCACATCCTTGTAGTGGTGGACGTAAACCGCTGACCTATCCCGAACTGAATAAGAGTACTGGCGTGTTGGTCTATTATAGGAGCGATACAACTTCTCTCTACCATATAACGCAAAAAAAATACTAAAGCAATCAACCAAGAAAGGAGAACTGATTTCTTTTTCTGAGACCACCATTTGATACATTTTTTTTAATGTAGTTAATATATTATCACTCATTAATCAATTCAATAATCAAGGAGATACATGGGAGAAAGTCCCCAACAATCGCAAAATGAGGCCCATGCAGGTAGAAATCCTACCCCCAAAACAAAATTATAGAGAAAAGAACCCAAAGAATTTGAGACAAGCAAATACACAAACACCGTGCCCAAGATCCAAGTGAGCATTGCGCCAATTCCAATTGATCCTCAGAAATCCCAAACACACAACCACAACAAAAAACAAATAATAAACAAAAACAGCCAGGACCAAAGGCAAAAAACTACAAATTCGAAAACAAAATTGAACTCACCAAAAGACCTTACACAATTTCCAATCAACTCTCAATGAAATCTTCTGCAAGTTAATTTCTGCATGTATGTGCAATCTTCATGCCTGAGAAATTTAGCTCCAAATGCAAGTTATTATTTCCTTTAGGTACATCCATTCCTGTAACATTTCAAAAAAGATGTTATCAAATTATTAAAAGACAACAATAAAAGGACTTGAGTTACTATGTATGGAGTTCATCCAAAATAGTAAGAATATACATAGAGAAAACACAATAATCGTCTCTCTCCATTTTTTTCATGTCCAAAATGGGTTGAAATGAAAACAATGGAGGGAGAGGGAGACAAGAGAAAGAAAAATTTATTTCATATTCTTTTCTATACACACATACATATATGAGAAGAGAGTATTAATATACAGAAAATAAAAATAATAATAATAATATTAATGAATGCTCCCTTCAACTATTATGGGAAAAACTGGAAAGACTCTTGGCATTTCAGTGTTTGACGTTTTAGCTTTGACACAATGTTCAGACTTCAGAGGAATGTGAATAGAGTCTACCACAAACAGTAATATTTAAACAAATATGTGACACGTGTCAATCATATATTCACCGTGTTCTTGAACTCTCCGCTTAATGGTGACACTAACATAGAGAGAGATCTAAAGCCCGCTTACTAAAGTCGGTGGACCAAAACCTCTTAGTTTCTCAAAGTAAAACAACAGAATTGTTACAGAAGGACACAACGGTCCAACTTTTGGGCAGTAAAAGCACTGCCACGTGTCATCTTCACATAGCACCAAGCTTCAACCCTCCGATTTTAGTTTAAGTATATAGATATAGATATAGATATAGATATAGATATATGCGCACACGCACACACCACCCCTGCCTATAAATAATGCATGATTTATGCTTTTGCATTTATTTATTTATTTCGTGGTCTCCATCTCCTTTTCCTTTGTTCAAAACAATAGCTAATGTTGACTTTCACAGTGGCATAGAAAAAGAGAGTTTATTGGTGCCCAGCTGGTTGTGGTCCTACAACGGCGATTATGGCATATAAGTAATAAATGTGCCGTAATCATCGCCGTTATACATTACTTCAGTACAAGTGTTCTTTAATGTACAATACTTTAGTACAATACGTACTTTAGGTTCTTTTCGTTTGACATATGATTAATTTATGTGTACGCGTGTGTTTTTTGTGATGCATATATAAATATATAGTACTTAGCTTAATTACAAATCAAAATAGAATAAAAATGATCTAAGATAATATACCTAAGTCAAGGGCGGATTCAAAAAAAAAATTATACATATTTGATAATAAAATATTGTATTAAATTGTGTTTATTTAAGAATAATATTATCTCTTGGATTAATATTTAAACATTTTGGTATCTATTTATCAATAAGGTATAATGTCAAATTTGAGTTTGGAACACTTAATTGGGGTGAGATAGACTACATTTGGGCTAAAATATCACATGTACTAAAAAAAATTCTCAAATTTTGGAGAGGAGTAGATTACATTTGGGGTTAAAATTGTGAATATATTAAATAATCAAGAAAACAACAAAGAGAAAAGAGAGCTAGAGTTTCTCATAACACAAAAACTGAATTAATGAACACAATAGACAAAAAAGACAATAATTATATATTTAGTTATACAGTATTACCGTAATAGAAAGTAATAAACTAAACTACCCTAAAACTAATAAAACTAATAATTCTAATAGCTAACTCTAATAAAAATAACACATGTACTAAATTTTTTTTCAAATTTAAGGAGTACAAAAGTATAATTAGACTAAAATATCACATATACTAACAAAATTTATTAAATTTAAAGGGCTGCAACGCGTCGCACCCAGAAGCCCACCTATACATGATACATCCGCCCTTGACCCAAGTCGTTTTCCAATATAAAAAATGGTGCTTTACATTGACTAGCCATTGAAACTTGGCAAGTGTAGTATGCAATTATCAATTATGGATAGTGGGAAACAGGGAAAAACATAAAAGGCCACAAGACAGCTTGTCAAAGTGTTGATGTTTTCTTTGCTTTTGGCACTCATTATGCCAGGTCTGGTGGTAACAGACGGACTGAACTATAAGTCTATTTAAATTAAATATAGTTGGGTAAATTACACAAAGCTCCCTTGAGGTTTGCCTTAATTACACAGACTTTTCTTGAGGTTTCAAAAATTACACGAATCTCCTTCGAAGTTTGTAATCAGGTAACAAAATACCCCCTCCCCTAACGGTCCGTTAGTTTTTTTTTTATATTAGCCTCCCCTGAAAATTACAATTAACCCCCCTAATATTATAAAATTGTCATACTAAGTCTCATTTCTCTTATGTTTTGTGCTAATTATAAAATCCCTCCTCCCTCCTATGTTTTTGAGTTAATTTTTTTAGCATTAATTTATATCATCTACACAAAATACATATAAAATAGGTCCAAAAAATAAAAAATTTCCCCGAACAAACCTCTGTCAAGCCCCCCCCACCCCCCTCTGTATTAATTTTCTAGATCTGCCACTGCCCCTATGCTTCAAAAGTAGACACTTAACCCCCTGTGATTGTGGACTAAAATAGAACTGTTATGATTTCACTTAGAGCATCCACAGTGGGTTCCAAAAACTTAAGGAAACTTACTCTAAGTTATTGTACAAGGGAGGAGGTGCTTTGCAATGGGGGAATATGGGGCGGCACATCATGTGCCGTGACAAATTGGGACGGCACAACATGTGCCGTGAGATCCGGGGCGGCACATCATGTGCCGTTTACTCCTAGCGGCTCATCTTGTGCCGTGTGATCCCAACGGTCATACGGATCTATAACGGTCACAATCCCAACGGTAACAAACCGTCTATATAAACATTTGAGGATTTATACACTCTCAACTTCTCTGTCTTTTTTATAATTTGAGCAAAAATAAAATTATGTGTGTATAGTTAAATTTTTTAATTTTCATTTATTTCATTTTGGTTTTCACCCAAATACAATTCTCATTTTCATTTTCTCCGACAAAAAAATTTAATTTATTTTCATTTTGAGTTTCTTCCACAAGTATGATGCATCGATTGTTTGGGAAAAGGAGTACTCGACATAATTCTACAAACACAACACAATCACGTACTCAAGAAGAGTCGATTGAAGATTTTGCACGTGTTGTCGACGAAAAGCCGCATGCCTCTGATGGCAAAACCGAGATCAACAAACAAGGTCACAGGTTCAAAATGCGTGGCAGTTGGAAAAGTGTGCACTTGTTCTACAACCGTCTGTCACACTTTGAACAAATCAAAAGTGTTATTGACCGTACTGGTTGGTCTCGACTACTGACGCTGAATATGCCAAAATCCAATCAACGTTTAGTGGAATCATGTAATGAACGGTGGTGGGACACGACTCACACGTTTCATTTACCATTAGTTGAGCTAGGCATCACACCTCACGATTTTACTTTCATGACAGGTGCGTTCGTAAAACATATTCCATATTTTTAATGAGAAATCCTATTTGTTAATAATTTTTGTTTTACTATTGCAGGTATTACTATTGGGCTGGGTGTGTCGTTGCCTCCATATAACGACACAGCATTTAGAGATGCATCAATCATTATTGATCGTTATTTTCCTAGGGCATCGTTTGACAAGTACAACTCTGGAGCTATAAAAATGTCCGACGTGGGGGAGTACATTGACGGTGCTATTAAACAACTTGAGGCCAAGGTATCGCTCGATCCTATTGTTATTGGTAGAGCATTCTTGTTCTACTGTATCGGTTCTCTGTTCTTCCCTAATGGGAATTCTACGATTCCTGTTGGATGGCTATCGTATGTACATGACGTGTCTAAGGTCGGAGATTTAGATTGGGGGTCCGCCATATTGGCCCGTATCTACTTTGCACTGGACATATGTTGCCGTCGGGATATAAGAAGCGTGGACTGCTTTTGGCAATTAATTGAGGTACAACCATCTAAAATTGTTGAAGCATTATTATTAGACTTTATTATATACTAAAATCCTCTTTTTAATCTATCCAGTACTTCTTCTACGAGTACACACACACATCAACGCCTGTTCTACAGATTGCTGAAACTGACTATTGGCCGAGGATAAAAAGATGGGCTAAGGAAGAGCGCGCAGCAACTAGGGGCAGTGTAAGATTTAATTTTGGGTCGCACCAACAACTTGAAATGAGATCGGCGGATGCAATATGCTGGACACCGTATGTCAATTCACAATGGAGGGTAGTGGATGCCATACAACATGCGTATACAATGTCGACGCAAAGACTACTATTGTGGGATCCTCTACTCGGCGGAACATGGTATTTGGGAGATCGATGTTATAGGCAATTGACGGGTACTATAGTTATTCCACATAACCCCCCATCTCCTATGTGCCGAATAAATAAAGAAGAATATGATTTTCATCGAGCAAACGGCTGGCCCTCAGCGTCTCATTTCGTCACTGTTGCGACTCAGCATGAGTTTGACGATTACTTCAGTAATGTTTCACGGGGTGCAGTAGTCCCTCCACTCAGGCGCTATGTCAACACAGACGGTATAGGTTATGCAGCAGTTTGTCCCCCTCATATTCGATTGCCCCAACCACCTACACCGTCTTACAACCCCGGTGTTTACAATACACAGACATGTACTGGTTCAACGTCACAATCTTCACATAACATACGCCGTTTTGATTGGACAGCTGATGTTGCCGCACCCGATGGCGCAATTATTACGGTTGATATTTTCCACCCACGATCCTCAAAATGCCCACCATCTAGTGCACATACCCAAGAAGAGTGGATGGACTTGTATATTGATGCTAGAGATTATGCTCGCTCTTTGCGCAATACACTCATGCAGGAGACTCGTTTACGCGAGGAAATAATTGCAGAGAAGGATGCCAAAATTGTACGACTACAGAGTTCTACATTTACTTCTACTGAAAATGTTTATCGACCATCATTCTCCACTCCTAACCTTGCAGAATCGTCACAACAAAGGGTATCTCAAAACATGACAGAAGAGGAATTCAATATGACTTGGGCTTATAGAGGGTAGTTATTTGTATGTAACAATGATGTTTGTATGTTCAACCGTATGCAATGTTATTAAGATGAACTAAGAATAGTCATTAGTTAATCATTTTCAAAGATAACACAATTCTTATTTGATTAATCTGACTAATACATTTTCTTCATTCAAAATCTGAATCATCATCACCTGCATTTGGTTGTCCTACCCCAATGGTACTATCTTCTCGAAGAGTAGATTTACTAATCTTTTTCCTTGAACTTTGACCATGCATTGATGGAAGAAAATCTTTAAGTGAATCAAACGTTGGATCACTCAATATCGCTGCAAATAACTCATTTGGGACATACCTCCAAAACTCACATAAATTTGTAATATCAAGTGCTTTCCCATTTTTTTTTTTTAACATTGTTCATTGTTACTTATCCAACGACGTAGCTGAAACTCCCAAACACCTTTTGATTTATAAAAATGCGGAGATAAACGAACAACGGCAACATCATACGTCGCGGTGATTTCTTTCCATTTTTCTTCAATATGAGTATCTAGATTTTTCATGACTAGATATGTTTGTTGTCTATGTAATGGATAAAAAGCTTGTATTTATAGACATTTAGTTTTTACTCAACGGATATAATTCCAACAGTTATATTTAAAAAAACCCCAACGGACAGATTTTAAAACCCAACGGATATAACTTCAACGGTTATATTAAAAAACCCCCCAACGGCCATATTTTAAATCCCAACGGATATACACTTAAACGGTTATATTTTAAATCCCCAACGGACATATTTTAAATCCCAACGGATATAACTTCAACGGTTATATTAAAATTCCGCAACGGTTATATGCCTTGCCTATATATTGTCATCTACAATACTTTTTTGTACAAATTACATACCCTTTATTTCATTTAGTCATTCACTGAACACTGCATCAGTGAACATGGATGGCAATTTGGAAGAGTTCATTTTAGCCCAATACCAAGCAAAATTCTCAAATGATGAAGATGAATCTCCGATAATTTTTATTGAAACACAAAAATGGCTTGCTCTCACAAACATTGTTAGAGATAGTGGCGAAATTAAAAGTAGAAGAATTATCAACCGTAAAAGAGCAGAGGGCCACATGCGCTTGTGGTGCGATTACTTTGCTGAGGAGCCAATATACAGAGATTACATATTCCGACGACATTTTCGTATGCGTCGTTCTTTGTTCAATCGAATTCTTGAATCAGTCACGAACTACGACGATTATTTTGTTCAAAAGAATGATGCTGTACACACTCTTGGACTAAGCTCGCACCAAAAAATTACTGCTGCTTTGCGATGATTGGCTTACGGTGCATCATCTGATATATGGGAGGAATACCTCTGTATGGGAGAGACCACTATCCTGCAAACGGTGAAAAAGTTTTGTGTTGCTATTCTGGCCGTATTTGGAGATGAGTATGGAAGAGCGCCCACAGCCACAGATATAACACGCATGGCCGCGGAGAATTCTACACGTGGTTTTCCAGGGATGATTGGTAGAATCGATTGCATGCATTGGGAATGGAAAAATTGTCCTACCGTGTGGCATGGTCAGTATACTGGTCACAAAAATGCACCAACAGTTATACTTCAAGCAGTGGCATCGTATGATACTTGGATATGAAGATCTTTCTTCGGAATGCCTGGATCGTGCAATGATCTTAGCGTGCTACATCGATCTACTGTGTTCGAGGATCTACTTCATGGTCGTACTCCCCCAATCCACTATACTATTAACGGCAATGACTACGACATGGGTTACTATCTTGCAGACATCATCTACCCACCATATGCCACTATTGTCAAGACTTTAAAGCACCCAACTTCACAGAAAGAAAATTTTTTTAGCCATTATCAGGAAGGTGTGCGCAAAGATGTTGAACGTGCATTTGGTATTCTTCAGGCTCGGTTTGCGTTTATACGTAATCCAGCAAAATTATGGAACAAAGAAGCGTTGGCCGTGATAATGAAAGCGTGCATAATTTTGCATAACATGATTGTAGAAGATGAAAGGCGTGACTACAACTGGCGTGCAGAATATGACCATAGTGAACCTATTCCAGAAATTCATAGGGATGCTGAGGTAGAGTTCTATGAATTTATGGGTCGCGAGGCAAAAATGCGAGACGGACAAAAACACAAGCAACTGCGTAATGATCTAATAGAACATGTTTGGGAGTTGTACGCTCAAGAACAACCATGATTCAAAAGGTAAAATACATTGTAATTCAACAAGTGATGAGAAGTCTAAATTACAATAAGTTATGATAAATTAGAGTGGTGCAGAAGAAGATCCACGATTCTGTGATTGGCTTTGCCTCCTCTGTAGGATCTCATCAAACAACATTTTGTAGTATTGCAGTTGAGCATATGACATGTTGCTTGTATCAGTTGTCATTATTATGTGTTCCTCTTTTCGCAACTTGATTTCCATCTCATTTTTCCTGCATTCCACCTCATCTTTCCTTAATTTTATCAACTCTTCCATTTGTGTTTCAAAACGCTTTCTTGATTCACGGTTGTCTTCAATACTTTGCGCATATTGTGTTGCAAATTTATCAACACTTTCAACAACTGCGGCGTTAGCAGCAACATTACTAGCTCTACTTTTTCTCTTTTGGCGTTCTTTAGCAGCTTTTCTGCCCTCCGACCTATCTGATGGTGATTCAATGTCAATTTGCACATCATCGGTGAGGTTTAGGCTTGCAATAGGAGTGGTTGGAGTACCAAGCGATGATGTTTCATTACCATCAGAACTAAAACGATGCGTGTTGATCCTAGTCGTACTAGTATCATATTTGGGTACGTAGTTGCTTTAATATTTGGTAGCAGTTATCAAACACAAATTGTTTGCCCGTCTGCACGTGGTAATCTTGACGCGCACGATTTATCTGCTCATAAGATAAACGTGAGTACCGCAATTAGTATGAATTATTGAAGATAACTTAAACACAAAATAGTATGATAAATTACCCAGTTAAGCTCATTTGTCCCGCTATCATGACTCGACCCATAATGGTGTGCTATCTTTGATGCGTAGATCATAACTGCTTGTGAAATTGTTGAGAATCGTGTTTGAAGACTACCGCCAGCGCACTTAATCACAATTGCTGCATTTTCGTTGTACTCGTTTTCGATTGTGCGCCAAAATGTTGAACCCGGTTGACTGTTCCCAACAATAGGATTTGTACTTACCTTAACGTATACATGACAGAGTATTTCATCTTCAAATTGTCTCATATTTGGTGTTCTAATTCTGGAAGCCATTTTTTCAAGAAAAATTGGGTATGATATCGAATCTGTCTACCAACAAATATGTAAAACAGGTCTATTGTTGAACTGTAAAACAGTCTGTTTTATAGATTTACAATTTCGACCGTTAAAATTGTGTCGTTGGTAAATTTTAAAATTCCGTTCTAAATTAGACCCGTTGGGACCAAACGGCAGAAGGTAAGCCGTCAAGGAGTAGGTGGCACAAGATGTGCCGTGTGGAGTGGGCGGCACATGATGTGCCGTGTAATTGTGGCGCGGCACATGTTGTGCCGTTTGCAAAATAGCGGCATTTCATGTGTCGTTTGGAATCTAGGCGGCACAACTTCTGTCGTTTCTCCCTACAATAGCCGCACTTAGTGGTACCACAAAGTTAAGTTTTATTAAGTTTTACAATCCTATACAATAGTACAAACGCCCGCGTTGTTAACGACTTTAACTTATGTTGTCCTAAGTTGTCCTATAACCTTACCCACTGTGGATGCTCTTAAAACTGACGAAAATTCTAAAATTGGCTAAAAATATAAAGACGTAACCCCTTTTGTGATGTTCACTTTGGGGTTAACACTCTTTGAGTAAAATCATAACAGTTCTATTTCAGTCCACAATCACAGGGGGTTAAGTGTCCACTTTTGAAGCATAAGGGTAGGGGCAGATCTAGAAAATTATTACAGGGGGGCTTGACAGAGGTTTGTTTGGGGAATTTTTTTTTTTTGACCTATTTATATGTATTTTGTGTATATTTTGTGTAGATGATATGCAAAAAAAATTAACCCAAAAACATAGGAGGGATGAGAGATTTTATAATTAGCACAAAAATATAAGAGAAATGGAGCTTAGTATGACAATTTTATAATATTAGGGGGGCTAATTGTAATTTTTAGGGGAGGCTAAAAAAACTAACAGACCGTTAGGGGAGGGGGCGTTTTGTTACCTAATTACAAACTTCGAGGGAGGTCCGTGTAATTTTTGAAACCTCAGGAGAGGTCTGTATAATTAATGCAAACCTTAGGGGAGGTTTGTGTAATTTATCCTAAATAGTTTTATCATTATTAGTATCACACTCCCTATACAGTATAGAAAGGAAAAAATATCACTTATCTTTCTTGAAATTTGGCCTAATAATACTTATCTTTTTCTACGTTTGAGGAATAACATTGACCTCCTTTGTTAGTGTTGTCTACTAAGATTATCTCCAGCAGACTAGTTATTTAAATTTTTTAGACAAAATAGCTAGCTAGAGGGATTTTATATTCTCCAGCAGGCTAGTTACATGACTAGTCATTTTAACATTTGGCTTTTTGACTAGACATATTTGTGGATAACTTTTGGGCACATATATAAGAATCTCATATAAACAAAATGCATAAATTTTATGTGTTTATCTCTCTCCTCTGTAGACCCCACAAACACCGTGGACTTCACTAGGAGAGAGATAGACACATTGTGATTTATGTATCTTGTTTATATGAGATTCTTATGTGCCCAAGAGTTATCCCATATTTGTCTAGTCAAGAATGACTCTCTATATTCTCTCTCAAAATCTCAACCTTTGGATCTTTCAATATTTAATTGACACCAAATCTCAACCATAGAAAATATAATAAAATAAGATGACTAAATAAAATAAAGAGTACTGCTGGAATTGAAGGTTATATAGTGGATTGCTAAAATAGTTTTCAACTAAAGTAGCTGGTTAGAAACCATTTTACTACTGAAAATGCTCTAACAGTGTTAATTTAGTCTATTAAATTACATTTTTACCCCTCCCGTTCACAATGTTTTAACTATAAAAAAAATGCATAACTTTCTTCCTCCTCTTACTCCACCACGGTACCACCTCAATCACCAGAACAATCTCTCTCTTCCTTCTGTCTACCCCCATCTTTCCATCAGAATATTACCAAAAATCGGAAAAATATGATTTCCTTTTTGGACTGGTAGCCCCCTTTAATCACGTTCAGTGGTTCTTGGATGAGTCTACCCTGATATCAATTAATCTTTAGTTTTCTCCCTCTTTTATCTCCTCACTGATTTTGGTCAAGCACCGTTTGATTATTTGCTTGAGTATGTAAAACAAATTCAAGCAAAAGGGAAAAATATGATTTCATTTTTGGACTGGTAGGCCCCCCTTTAATCATGCTCGGTGATTCTCGGATGAGTCTGCCCTGATATCAATTAATCTTTAGTATTCTCCCTTTTTATCTCCTCACTGATTTTTGTCAAGCACCGTTAGATTATTTGCTTGAGTATGTAAAAACAAATTCAAACCAAAGTACTTACAATCAAACAGAAACAACTTGCAATTCGTGGAGACAAGTAACAGAGAAAGAAACCCACCTCCATTACTGTTTATACCATGTACTTCACCCTAAATTAATATTTATTTTATAATGTATGGTACTATTTGAATGTTATTTTGTATGGCATGAAGATCACATTTGGAGGGCTTGGATCAACCACAAGTGTCGGCTCAAGAGTGGTTCATTTAGAGGACACTTGACATTGTAGGATGGTTTTCAAACTACTTGGAAGTTATATGAATTTGAATTGTTTTGGAGGGAAATGTAATTTAAATTCAAATTGTAAGTAAGCTTCATCTATAAATAGATGTGAAGCACCCCTTGTAATGGGTCCTTGACCAACAACAACTACATCAATATATCATCTTTATATTGTTTTTCCTTTTTTTAGGCCACAACGGCCACATTAGCTTATATTTAGTTTAGTTTCTAGCATTAGATTAGATTCTAATTAATTATTTTCTTAGCCTATAATTTCCTTTACTTTCCTTATAGTTTAATCACTATTTCGAAGACATCCTTCGAACTCCACCATCTTCCTTTTCTTTTCATCTTTTGTTCTTGTTTTTGCACGATAAAAAATCCTCTTAATTGAGGCAATAGAACCTACACCACATTTGCTCGTGATATTTTGGGCTATTTATGTGTTTTGAAACATTAAACATATTTTTGGCGCTAGGAGGAGCGCCCAAGTGAGAAAAATCGATGAACGGTTTAGAAGATGGAACATTGTTTTATGAAAATCAAGTGTGTTGGAGTGATGATCCTCCATTTGATTATGAATTTGGGGGGTTGTATGTTTTACCACCACTAACACCAAATTATGGTAATGAAAAATGATGCAATGACTTTGTTCCATTATTGGAAGAGTTAAGAGATCAAGTTTTTAGTTTGGAAACCAAAGTACATCAAATGGCTCAGGGGTGTCGAATCTTTTTTCAAAATTATGAGCCAATAGATGAAAACAACTTAATGGTGAAGAATCTTCAAGATCCTTTAACGATGGAGATAAAAAAATTCACAATCACCCTCATCACCTAGAATAGTTAATCAACCAAGTGATTGTGATGAAAATACTCAGGGGGTGTATTTTTCAACCAAGTATGTTTGAGAATCATGAACAATTTTTTGTTCATAATTATGATTTTTTCAACATTATACAAAGTGTGAAACTTATGAATTATTTAAGCTACTCTATATAATGGCTTTAATTGGTCAATACCCACTTTAACTTTGTGGGGCTCATCAAAAATGAATTATGATCATGTGATTTTTTCCGTGGCAGTATTATTATGGTATATATGCAGTAAAATGGCATCCTGTACATTCTATAAGCAAGGCCGAAGCCATCAAACAACACTTTGACCATCGATCTGTCTGATGCATTGGTAAATAGAATGTTGATAATAGATCTATGCTAATTTTTTTAGTAGGAGCATCATTGTTTCTTCAAACGCGTGGAACGCAGAGGGCCAAAGTTTGTTTTATCACATAGAAGAGACTGTTAAATTCATTCTTATTTTTCTTATAGTTACATGTGATTAAGTTTTGTGTTTTAACTCAATCACATGGTATTTGTTGTAACATAACTAATATGTACTGTTGGGTTATTTTGCAAACTCTCGATGTTACAAATGGCTTTAGACCTTTGGTCCAGTGAGTTGTGTTGGTTAGGGGGGAAAATTTTTGTTAGTTCTTTGTTCTTATATTGGTAATATCTCCACCAAAAGTTTTTTGATCGGTAATGTACCAATGGTGATCATTTAAATATGGTATTTTCGAGGGTACTTACATTGGCTTCGAGGCAAGTTTAAAGCTATTGTTTTGTGTTCGAAGCAAATATGAAGCCTTCGATAACTATTATCTAATGTTCGAAGCAACTATATTGACTTCGAAGTAAGTCCAAAGCCATTATTTTGGTGTTCGAAGCTATTGTGTTTGCTTCGAAGCAAGTGTAAAGCAGCTTATTTTGTGTTCGAAGTTATTAGATTGGATTCAAAGCCAATTCGAAGATCATTTTGTGGTGATAATTTGATCCAACTCTTTAAAAACTTTATTTTCAAAGAGTTGCGGGGGTATGTGTTGTACCATGTATTTCACTCTAAATTAATATTTATTTTATGATACATGGTACTAGTTGAAAGTTATTTTGTATGGCATGAAAACCACATTTGAAGGGCTTGGATCAACGAGAAGTGGCGGCTCAAGAGTAGTTCATGTTGGAAAAACAGGTTTAAATGGAAAGATTAAACGCGCAGCGGAAAAATCAAGTTATGAAACTTTATTGGCATGCCCGGATCTACTACTCGTCAATTCTACAGATGCGCACAAGAGGGGACACGAGTTATACCTTAGTGTCTTGAACCCAATTCTGATCTTCAACTTCCAGCAGCCTCCACTAGATGATCTTCACCCTTATGACTCCTGCGGATGCCTGCCAGAAAGACTAGGGTTGGTGGGAACCCTAATAGAGAGGATAGAGAAGGTTTTGGGGCTCCAAAACAGTTTCTGCAGCTTCTGACGTTCAAAACGACGAACAAAAAATTTCCAGAACGCAGCTGCCCTATTTATAGATTCCCATAACCGACCTAGACTTCGAGCGATCGAAGTGCCTTCGATCGATCGAACATTCGATCGATCGAACCATCTTCGATCGATCGAACCTTCAGACTTCAATCGATCGATACATCTTCGATCGATCGAACCTGTCTGGACATCATCCTCAAGCATCTTTCCAAGCATCCTGGCGGAGCTAAGAGTGGGACCTCCTAGGCTCTTTATTGTTGGCTCAGACCAGTTTGTTAATCACCATGACCAAACTCTTTGATCAGCAAACTAACTAACTGGTCAGTTAAAGTTTACTCCACTATAAAACGATAACTGAACTCCAACGCAAAAGAACATATCCGAAGCGATAACTAGACTTGTATGGTGTACTAATGTCCCTTTACCGTCAGCATTCGTAATCATATTCAGGTAATCGGATAACTGTTACTGTCAACCTGAATCATGATTACTTCTTGTATTCCTTGAGTCCCATTCACCTCTCATGATTACCAAACATGTTGATAACTCTTATCAACAAGACTGCAGTACTCAGTAATCGACTTGGTGACATTCTCAAGGGAATGCTTACTCTGAAACAGAGGGTAGATTCTATCTTGACAATGCATGTTCACAACCCTATGAACATGACATACCCAAGATACCCAGGTGTTGATCTTTTATAGACCTCACTGATTGGTAAATCAAAGCAGTCATATCCACAGTCTGTGTTCATAATCGTCTCAAGATTGAGAACACGTACCTTATACAAGTTATGAGTTCCTATTGACTGTTTGACAGTCTTAAGCGTCAATAGGAAACTCAGGTCCGTCAATGCACTATAAGCACTAGCATATCAACTAAGAGCTACACTCTAGTGATTGAGATTAATCACTCCATCCAATGGTAGTTAATTATGCTACAGTGTAGACTTGATGAGGTATCCAGTCTCATAATCCACTGTGACACATTCTAAGTATTAAAGAATAGTAATTCGTATCTCACTTGTGTGCATCTCATACACACACGAATTACTTACTATAATACTTAAGGATTAACAATCATCTCATGAAAAGAACATACACAATAAAATGTAAAGCTGATATCCATATATTAAAATGTCAATGTCTCATACAGAAAGTAATGGTTTGAGGGCACAAACCCAACAAACTCCCACTTGCACTCATAACCATTCAGAACTACATCTAAGACCTAGACTATCTAGATGACGATCAAAGACCTTCTGTGGCAAGGCCTTTGTAAACGGATCAGCAAGATTGTCAGCTGTGGCAATCTTGGTGACAGTCACATCTCCACGTTGAACAATATCTCGGATAAGATGATATTTCCGCTCTACGTGCTTTCCCTTTCCGTGGTTCCTTGGCTCCTTGGACTGAGCCACTGCCCCACTATTATCACAATAAAGCGTAATAGGCGACAGCGACGCTGGTACCACCTCGAGTTCCATAAGGAACTTCTTGAGCCAAACAGCTTCCTTTGCGGCTTCACAAGCAGCCACATACTCAGCTTCTGTAGTTGAGTCTGCAATGCATTTCTGCTTAATGCTCCTCCAACTGACAGCACCACCTCCCAAGGTAAAGAGATGACCGGACGTCGACTTCCTCGAATCTTTATCTGACATAAAGTCCGAGTCAGTGTATCCCACTGGAATTAACTCACTACCACCGTACATAAGCATGTAATCTTTAGTTCTTCTCAAGTACTTAAGAATGTGCTTAACGGCTGTCCAGTGCTCTGGACCCGGATTCGACTGATATCTGCTAACCATGCCAACGGCAAAGCAGATATCTGGTCTAGTGCATAACATCGCATACATGAGACTTCCCACTGCAGAAGCATAGGGAACTCCTGTCATGCGATTCCTCTCCTCCTGTGTCTTTGGACACTGGTCCTTGGAGAACGCTAAACCATGCCTGAAAGGTAACAAACCTTTCTTCGAATTATCCATTGAAAACCTAGTTAGCACCTTATCGATATAACCAGCTTGAGATAATCCCATTATCTTTCGCTTGCGATCCCGAAAGAGCTTTATCCCAAGAATATAGCTCGCCTCTCCTAGATCCTTCATATCGAAAGTACTAGCTAGCCAAACCTTGACCGTTGACAATGCCGCTACATCATTTCCAATGAGTAGAATGTCGTCAACGTAAAGCACAAGAAAAGCCACCACTTTCCCTTCACTCTTCTTGTATACACAAGGTACGTTCATCCAGATTCTGTATGAAACCAAACGATTTGACCGCTTGGTCAAATCGTATGTTCCAACTTCTGGATGCCTGCTTAAGCCCATAAATGGACTTTTGCAACTTGCATACCAAGTTACCTTTCCGACCAGCTATGAACCCTTCTGGTTGTTGCATATAGATGTCCTCCTCAAGATTGCCATTCAAGAATGCAGTCTTGACGTCCATCTGCCAGATCTCAAAATCTAGGCATGCAGCAACGGATAAGAGTATTCTGATGGACTTGAGCATGGCCACCGGCGAGAAGGTTTCCTCATAGTCAATGCCCTCCCTCTGAGTATAACCTTTCGCAACAAGCCTTGCCTTAAAGGTCTCAACCTTTCCATCAGATCCTCTTTTCCTCTTGTAGACCCACTTACAGCCAATGGGTTTAATATTGGCTGGAAGTTCTACAAGATCCCAGACCTGATTAGAATCCATAGATTCCAATTCAGCCTTCATAGCTTTAACCCAATGAGCTGAATCAACATCAGCCATTGCCTCTTTGTATGTGGTAGGATCAGATTCAGATTCTATGGAGACAGCTTCAAAAACTTCTCCTAAGAACATGTATCTATCAGGCTGGCTGATAATCCTCCCACTACGACGAGGTACTGGTGCGGAAATAGGTGAAGAAGTGGTGTTTTCCTGATTTACATCGTTATTAACTACGGGTTGGACTGAGGGCTCTCCTTCTATCTCTCTAAGATCTATCCTTCCCTTAGGTTTATGGTTCATGATATAATCATCCTCCAAGAAAATAGCATTCGTACTGACGAACACCTTCTGTTCTCTTGGATCATAAAAATACCATCCATAAGTACCCTTTGGATACCCCACGAAGTAACATACTTCCGATCTAGAATCCAACTTGCTCATCTTTCCTTTTAGCACATGTGCCGGACATCCCCATATCCGGAGATGTTGCAAAGAAGGCTTGCGCCCAATCCACATCTCTCGTGGTGTCCTGGGAACAGATTTGCTTGGTACTAGATTTAGTATGTAAGCAGCGGTTTCCAAAGCATAACCCCAAAGAAATAAAGGTAACTCAGAATAACTCATCATTGACCTAGTCATGTCTAAAAGAGTCCGATTCCTTCTCTCCGCTACACCATTTTGCTGAGGCGTGCCAGGTGCAGTCAACTGTGACAGAATCCCATTCTGTACGAGGTGATCAATAAATTCATTAGAGAGGTACTCGCCACCTCGATCAGATCGAATGGCCTTGATATGTGTGCCCAATTGCTTCTCCACTTCAGCCCTAAACTCTTTGAACTTTTCAAAGGCTTCAGACTTGTGCTGCATTAGGTACACATATCCATACCTAGAGTGGTCATCAGTAAATGTTATGAAATACTCATAACCACCCCTTGCTCTAATATTTATTGGTCCACACACATCAGTATGAACTAATTCCAACAATGCATTGGTTCTATTGCCCTTTGCAGGAAAGGGCCTTTTGGTCATCTTACCCTCCAAACAAGACTCGCAGACTTCTATTGGTTCGAGAACCAAATCGCCTAAGACCCCTTCTTTGACTAGTCTGCCAATCCTATTTAGATTGATATGACCAAGCCTCATATGCCAAAGCTTTGTTGGATTAGTGGAAGGTCTCTTTCTTTTAGATGGTACAGTTACCACTGAGTTATTAAGTTCCATACAAGAATCTTTAGAAATATTGGGAGAAATCACATATAAACCATTTGATTTAACACCAGAACATATAAAAGAACTATTTCTTTTAATCACAACTTCAGTTCCAAAATGAAAAGAATAACCATTATTCGATAAATTAGAAACTGAAATTAAATTACGTCTCATTGAAGGGACGTAAAGTACATCTGATAAAATCAAAACTTTATTGTCTAGAAATTCTAAAACTACGACTCCTATAGCAACCGCAGAAACGGTTGCGCTAGAACCTAGAGTAAGTACGATTTCCCCATCACTGCACTTCCTGGTTGATCTGAACCCCTGCAATGAATTACAGATATGGTTAGTCGCACCAGAATCAATGCACCAAGTGTTTGAAGTATCCGTTATAAAACTTACTTCAATCACATGTGATTCAATCATACCTTGAACTCTTGTAGCTAAGAATTCTGGACAGTTCCTCTTCCAGTGGCCCTTCTCACCGCATTGGAAACACTTTCCTTTGCCTTGGCCACCCACCTTCCCTTTGCCCTTACCTTTTCCCTTAGATTTTGCAATCTTAGGGACTGGTCCAACACTTGAACCACCAGTGCTAGCCTTCTTCTTCCCTTTCTTTCCTTTCGGCATAGATCGGGAAGAGGAAGCGCTTTTCTCAACGTTTAAAACGCTGCCCCCAGGTTTGATCACCCCTTCCGCTGCCAATAAAGAGCTCATCAATTCGCTCATTGAAAAATCCATTTTATTCATATTATAATTCAGTTTAAATTGAGCGAATGATGGCGACAGCGTATTGAGGATCATATCAACTTGGGTCTGTGCATCGATGTTAGCACCTAGGGTCTCCAGCTCGTTTAAATAACCAATCATTTTCAAAACATGTTCTTTGACTGGAGTCCCTTCCGACATCTTAGCACTCATTATCTTCTGCATAGCTACCTGTCTGGCAGGCCTGCCATGCTCCCCAAACATCTTTTTCAGGGATTCGATAATGTCACTGGCGGAACTGTTCGACTGGTATTGGTGTTGTAACACATTAGCCATAGAAGCCAATATGTAACAACGAGCCATCCCATTCGACTTTTTCCATTTATCGAACTCGCGTCTAGCAGCAGCCGAAGCATTTGCAGCGGGTTCTTCGGGGCATGGGGTGGTGAGGATATATATGTGATCCTCCGCAGTTAACACGATGTCAAGATTACGTTTCCATTCAGTGTAGTTGTTTCCAGTTAACTTGTTTTGAGTGAGTATGGTGGCAAGTGGACTAAATGCAGATCCAGACATTATGATTTACTGAAAAAATCAAAACAAAATAAATATGGATATCAGAATTTGACAGTTTGAAATAAAAGAATCCTTTTAAAACTCTTATTTTAAAACTAAGTCGCCGGAATATCGAAACGAAAGAATAAAGCCTCCGTGTGGTGGTCAATGTTCGATCTTTCAATTTATCATAACTTATCCGCTATGCAACTCTTGCAAAATAAGTTATGACTTCCGAACCTATTTGATCTCTAAGTTTCTGAATAATGCCCCGTGTGGGATCCCTTATCCATAGCTTAGCTAGTGTGTACCATTAACTAGGATCCAATCACAACCGTCTCAAGTAGCGCCTCCGTATGGTGGTCACCCTCTAACACGTCTGATTGATCCTTATCAAAAGAAGTTCACATCTAGTAACCAATGAGTAATGCATCCTCCGTATGGAATGATCACCCCTGGCGAGGTGACACAGAATGCATCACTCATCTTACAGTGAACCGTTAATGGAAGATCGTGGGTGTAATTAATAAGACCCTCTCCCACTAGATTTAGTAAAAAAGGATTTTGCTTTTTGAGAAAATCTGTTTCTACACACTTCCCATAAACATCTAATGTTTACTAATGTGTTGAAAACGGTTTTTGAATTTTATTTTAGAAAACTTGTTTTGCGTGCATGCAACAATGTATTGTACGCCAATCACAAACAAAGCACATAAAACAAAAAACTAAAATAAAATAAAAGACATCCAAACGATGCCTCTATCTCCCATGGCTCTATCTCCATAGAACCTGCTTTTGGTTTGATCGCCTCTAGCTCCATCTTCATGGACAACGGCTCCTTGCTCCATCTTCATGGATATTCTAATTCTATTACATTGAACCTATGCCTCTTTTGAAGCTTACAATTTATCTAGAAATAGCAACAACAAAATAAAAGGCTAGGGAAACCGGTGCGACTTTCCTTTTCGTAGGATTGAAGTCGCAGCGCCCTTTACATATGCCTTAAAACCAAACCAAACTTAAAACAACACACCAATCTAAAACATTCAAACACAAAATTAAATGCTCTTGGCGCCATGGGAGATAGCGACTAACTTTTGCTGCAAAAGGTTAGTTGAACACACATCCACGCATATATATAACAAAATATAACTATTGGAACCCTTAATTGATTCACACAGTATATAAACTCTTTACATACTGAATTAGAACTCAAAACAGCATCTAACTTCTCTGTCATAGTTCGATCGATCGAAGACCGTTCGATCGATCGAACCTTCGATCGATTGAACACTGTTCAATCGCTTGAACATTCTATTTCACAGAATGATTAAAAATTTTGCAGAATACGTTAAAATTAAACTTTTAATTTCAAAATACTTTTAAAACTGTGAAACAGAAAACCTGACAAAGAGTCTGTCTCGATCGATCGAACTCTATTCGATCGCTCGAACAACAGAAGGTTTCGATCGATCGAAACCTGTTCGATCGCTCGAGTACAGAGCGTTCGATCGATCGAACATTCTTCGATCGATCGAACCCATCTTGCATCCAATGCAATCACAGATTTGTATACTGCTGCGATAACACTGCAGAAACAGATCTGTGACGATGCAGTTTCGAAAGCAGTTCTAAAATCAACATGCAAATCAAAATAGTGTTCCAAAAAAAAAAAAACACGCATCTATAGATCCAAACGAGCGTGGCTCTGATACCAATTGTTGGAAAAACAGGTTTAAATGGAAAGATTAAACGCGCAGCGGAAAAATCAAGTTATGAAACTTTATTGGCATGCCCGGATCTACTACTCGTCAATTCTACAGATGCGCACAAGAGGGGACACGAGTTATACCTTAGTGTCTTGAACCCAATTCTGATCTTCAACTTCCAGCAGCCTCCACTAGATGATCTTCACCCTTATGACTCCTGCGGATGCCTGCCAGAAAGACTAGGGTTGGTGGGAACCCTAATAGAGAGGATAGAGAAGGTTTTGGGGCTCCAAAACAGTTTCTGCAGCTTCTGACGTTCAAAACGACGAACAAAAAATTTCCAGAACGCAGCTGCCCTATTTATAGATTCCCATAACCGACCTAGACTTCGAGCGATCGAAGTGCCTTCGATCGATCGAACATTCGATCGATCGAACCATCTTCGATCGATCGAACCTTCAGACTTCAATCGATCGATACATCTTCGATCGATCGAACCTGTCTGGACATCATCCTCAAGCATCTTTCCAAGCATCCTGGCGGAGCTAAGAGTGGGACCTCCTAGGCTCTTTATTGTTGGCTCAGACCAGTTTGTTAATCACCATGACCAAACTCTTTGATCAGCAAACTAACTAACTGGTCAGTTAAAGTTTACTCCACTATAAAACGATAACTGAACTCCAACGCAAAAGAACATATCCGAAGCGATAACTAGACTTGTATGGTGTACTAATGTCCCTTTACCGTCAGCATTCGTAATCATATTCAGGTAATCGGATAACTGTTACTGTCAACCTGAATCATGATTACTTCTTGTATTCCTTGAGTCCCATTCACCTCTCATGATTACCAAACATGTTGATAACTCTTATCAACAAGACTGCAGTACTCAGTAATCGACTTGGTGACATTCTCAAGGGAATGCTTACTCTGAAACAGAGGGTAGATTCTATCTTGACAATGCATGTTCACAACCCTATGAACATGACATACCCAAGATACCCAGGTGTTGATCTTTTATAGACCTCACTGATTGGTAAATCAAAGCAGTCATATCCACAGTCTGTGTTCATAATCGTCTCAAGATTGAGAACACGTACCTTATACAAGTTATGAGTTCCTATTGACTGTTTGACAGTCTTAAGCGTCAATAGGAAACTCAGGTCCGTCAATGCACTATAAGCACTAGCATATCAACTAAGAGCTACACTCTAGTGATTGAGATTAATCACTCCATCCAATGGTAGTTAATTATGCTACAGTGTAGACTTGATGAGGTATCCAGTCTCATCATCCACTGTGACACATTCTAAGTATTAAAGAATAGTAATTCGTATCTCACTTGTGTGCATCTCATACACACACGAATTACTTACTATAATACTTAAGGATTAACAATCATCTCATGAAAAGAACATACACAATAAAATGTAAAGCTGATATCCATATATTAAAATGTCAATGTCTCATACAGAAAGTAATGGTTTGAGGGCACAAACCCAACAGTTCATTTAGAGGACACTTAGCATTGTAGGGTGGTTTCCAAACTACGTACTTAGAAGTTATAGGAATTTGAATTATTTTGCAGGGAAATGCAATTTAAATTCAAATTGTAAGTAAGTTTTTTTTTTTTTTTTTATAAATAGATATGAAGCACTCCTTGTAATGGGTCTTTGACCAACAAAAACTTCAACAATAGATCATCTCTATATTGTTCTTCCTTTTTTTAAGCCACCATGGCCACTTTAGTTTATATTTAGTTTAGTTTCTAGCATTAGACTAGATTCTAATTAATTAGTTTCTTAGCTTACAATTTCCTTTACTCTCATTCATAGTTTAATCACTACTTCGAAGACATCCTTCGAACTCTACCACGGTACAACCTTCTTTTTCTTTTCATATTTTGTTTTTGTTTTTACACTATAAAAAGTCCTCTTAATTGAGGCAATAGAACCTATACCATATTTGCTTGCAATACTTTTGGGCCATTTATATGTTTTGAAACATCAAACAATTACAAGCAAGTTGACACAATTTCAACATACCCACTAAGTATTTTTTACACAAAGGCTGGATGGAGAGAGTTTAAGGGAGAGAAAAAAAAATTACAAAAACATACCCTTTATCGAGATTTAACGTAAAAGCTAATGTGTTGTAGGCAGGGCCGGCCCTGAGCCAATTTTTTCAAGCAATTGCATGGGGCCTCAATTTGAGGCCTCATTTTTAGGCCTATTTTTTAAAAAATTTCTTCTTAATTTTTATGAAACTTATCATTTTTAGGCCTATTTTCTACCTAATTTTTATGAAATCTATCATTTTTAGGCCTATTTTTTTCATAATTTCTATGAAACTTATCATTTTTAGGCCTATTTTCTTCTAATTTCTTTCTAATTTCAATGAAACTTAGTATAAAGGCCTCATTTTTTTGGCCCCTTTAAAAATTCGCTTGAGGCCTCGGACAATTTTTATCATCTCAGGGCCGGCCTTGGTTGTAGGTTAGCAGCTCCTATATATATACTATGAGAATCTTTATCTCGTGTGGAGTCAACCTCTTCAATTTGGGGAAGAAATCGAGAGATATCATGGATTGTGCACCATTTCGGTGCATTAATCTTTACCGCTTAGAAAAAGATTAGAGATGGTTGTAAATGACCATTACTCTTCTGCCCTGGCTTTATGGAGATCGGTGACAGTTTCAATACCAGTGGCCCATGAATTACATTTGGGGCATATATATAATGGCCTTTTAACACAACCCGCTCAGCCCAAGCCCATAATCGTAAGCCTGACCCAACTCCTAGGAAATACGGGCCATTGTTTTCGGATCCTTTACATCGACGGCCATCATCAGACTTACGATTCAGCATTTGTTCTAAACCGTTGGATGAATATTAGCCCTAAAACTATCAATCAAACCCTACAAAACCCTAATTTCTACTCTTCGCATTGTGAGCAGAGACTACTGAGAGAAACAGTTCAACTTGGTGCGATCTTCAGCAAACATCGCGCAAAATTGGTGAGCATATTCACAGTGTTCTCATTTCGAATTTGCTTCATTGTATGTATATATATATATATATATATGCTTCCTTGTCAATTTGATCGATCTGTGGTACGTAGACGAATCTAGGGTTTGTATATTTCTCGCCAATCTCTGTGTCTATTTGTAATTTTTTTTTTATATTTCTTTATAATGGGTGATTGTATTCACAATGTTCTCATTTCGAATATGATTCATTGTCTTGCCCTAAAACTATGTATGTGTATATGTGTGTGTATATGTATATTTGATTCATTGGCATTTGATCGATTGTGGTCTGTTAACGAATCTAGGGTTTGTTTGTGTCTTCGTCAATCTGTGTGCCTATTTGTAATTTTTTTTTTATATATTTTTTCATAGTGGGTGAGTATATTACTATATTCACAATGTTCTCATTTCGAATTTGCTTCATTGTCTTGCCAGAAAAAGGAAAAAAAAATTGCTTCTTTGTTATTTGATTGATCTGTGGTCCGTAGACGAATCTAGGGGTTGTATGTTTTTTCGTCAATTTGTTTGTCTTAGTGTTTTTTTGATCTTTCTTCATATGCATTGGAGCTGAGCTCAGAGGTTGTTCTTCAATGAGTTTGAAATGATGGGTGTTAGGGATGCATAATGGTCCGTTATGGTGCTGTAAATGATGGCCGTTATGGCTGCCGTAACGGGTGTGATGGACTGTTATGCCCCCGTAACAGTCGTTTGACCACCTTAATGGCTCCATCTGCTACTTGATTTGATCCGTTTGTTTAGTTGTGAATTTAATTTTGTGTTATAGTTACAGAAATGGCAGCTGAGCATGCCAAGGGAGATCCTGTGATTCCCGAATCTGTACTGAAGAAGCAGAAAAGGTATGAGGAATGGGCTCTGGCGAAAAATCAAGAGGTCGCAGCTCTGAAGAAGAAGAATGCTGAGAACCGGAAGCTTATCTTCAATAGAGCCAAGCAATATGCAAAAGAGTATGAAGAGCAGGTGACTTTTTCATATGCCAATCTTACCTTATAAATTTTGATATTTTTATGGCTTGTTTGATTAACTTACTGGAGTGTATTGTTTGTGTTTCTGTTCCTGAGCAGCAAAAGGAGTTGATCCAATTGAAACGGGAGGCGAGAATGAAAGGGGGATTTTATGTTAATCCTGAAGCTAAGCTTTTGTTCATTATTCGAATCCGTGGGTATGTATCCGATGGATAATTTTTTTGAGCTGATATAGAAGTTTATTTCAAACGTGAGTTGAAACTTATCTCAGTTTTTGTAACTTGAAACTTTCAGTATCAATGCTATTGACCCAAAGACAAAGAAGATTCTGCAGCTCGTGCGTCTGAGACAGGTAACTTTGTCAAATGCTTCAGTTCCACTTGGCATGGTTCCTGATTAAAAAGCTTTTGTGTGTGTTAGGCACCCCTCATTTTAATCCCTGCATGGTTGTGAATTAGTACTGCTAATAGGTATAACTACTGCTGTGGGTACAAGTACCCTTAAGAGGGTTTTTGAGAATCTCAATACCAGGATGTATTGTAATGTTTTTCTGAGAATGATGACCCACGTAGGTGATCTAATATCGGTCAATTTCATTTTGAACTTCTGCATATTGTATAGTGGTATTGTGAGTACTATGTAGCACTTTGGCCTTTGTTGGTTAGTCTAAAAGTATGGAGGAAGTAGAGAGAGCCAGTCACATTTAAACCGTGAATCATTTAGACTTCTCTTTATTTGGTTATGAACTTGAATTAGGTTTTATGCATTAGGGATAAGCCCAATGCACCACACAGGACTAAAACCTTTTGGTGTCTTGTAATACGTGTTCAAAGCAATTACTCGTATGGAAATTGTATTGAGCGAAACCTGCATTTTTTTCTCTATATCGTGTCTTGGGTTTTCTTCTAATGGATATTGTACTTGCGAATGCAGATATTTAATGGTGTCTTTCTCAAAGTAAATAAAGCAACAATTAATATGCTGCATAGGGTTGAGCCTTATGTGACTTACGGGTATATATCAAACTTATGCAACTGCTAATATTTTAAGATTTTACAAGTTTGTTATGTTAAATTTTTCCATATTTTTGTTCCAGGTACCCCAATTTGAAGAGTGTGAAGGAACTGATTTACAAGAGAGGCTATGGCAAGCTTAATAAGCAGAGAACTGCTTTGACCGACAATTCGATAGTTGAACAGGTTATTGTGTTTGTGTTGTGTTGTGTTGTGTTGTGTTGATGCTAGAGTTCATTTATAGCAGTACATTATGCTATTTTCCCAGAATAATTTTTTTAAGTCCATATGTATGATGATGACAGGCTCTTGGCAAACATGGCATTATCTGCATTGAAGATCTTGTTCACGAGATCTTGACAGTTGGGCCTCACTTTAAGGAGGCTAATAACTTCCTCTGGCCATTCAAACTTAAGGCACCGTTGGGTGGTCTGAAGAAGAAGAGGAATCATTATGTTGAAGGAGGAGATGCTGGAAATAGAGAAGATTACATCAATGAGCTCATTAGGAGAATGAACTAAATTTTGATGTTCCTTGGTTTGGAAGTTTAAGGTGATTTTTTGTTTCTTATTACCAATTTCAAGAATATTTTACCTTAGTTTTTATTCTTTTCAAAGTTGAGAACTTGAGAAGTATTTCAGTCTTCTAGCAGAAGACATGCGGATGTTGGCAAACTTGTTTTAGTTTTCTTTGGGAATCATATGAGCAGAACATTCATTTTTGATGCACTTTTTTTGGCAAACATGGCAGCTGTAATATGCTGAGTATCATATCACATAGATGGTAATTGAACATGGAGCTTTATATGGCCATTTCTTGATCTGCTTTTTAGTTCTTTCCTAGCTTGATATTTTTATAGTACATTGTTACATGATCTTTGTAGTTTTGCACGCTTCTTTTCTTGATCTTTAAAGTTTCTGGGCCTTATTGCCTTTAATTTGATTGATTGTACGCCTTGAAATCTTGAATAGTCTGGTCCAAATGGGCGGCTAACTTTGGAGTTAGGTTCGTCCAGGCCTAGAATAGTCTATCAAAATTGGTGTCAAGCTTGACCAATTCAACACTAGCCCGGTCCGAACTAAGTTGTATTTACTCGGATTAGGCTTGGTCCAAACTTTGTATTTGCTTGGACTATGCTTGTGTTGTGCTCTGATAAAGCTTTTTTGTGTAAAATTTCTATGGGGGGTGGTGTTGGTGCAGAATTATTTAAATCGAACTGGACGTACATGTTGGTGATTTTCACGTATTATACATGTTACTTCCCAATGGCACCTCCGGGTGTAACCAGTGCCAATGGGGTGTGATCGCAGAACCACCATTTATTTATTTTCGACCTTTCTTCGACAAGTGTTGGTTTTTGCGGTTACACCCTTTTGGCACCAGTTATAGCCGCAGCCACCATTGGGTGCCAATGGAGGTGCTATATGGGTAGTTGCATATGTGATACTGGAAAATTACTCAATTGTATTGTAGAATCCCTTATCAGCAAGGGCCTGAACATCAAAGATGCAGAATTTGTAAGCATTTTGGTACCATGATGTTAGAGAAACTTTAGCAAAAATCACATGCAAAAATTAAGTGACTTAAAAAGTCCAGCAGGTCAAAGTCTAAAAGGCCTCAATCAGCAAACAAGTGCAGAGAAGAGTATGATCCTTGATCACAACTTGAAGAGAGAACCACATGATAAAATTATATTCTCAGTCTAATGGACAGATTGCTGTGCAATTTAAAAACTACAGAGCTCGTTGATAGAACTACTTCTATGAAAATACAATTGGTCTTTAAAAGACCTCCACTTCTAGGGAATTATTGTGAGGGAACAACATAAGATCTACGTTACATTATCTAAAGAATGTGGGGGCAACCCTAAGATTAACTGTAAATCCAATGGAGATGGATCAGCAGAGATGATTTTTTGCGCATTGTTTCTCCATGAGGCTGAATCTTTTCAATCAAAATATTTCATCCTCCAACTCGTGATATTACAGCACAAAGCTTCATAAAAGGGCTCAAACTATATTATGATACCACAAAAAAAATTCTAATCATTACCAAATCGACCTACTTTCCTAGCACGTGACCTAGTAATTGGTTTAAGTTGTCCATCTGATCCTGCGGAATTCTCAACTCGACCATCCCGGGTGACAATTCTTAGAGGGTGGGCTTCTGTGTTAAAAACCCATTCATCTAGAGGGATGACTGAAGAGGGTGAGAAAAGAAGGTAGAGATACTTCAACGTCTCCGCAAGAAAGAAACTTTGCATCTTGTTATCTTTGGCGCCAGAATTAACCTGGGAACAACTATTACAGTTAGCAGTAAATAGAAGGGGGGGGGGGGGGGGGGGGGGGGGGAAGGAACACTAATATCTGCGGATAACTCTTGGGGCAAATAATAATCTCACATAAGCAAGATACATAAACTTTATATGTCTCTCTCTCCTTTGTGGACCCCACAGTGTCAGTGTACTCCACCAGGAGAGAGAGAAGACACATTGTGATTTATGTGTCTTGTTTATGTGAGATTCTTATGTGCCCCAAGAGTTATCCAATAACTGCACACTTCACAATTAGCACAAATATTTGCATCAATAGAAGTATTGGATTTTTTTGGCACCATATGGTAATATCAACAAGATTACCAGAAATACAAATTTTAGTACACATTTTTATATCCCCAATTTTAGTTCTTTTTAAAGGAATTTCACCGCAATTGACATATCTTCGCTAGTGGAACTATGACAATCAGTTCTCATATCTAACAATGAACATTGTAAAGAAGAAACAAACCATTGCGCAAGTTAATAGTGGCCACTTAAAAAGAATGTCTTTACTGTACAGCAGTCATTAAATGGTAAACTTCAAAAAGACAGACAACACTCAATTATCAAGATTTTGACTTCTAGAAGAAGTTGAAAATCATGAAATTCAGTAAATTATTTAACACTCTGAAAGCTGGCTAATTACGGACAGTGACACAGCATAGTCAAATGGATAGGTACCATAGAGTGTGAGTTCTAAATGTATAATGACATTGTGTTTGATAATTCATGGGAATAACTGTGGGACATGGGAACCTCTGATGTGGACGACAGAACCAGCAGATATTTTGACACCTCGGAGAAAAAGCATATTATTCAACCACAAACAAAGAAAGAAACTGATGACCAAACAGAACACGTCGTAATTCTAATGTGGTGTTGATTGGTCATAGCAACAGGTTTTTCAGTTAAGCGAGGGGGGGCCCTATAGTTCGGAGGAGAGCATCACCAATATTGTATCCTCTTATCTCAGATACAAAAAAGGTAAACTCAAGTCAACACTTGGGAACCTCACTGGGTAGACCAAGTGGGGTGTGTCACACGGCAGTACTCATGAGATCGACTCACACGAGACAAATTAGTCTCGTGAAAGGCTTCTGCGGGTTGGAGTTTTACTTATGTAAACGATACAAATGGTTAGTGCGGTTCTCTGAGTACCCTTGAACTCATCGACATATGAAAGTAAGGGTTTGAAGAGCGCTTACATCCCTCAGTCCAACATATCCTGAATCTATGCGTGAATTCTTTTCAAAAGCCTGAAATATGTTCCAACCCCAGTCTTGGTACGTCTTGTTGCCAGTCAAACGCCAGAGGTAAAAGAGGGATTCAACTGTCTCAGGCCTCAATATGTTCCATGATGTACCCACACTCATGTCCTGTACATCGATAAGGAAGAACTGTCAAATAATGAAGATATTTTTCAGTAAATATCGTGACATAATAGGTAACCAACCTGCCCTGCACGAAAGAAATAATTCTCTCCAGCCAATTTTGTCGGTGTTGACTGATAGAAGTTATAGCATGTCCAAGCAAGCTGCATAAAAAGACCAAAGGAGTTCAGTCTCAGATGCTATATGCAACTAAGTCAAAAACAAGTGCAAAGACATGCTCGACACACAATTTGGAGCGAGCTGCCCCACGGTGGATAACCATTCAATTCATTGCTTAAAAATAAAAAAGTTTTTGAAAGTTGATTATTATAGCCGAACAAATACATGGGTGCACATACACAGACACACACTTTGAGTGTGTTTCCGTGTATAGTATCTATGCTGCATGTTAGAGGACATATCTTTTGACTATTGGTACCTCAAGGTGGATAGAACATGTATCCTTTAGCGAGGATGGTTGTCATTCATATTCAGCATTGGATAAATTCTATGTTCGGAGAGTTATGATTACCTCCTCAGCAAGTGATAGGAACTTTTCAGATTCATCAGGACCATAGCCGGAAGACCCTAAAGCAAGCATCCCTGGAGCAAAGCATGCCAATTCATCCATCTGCATAAGTTTGAAATAGAAGGTAAATAAACAGCACTCAAACTACTATAATAACCATTTAACTAATATTTGCCACTAGTGACACTACGTCACTACCTATCTTGGAACTCAAATTACCTTGTCAGTTAGAGAATTTCCCATCTTCTCGCAGACATACGTAAAAGATGACGGTGTGGATCTACGAACCAAGGTTAAGAGACCCTTCATTGATGTCTCCCACATTTCTCTGCTTCCATAATTCCAGTCGATAAACATTACTATCAGGAAATTCTATGCAATGAAAAGTTCTAATGTCATAACATCTCAGTTTTACTTCCAAAGCTTGAAAAAGAAGAAGAAAAAAAATTCGCAGCAAATCAAAATTAGCAGCATACATATTTGTAATACTAGAAACAATGAAATCCTTCTTTTGTCCTAAATTAAAAATGAGAAAAACTAATGTGATCCTTCTTTCTCCTTGTCTTATGCTATTACAAGAACGGATTCCAGGAGGGTTTAACTTCTCAAATATAAATATCGACTTTCATTCTGTTTCAAGAAAAGACGGGGAGGAAAATTTATTTTGTCCATTCATAAAGTGACACACTATGTTTTGTTTATGAGGAACTGCAGTTGTTAGGCTTAAGATTCAATAATGGCATGCCTGATGAGTATGAGGCATGTGATATTTTTCCCACAAGTTCAAAACTACTGCATCTGATAATCAAGAAGAGAAGCTTCTCACCTATAACGCTTTACATCAACAGTCCTGTTTCCTTGAATCCAAACTTTGAGTAAATACTCATAAAAGCTGCAACAATACGATTTTAACCAACACAACAATCAAACTCATAGACAGTATGAATATATCTGATCATTAAAGAAAAGGGGTATGGCACCACAGAAGATGAGATTTGTGCAGTTCAGCTGAGTTCACGTAAATTTTGTCAACGATTAGTTACCTGTCCCCCATGGCACCAAAAGTTATAGTCGAGTATGATGGTTTCCCACTGTGAGGATTAATATATATGGGAAGTAATCCATCAGCTGGAAAGGATTTATTAAGCTCTGTTATAACATTTTCCACCTGAAACATCAAGTCCATTCAGTTCACTGCAAGTATTTAACCCAAAACATATACCGTCAAAAACTGCTCAGAATTAGCACTCTTCCCCAATATTTCAGATATCTTTGGACAATATTTTGATAACAATGGCAGCTTGAAAATGCTGACCAAGCAACAACATATTACTCCCTCCGTTCCTTTTTTTGAGTCCTATATTCCATTTTGGGATGTCCCAAAATTAGTGTCCACTTTCCTAAATTAGTATACAATTTTTACTTACTTTCCAAAACTAACCTTCTTTGAAATCTACACCAAGACAACTAAAAAAGTTATTGTAATGATTAGGGGCAATTGTGGAAAGTAGGTGTAGATTCTTTTTGTCCCCTTAATAAGTTGAGTTCCCAAAGATGGAATCAAAAAAAGGGATGGAGGGAGTATGATGCATTATGTATAGAGGGTCATTTTTAGAGTCCAACGGCGAGGTTCAATGGGATTTAGACATTTCCTCTTTGGGAGCTTTTGGCGGGTTCATGGTCCATGTTTCATAGTGTGAGGATGGCCTGCGTCCCTTGTTAGTGTCGGATGGTGGCTGCTTTGTTTGTTTTGACTTTTGCTTTCTTTTGTTTTTTCGCTTAATCTGTTCATGAGTCTCTCTTGGGGCTCTTTTTTAAGTCTTTTCAGACCTTCCTTTTGTTTGTTTTTCGGTTTAGTTTGCCTTTTCTTTTTCTTTTTTTCCCCCTTTGAAAGGTAGACTACGTGTTGTCCTTGGATTGTATACTTCCTGTGTACAAGGGCACCCCCTTGTGCCTCTCAATTCGACACATCTTACCAATGCAAAAAATCAAAAATCAAAAAAATAAAAAATAAAGCTTGAAGGAACTTACCTTCTGCTGATACTTTGCATCTCCTGTCCTTTGAGATAAAGCAATAAATTCCAGCTGCTCTGTGCCAGAATCTGCCAGGATACTATTACCCTAAGACAACGTGGCCAAAAAAAAAAAAAAAAACTGTAAATCAGCAAAACAAATTAAACACCACAACTGATGAAATGCATGACAAAACATCCAACTTTCAAGAGTTATCAAAGTCAACATGATCAGGTACATCCATAGGGCAATTTGACTGGCAATTTGGCATAATCATGTGAGGTATAAGAAATTTATGGGATAGCTTTACGCCTTTAATTACATGTGGTTGTCTTGGATATACGATATATCTATCAGAGAACTGGAAATTAGAGCCAAGATGTTAACTACTAGATACTGAATACAGGTTCCATGTACATCCAAAGCACCATTTACCTATTGTACTAACCAGAATCCAAAAGTCAAATTCAACGAGCTCGTCAAAAAGAAAAGGTTAACCAGGTCACGCTCATGTTAGGTTTTAGGAATCAATATTAACCACAGTGTTTATTTTAATGTAACGTAACCAACTACCTGCAACCATGACCACCACAAAAATAGACACAGGATTGGAACTACACGCGATTATAAATAGTACTTAGCAACCATTGTACCACCTCACTTATTAGTTCTTGATTGCAGTGAAGTCTTCCATATACGATGTTGAGTTAGTAACTTCTATGTTTTCCTTCCTTTCTCCATTAACTATCGAGAATAGAAGAGTTGAGTACATAAGAAATCCAAAGGAGGTTCATGGCCAGGGGTAAAGATCTCCGAATATTTGCAATGTACCATTTGTGTCCAAACAGTGTTAGTAAGGCATCAAGTATCTATGGGTATTTCCAGATTTTTTACACCATATTAATTGCAATCGAAAAAAATTTGCCCCCTACTGTCAGACACACCAACACACGACTAAGGGGGAGATACAGAAAACTGATTAAACCACGTACCTGTATGTTCAAAACATCGATAAGTTGTACGCATTAAATATAAACAAACCAAATCCAATTTTTAACTCTAATTCATTTTAGATATTATTGTCAACCAAACTACTCCAACGAACTGCCTGTGTTCTGTACTATTTCCCCGACTAATCCCAAGTTTATCATAAACAATTTGTAACGAGGCAAAATTCCAAACTGTAGATTGCATAGGAATCATATATATATATATATATATATTTTGTAGGCATAGCAACAAGAAGGAAAATTAATGAACTTCAACCTCAAATTTAACTTAACCCAAGTAATAGAATAATGTAAGGGCTCATCCCTAACATTTAGAACTTACCCCAGCCCATCCAGGGTTATGCGCATTCCCGTGTGCCAAGTTGATAACGTTATAAGGGATGCCAGAAGGTGTATTCCATGCAGGCAGCAGTCTATCTGCGATATCTTTAGCTTTTTCCAGGAAAAGTTTGTCTGCTGAGAGATCATATGCACTAAGAAGACCACCAACAACTCTGGATTGGAAGGAAATAAAAAGAGATGGTTTGTTAGCACAGCAATCTAGTGTTATCACCCTATGTCTATTATACGGATTGTAGCATTGAAAACTTCTTCAGAGCAGAAAAACAAAATATTCGACGTATTAAACCTTATAAAGAAACCTTATGGTTGTCTCAAAAACACTGGCGTCATAGTTCTTGTTGAAATCCAATGAGTTTGCAACCCACCTGCCACAACATAGTACCTTGATATCAAACAGGAAATCAAGTTGTATAATAACTATGCCCACGAGATTAGAGCATCTCCAAGGGTGGTAATCAAATTCCAATAGCCAAAATGCCATTTGGATACTTGAACATTCTTTTACATACTAAATAAATCTCATGCACTCCAAGCGTAGTACAAACAAAACCAGCAACCATTTTAATGTTTTAATATATTTTGATGTATCTCCATTATAGATACACTAAAAATATTACTTTAATCATAAACCAATGGTTAGAATCTTCCCAACAAATATGGCTACCCCCTCTTTCTCTCTCCATCAACTATAAATATGGGTCCCCAACTTGGCTGGACCCATTTTGGATACCCTTTTGGATCCACCATTGGAGCTCAAATTTATAGCCAAAAGGACAATTTTTTCAAATGGCTCCCCATTTGGGTCCACCATTGGAGTTGTTCTTAGGAGTGGTAACGTAGAAATAGCAATCAAAATAAGAAGTGAAAAGAAAGGGAAGCCAACCAGGGCGGAAAAAGAGAGCAAATTTAGCAGAGGTTAAGCTATACTTATGCAAGTTACGCATCAAATTAAGAGAGATTGGACAATATTAGATTCAGAACATTAACAGATAAGCACTTGTGGAATTGGCAAGTAATGCTCGTCCAATTTTCATACAATAGGCACTCATAACCATGAATAGTAAGAGATTTTGAGCCGTGGCCGATATTGCAATAGATGCCACATGAAAGCGTCGCATATCCCAAGTAACATTGTAACACTTTCTGCATTTTTCCAGAGATGGTTGGAGCTTCCATTGGCAGATTTGGAGTTTTGTCATTTTAATAAAATATACAACATGAAATTACATAGACAGCCTTCAGCATCTGCAGCAGTTCCATCTAGACTGTTCTACTTAGGTGATCTAAGTTAGACAAAATACCAAATAAGAGTAAATGAAGCTGCCATGCGAGAAGCAGCGTGGGAAACCACGATAGAATAATAAAGATGGCAGTGTGGATTGGTGATGATGAAGCTCGATATTCTCTAACAGCTTGGCGAAGGAAGCTTCTGGTTTGATGAGGACAGTGGTCAAGCATAATCTGAGGAACACAAAGACTTGAATCGAACTTGAAAGGAAAGCTAAATAGGACTCCATAATCAGGCATGAAATATATGCAGTAATCAAATGAACACTCTTGGAATGATATTCTTTCAGCGAGCATGTGAAGAAAAAAAAAAAAAAAAACTTAGAAACATACACAAATAGGAGCTAGTCCACTAATAACAGAAAATAAAAACCGTGAATGCGTGTTTTGTGTGTGTGTGTGTGTGTGTGTGTGTGTGTGTGTGTGTGTGTGTGTGTGTGTGTGTGAGAGAGAGAGAGAGAGAGAGAGAGAGAGAGAGAGAGAGAGAGAGGAATCAGATGCGAGAAGTCAGATGATTATAGATTGGTGCACAATAACTGATGTTTTCACCATAGTAAACGACAATAGGAATTTCTTTGAAGGCATAACCTTCAAAGCTAAGTAATTCTTACTTGGTTTTGTGAAAAGATCCCAAATACTGCAAATAATGGCTAAAAGAAAAAATATGAGCACACAGTTTTCTTAAATACTTAATAGCAAATTAAAGAAAAGAGAAGAAATCAAGACTCATGTAAGTAAAATATAATAGACAATAACAGACAGCTAAAACTCACTCTCTAGCTCGTTGGAACTGCTCATCTAAACCCATGATATATAATGTATCAAGAGAATCGATTAAAGTTGCTCCAAGACCACCAAAGCTATCTACACCATCCTTTGTCTGAGGCTGGTAAGAAAGAAATTCAGCATGTTGGTTTAAGATTTTGCAAGCACAGGACAAACTATCATCAACAATAATTAATAATAAGACGCCAAAATTCCAGTAATCTAAGTTCTTAAATCCAAACAGTTAATTAGATGAGTAATTAAAATTGGAACTAAAACAAGATTGGGCTTAAAAGAAAAGATGAAACATAAGCAGATGAACTTCTGATGATGAAAACCACACAAAGGTAAGCAAAAAAACATATAGCTTATATGCCAACAGAAGTTCTTTTCAATTCTACGGATGTTAATAATCACCAAATGAACTGCCAAACTGGCTTAACAATATGGTTTGTTTGTGTGTGTTGTGGTGTCATGTAATAAAACCCATTGTCAAGTAGCAAGATCAAGATCAATGACATGATCGACCATAACTCATAGTCTAGAGACCGAATGCAAACAAGGGCGAATATAACTTGATAACTAACATTTACCATACCTGAAGCTCATCTTGGCCCCAAGCGTATTTTTCGTATGAACTCCATGCGTGAAGCATGGCTTCTTTTACTTTCTGTCTCCGCTGAATGTCAATTGGATTGTCTAGAACATTCTTTTTGTTAGAGCCTTCACTACTTTTGCCATTTAAGTTAACCTTTTCACCTGAAACTCCTTCACCATTCTTTAACCCTTCCAACTGCAAAGTACCAAATAATTATTCAGACCACAAATCTTCTTCAGCCATTCGAAAAATAATTTTAAAAAATTGAGGGAAAAGTGAGACCATTCAACTGCTTTACAGGAAAACTTGTGAACATTGGTTACTAGTTCTTTTCGTATTTTTCATTGTAAATACTGAATTATACAGTATATTAATGTTAAGACCCAAATTTAACATTATACTACAACTATTTAAAAAGGCCAAATGGCGATTCTGATTTACGTGTGCATAGATATCCAAAAAAGAAGATTGCTACAATCACAAGGGAGCAAAAAGTGTCGCTAAAAGTTTCAGCGACAAAAAAAAAGTGTCGCTAAAGCTTTTAGATACATTTTTTGCTCTTGCATTAGCCATTGCTGCTCTGGCAATAGAGCTAGCCCAATCACAATCGGCCAAGGAATAAAAAATTTGCATCCCTCACCAGGTTTCGCAAATGAATGACTTCTTCATTCAACTTATAGACCTCTACCTGAAAATCACCATGAAATTTACTAAGGAAAAATGCATTCGAATTATAATATTACACAGAGAAATAAATGAAAAGGAATATTAGTGAAAACTAAAATCCACATTTCTTACTTCTTTTTCAGGAAAAAAAATCATGATCAAATACTAGGGTAAAAAAAAAAACATTTCAGTATCCTATAATTGTCTCAAATTTTAAAAACAATGTCAATTTGGGACCTAAAGAGGTCTCAAATTTACAAGATTTTGAAATTTGAGGGAGGGACCAAATACAGTAACCAAAGTGAAACTGTGGTAGAATTATAGGGTACTGAAATGTTTTTTAAGCCCAAATACTATGTGTCCTAGAGCATTAATATTAAGAATATGAGTGTCCTGAGATAGTATTTGAATGCCAAATCAATTGCTGAAGGTGTTTTTGTGGTCTTTAATCATTAAATTATTATTATTATAATTTTATTTTATTAAAAGAAAAAGAAGCTCCATTAATGTGTGTGGGTGGATTGGATTGGATTGGATTTGGTTAGAAAAGACCAAAACTTTTTGGGGAAAGTTGAAGAATTTCTGGTGATTGAGCAAAATTCTTAAGCTAAAGGTAAAACCCAGATAGATAAAGTTTTCTTTTATACTAGTAAGATTTGGAGGGACAACAAAACAAATGATTATGAAAATAGAAAATTATGATTTTTTTTTTTTTTTTTTTATGAAAATAGAATAGAACAGTAGTAGTAGTAATAAGGTAAGCTACCTACCTGATGGTCTTGTAGAAGAATTTTTCGATCCCAAATGAACAAAGTGAGAGAAACAAATGCAAAGAAGAGGAATGCCATACTTTTCGGTCGCTTCAAGTAATACCCTGCTTTCAAATACCTCCATCCACTCCATGTCCCTGATGATCTGTTCTTCCTCATTTATATATATATATATATATATATGTGTGCAACTATACTACTAATTTTTTTAATTTCTTCTGGCAGATGATCTGATCTGATCTGGGTTCCAAAATTTTAGTATAAACTTTGATAAACCAATTCAGATTGACCCATTTTGTGTAGATTACGAGAAAGCAGAAGAGGGCGACGACGGTAATTATAACCAAACGGAGAATAGTTCTAAGAAAGAGTCAAGAGAGAGAGAGAGAGAAAAATCGGAGTACTATATAACCAAATAATTATTTATTATTTATGAACATATATTAGTCAATGTATAGTCAATAACCAATGAGGGACCGCCATATGGGAAAATCATTGCTGTCTCTCTAAAATTACTTTTCTTTTTCTCTCTAAAAAAAAGTTGTGTGTCCGTACAATGCATGGCTGGGTTAGTTTTTTAAAACAGCTTCATTAAGACAGGGAGAAACAGAGATAGAAGGGAAAACCAACAAAAGCAAGAAAAAAAAAAACCCAAAACATGATCAAACGCCCAGAAAAAAGGAAACAAAACAACATTTTTATCCCACACCAGTGGAGGGAAAACCAGCCAGTAAAATGGAACAGAGCTCAGGGTGGACTGAGGCCCTGAGGGCCACCAATCAAGTGGAAGAGAACGGGCCTTTACGGCTTTTGCGATCCGATCTGCAGCCATGTTTGTTGTTCTGCGCACATGAGAGAAAGAGGCTCGGCGGAAGGAGGGGATAATCGCTTTAACTCTTTGGCAAACATGCTGGATTTCCCAATGAACCTGAGGGTTGCAAGGCTCAAAAGCTTTAATCAAACTGAGGGAGTCACTTTCAAACTCAATCTCCATAAAACCATGCTGAAGAGCGATTTCAAAAGCATCACCAAGAGCGAAAGCTTCTCCCAAGAGGGCGGAGGAACAACAGTGCAATCTGCTGACTCCCATAAGAGGGCGGCCCAAGTCATCGCGAGCAATAACTCCAGAGAAGGACTGGAGATTGGCATCATCAAACGCGGTATCACAGTTAATCTTGACACATCCCTTTGCAGGGTGGCTGGGTTAGTTAAAAACCAAAAAATAATACCAATAATAAATTATTAATATTTCTTTAAAAAAAATTAACTTTCGTCTGGATTTTTTTCATTCACTTATTAATCTAATGTTATTTTTTAGAAGTATTAAAAATAGAAAATTTTGGTCAAAAATCCTATTCTAGCAATGTTTTTTATAACAACAATGCTAGGGGCACTAACAAATTTCACTAACACTCACAGCCACACTCTATCTCTCTCCTAGTAGCATAGTGGGGTCCACTGTGGGCCCCGCAATTCCACTAGGAGAGAGATAGAGTATGGGTGTGAGTGTTAGTGGAATTTGTTAGTGCCCCAAATATTACTCTTTTTATAATAGGCCCACCATTTCGTACTTCATAATAATAGACCCTATAATTATAGTTGTTGTTAGAAATTAGTCCAAAATATCCTATCATAGAATTAGTAGATGACTATTCTACCCCTAACCTATATATTTAGAACCGTATATATATATACACATATTTAATTCAGATTTAATGATTGAATCAGTTACCAAATCTGATCAAATCCCAATTGATATTGGTTACAATATTTATAGAAATTATATCCCAATATTTTAGGATATTACTTTACAAAACGGTTACATATGAGTTTCACCATTTCTAATTCACAGTGTATTACATATTCAATCTAGATATCACATCATAAACGAGTTTGAACTCAGTGTTACGTTTTGGATTGACGATTCTGAGGGTATTGAATTTTACACTTCAAATAGTTCATTTTTATACTGTATCTGGTTTATTAGTGTGAAATTTTACACTGCAACTGGTTTATTAGTGAAATTTTACACTGTGAAATTTCCCTGCTTTCATTAAATCTGATTTTGACTTGCCATATATACACATTAATTCTGGTAGTTATGATAGCATTTTGACTTGCCAATATCTCATTTGAATTAATATCTCATAATTATAGTGCTTTCTGTTTTTTGTGTTTGTGCCATAAATCAAAATTGTTGAAAAATCTGATTTCCTATCCCTTTATTTTTGGATATCTAATAAATGAAAATAAAATCCCAGTATTTTAAGTATCTACATTATGGGTTTGTCACATCTTGCTAATGTCATCCATGGGTTTTCTGTTCTACCAGTAATCATTCATGACAGTATGTATTATACTGCATTCATGAGAGTTTTAAGATTGAAGGAGATAACAATAGATCGAAGAGAAGATATTAACTTAATTGGAATAAATGAATGAATTTTTCACTGCGAGTAGTGTGAAATTTCATACTGCTGAATAATGTTTAGGTTAAATTTTTCACTGCGAGTAGCATGAAATTTCAAACTAATACTACGAAACCCTATTAAGATCAAAAATGTTTTACATACTGCCACAAATCCAATTTGTTTATCCAAAACAGAAAGATTAAGAACAATTTAACAAGAGCCACTCTCAAATATCAGTCAAGTGCACAAGACAAACTATTCGACAAAACACATTGCATGCATCCAACAATACCACGCTAATCTACCCCAAGCACATTAAAAAACAAGACCAATACAAAGGCAAACAAATTTAAAGAAAAGAAAAGAAAAAAACCATCAAGCACACAATGAAACTACAGCATATATCTCCATTTCAAAAGCACCACTATGAAGCCATCACATCCCTGCGAAGGTTGTGAAAGACTGTAGCACGTCCAATAGAGAGAAGTAAAAACAGGCTCTGCCGAAAAAAGTTGACAAATCTGTGTTGGTGATCTTCTCCAAGATAGCTGCTTCTTTTTTGGCCTTCACCAAAACCATGCTGCGAAAGAGCAATAGTGTGAAATTTAATATGCTTGCAGTGTTAAATTTTGCACTACGGAATAAACGATCCATCAAAGTCAATTATTGTTGGGGAATTTTCACACCACTGAAAGTTCTTGTGGAATTTTACAAATTTTCCAAACATGCAATAGTGAGTGCTAAATTTCATACTGCAGTCACATGCAAAAACTGATTTTTTTCCCCAAATCTTGTCTTCAATTCCACAATGAATGATCCATCAAATCAGACATCAACATGTAGTACCAAAATTTTACACGATTGAAAAAATAAATCTCACATTTTATCCCCATTGTCGTTACTCGTCGGTGTTGGACGGGCGGAGCCTCACCGTCATGCTTTTTGGATGCCTAGGAAGTTTTTTAGCTTGCAATTGAATGTAGAACCCTATATGTTCTTGGAAGGAGGTTGACAATCAACTGATATGCAGTATATTTTTCTAGAGAGAGAGAGAGTATGAAACGTTGGAGAAGATGATATATATATATTATATATATATATTATCTAAATATAGTGTCTAAAATTTAAAAACCCTTGATTTTGGGTGAGTTTAAATGTGAATGATTTTTTTGATGAGTCATAGGGGTAGTTTGGTCACTAAATAAAAATATGGACCTATCATTAAACTGTTGTATGGGTTGGGTCAATTACAACAATCTTAGAGTAAATTGGATTTATTACTAATTAACTCTTAAAAATAAGTGTTCCATCAATTCATTGGTTCAACCAAAAATCACAATGAAGTTATTCAAGGTAAAAGACTATGCAAGTCCTTATTTGGTGGAATTGTGGTGCATATTGAAGTATGTGTGCTCTACATTTGGAGCGTGTCTTGTTATCAAACATGTAGTCATAGCAAAGTAGTAAAAAAAAACTTATTAACAAAATGCAATAACCTGAGTCATAGCATGTATTCTGTGAAATCTCAAGATCATTAATTTAGTGAATTATTAATTTATGCACATTCATACTATATTAGTCAACTAATTTATAATTATGCTTAAACAAATATTTTACTCTAACCACATAATAAAACGTATAAAAATAAAAACACTTATCTGTTTGATGAGAAATAAATCTTTCTATCTCATATCGAAATAGTGTGATGTGTCTATCTTAAGTAGAAATCAAAAGTCGTAAGACACATGAGATGATCCAAGCGATGAAAGTCAAGATAAAATTGAAGTGAAATTATACACATGTTTATATATAAACTTTAAGTGACATAGAAACACAAAGACACGGGAACCTTGAGGTGAAATAGAAACACAAATCTTGTTTGTGCTCAATTTTAAATTCAACTTGTGTTCTCTCAAAAAAAAAAAAAAAAAAATTTCAACTTGTGATAATAAGGATAAGGTTTATAGTGTCCAAGATTTTAATTATATAGCAAAATGTGAATTTTTTTTTTAAAAAACATGAAAATGGTAGAAAAATGTCACGTGGCAGAAGTAAAGGCTTCTACTTTCATATACTCTCTCTCTATATATATTAGATAGCAAATAACTTAGTAAATATTGGGTATCACGGTGATACCACATGAGATTTTATAATGTCTCTATTAGAAGAGAGATTGTAGGCTTATGTGGATAGAGTTTGGGCTGATGTGGGAAGAAATTCTCCCAGAAATAGGGGTAGATATTTGAATAAAAGAATTTAATTGGGTTGGGATACCGCATCATCCCTATCAGTGTGGTACCCAATATTATTTCCTATTAGCATGTACAATGCAATTGACAATTTGACACTAACAAAACATAAAAATATCATGTGATTAGAAAAAAACAAAGGGAAACATTCAAAATGACATATTGATTAACACTATTAGATAACAACATAATAAAAATAATTTTCATTACATAAGCCAATATACATATTAAGAAAATATTAATTGCATCAAACTAATTCGGGTTAGATTCTTTCCATTTTTCAATTTATCCACTATTGTTTCTAAAGATAAAGTTAGAAATATAGAACAAAATTAAATTATACATTCGAAGAAACATATTTTAATTTATAATATTGTTGTGTTTACCTTGAATATACTCAATTCGTTTATAACATTGTCACGACACATCTCACCACGCATGAAAATATAATATGTGGCACATCACAAAGGTTCATCAAATAATTAAATAACTATATGCAGCAAAAAAGAACTTAAAAACAACCTTGAGTATTTAAAACTTTATGAAATGATACTCTCCGAGTTGTAAAATCTGTATAAATTTAAAAACGTAATTACATTTTGAAACAAATGAATTTATGTTGAAAGGGTCCCAAAGGTACCCTAAGAACCAATCAAAACATTTAATAATATCCGGAAGGGGTAGAAAAAAGATTACATGCTGGTGGGGGTATTCGACCGGTCGAACGTCCCCCTTCGACTGGCCGAATGACTCTTTAGCGGAATTCTCCCCAAAGCTGCAGAATTTTGCTTAAAGCATCAAACAACCTTCACTTCTTTCATTACCCAAAATATGATTTCATTACTCTAAACTTCACAAGTGATATCAATGTTTCAAGAACATCAGTGAACCATACTAATCCATGAAAATAAATGATAACGAATCAAGCTAAGGCTTGTTTGGTCAACTCACAAAAGTATGAACAACATCCATTGAAAACGCGAAATTGACAAGTTAAATATTCAAAATGCGAATCCATGAGTCCGTATACGTTACTACCTAATTAAAAGAAGGTTTACAACACGTTACAACCTTACAAAACCATTCCAAGGTTCAAAAGCGAAGTTTATAGTTTTAACTTCTCAAAATTACATTTTTTTCATCAATGGAATGGAAAAACGAAAACATGTACAAGAGAAAGATCCCCGTCGTCCCCACGGTCTTACTACTCATGCTTTATCTTTCCCTTCTTCTTATCACCTGCATGGAGTAAATCTCCAGTACTGCTTAGTTATATGTGTTGGGTTTGTGCCCTCAAACCATTACTTTATATAGGAGACATTGACATTTTAATATATGGATATCAGCTTTACATTTTGTTATGTATGTTTCTTTCATGAGATGATTGTTATCCTTAAGTATCATAGTAAGTAATTCGTGTATGTATGAGATACATACAAGTGAGATATGAATTGCTATTCTTTGTTACTTAGAACATGTCACAGTGGATGTTGAGACTAGGATATCTCATCAGGTTTACACTGTAGCATGATTAACTACCATTGGATGGAGTGATCAATCTCAAATCACTAGAGTGTAACTCTTAGTTAATATGCTAGTGCTTATAGTGCATTGACGGACCTGAGCTTTCCTATTGACGCTCAAGGCTGTCAATCAGTCGATAGGAACTCATAACTTGTATAAGGTACGTGTTCTTAATCTTGAGACGTTTATGAACACAGACTGTGGATATGGCTGCTTTGACTTACCAATCAGTGAGGTCTATAGAAGATCAACACCTGGGTATCTTGGGTATGTCATATTCATAGGGTTGTGAACATATATTGTCAAGACAGAATCTACCCTCTGTTTCAGAGTAAGCATTCCCTTGAGAATGTCACCAAGTCGATTACTGAGTACTGCAGTCTTGTTGATAAGAGTTATCAACATGTTTGGTAATCATGAGAGGTGAATGGGACTCAAGGAATACAAGAAGTAATCATGATTCAGGTTGACAGTAACAGTTATCCGACTACCTGAATATGATTACGAATGCTAACGGTAGAGGAACATTAGTACACCATACAAGTCTAGTTATCGCTTCGGATATGTTCTTTTGCGTTGGAGTTCAGTTATCGTTTTATAGTGGAGTAAACGTTAACTGATTAGTCGATTGATTTGCTGATCAAAGAGTTTGGTCATGGAAATTAATCAACTGATCTGAGCCAACAATAAAGAGCCTAGGAGGTCCCACTCTTAGCTCCGCTAGGATGCTTGGAAAGACAAATGAGGATGATGTCAAGACAGGTTCGATCAATCGAAGTTGTCTCGATCGATTGAAGTCTAGAGGTTCGATCGATTGAAGATGGTTCGATCGATCGAATGTTCGATCGATCGAAACCACTTCGATCGCTCGAAGTCTAGGTCGGTTCTGGGAATCTATAAATAGGGCAGCTGCGTTCTGGAAAAAAGGTTCGTCGTTTGTTATACGAAAAAGCTGCAGAAACTGTTTAGGTTTCCTAAAACCTTCCAATCCTCTCCATTAGGGTTCCCACCAACCCTAGTCCTTCTTGCGAGCATCCATATGAGTCATAAGAGTGAAGGCCATCTAGTGGAGGCTGCTGGAAGTTGAAGATTTCAGAATTGGGTTCAAGACACTAAGGTATAAACTCTTGTCCCTTCTTGTACGCATCTATGGAATTGACGAGTAGTAGATCATAGGCTACCAAATAAGTTATTACAACTTGACTTTTCCGCTGCGCGTTTAAACTTTTAACTTAAACCGGTTTTTTGCAACAATTGGTATCAAAGCCACGCTCGTTTGGATCTATAGATGCGTTTTTGGAACACTATATTGATTAGCACGTTGTTTTTAGAACTATTTTCGAAACGGCATTGTCACAGATCTGTTTCTGCAGTGTTATCGCAGCAGAATACAAATCTGTGGTTGCATGGGATGCAAGGAGGGTTCGATCGATCGAACAGTTTTCGATCGATCGAACATTCTGTACTCAAGCGATCGAACAGTATTCGATCGATCGAAACCTTTGGTATTCGATCGATCGAATGAAGTTCGATCGATCGAGACAGAGTCTTTGTCAGGTTCTCTGTTTCACAGTTTTAAAGTGTTTTGAAATTAAAAACTTTAATTTTAAAATATTCTGTAAAATTTTCAAATCATTCTGTGAAACAGAATGTTCAAGCGATTGAACAGTGTTCAATCGATCGAAGGTTCGAGAGATCGAACGGTCTTCGATCGATCGAACTGTGACAGAGAAGTAAGATGCTGTTTTAAGTTCTAATTCAGTATGTAAAGAGTTTAATTACTGTGTGAATCAATTAAGTGTTTCAACAGTTACATATATTTGTTATGTATGTATGGATGCGTGTACGACTAACCCTTTTGCAGCTAGATTAGTCGTTATCTCCCATGGCACCAAATCATTTGAATATTTGTATTTAAATTGTTTGAGATTGGTGCATGTTGTAATTTAAGTTTGGTTTGGTTTTAAGGCATATGTAAAGGGCGCTGCGACTTCAATCCTACGAAAAGGAAAGTCGCACCGGTTTCCCTAGCCTTTTATTTTGTTGTTATTTCTATTTCTAGATAAATTGTAAACTTCGAAAGAAGCATAGGACAAATGTAATAGAATTAGAAAATCCATGAAGATGGAGCAAGGAGCCGTTGTCCATAAAGATGGAGCTGGAGGCGATCAAACCAAAAAGGAGGTTCTATAGAGATAGAGCCATGGGAGATAGAGGCATTGTTTGAATGCCTATATTTCATTTTAGTTTTTTGTTTTATGTGCTTGGTTTGTGATTGGCGTATAATACATTGTTGCATGCACGCAAAACAAGTTTTCTAAAATAAAATTAAAAAAAACCGTTTTCAACACATTAGTAAACATTAGATGTTTATGGGAAGTGTGTAGAAATAGATTTTTTCAAAAAGCAAAATCCTTTTTACTAAAACTAGTGGGAGAGGGTCTTATTGATTACACCCACGATCTTCCATTAACGGTTCACTGTAAGATGAGTGGTGCATTCTGTGTCACCTCGTCAGGGGTGATCATTCCATACGGAGGGTGCATTACTCATTGGTTACTAGGAGTGAACTTCTTATGATAGGATCAATCAGACGTGTTAGAGGGTGACCACCACACGGAGGCGCTACTTGAGACGGTTGTGATTGGATCCTAGTTAATGGTAAACACTAGCTAAGCTATGGATAAGGGATCCCACACGGGGCATTGTTCTGAAACTTAGAGATCAAAAGGGATCGGGAGTCATAACTTGTTTTGCAAGAGTTGCATAGCGGACAAGTCTTGATTAATCGAAAAATAGAAAATTGACCTCCACACGGAGGCTTTACTCTTTTGTTTCGATATTCCGGCGACTTTGTTTTAAAATAAGAGTTTTAAGGATTCTTTTATTTCAAACTGTCAAATCCTGATATCCATATTTATTTTGTTTGTTTGATTTTCAGTAATCATAATGTCTGGATCTGCATTTAGTCCACTTGCCACCATACTCACTCAAAACAAGTTAACTGGAAATAGCTACACTGAATGGAAATGTAACCTTGACATCGTGTTAACTGCGGAGGATCACATATATGTCCTCACCACCCCATGCCCCGAAGAACCCGCGGCAAATGCTTCGGCAGCTGCCAGACGCGAGTTCGACAAATGGAAGAAGTCGAATGGAATGGCTCGTTGCTATATTCTGGCCTCAATGGCTGGTGTATTGCAACACCAATTCCAATCAAATGATTCTGCCAGTGACATTATCACATCCCTGAAAAAGATGTTTGGGGAGCATGGCAGGCCTGCCAGACAGGTAGCCATGCAAAAGATAATGAGTGCAAAGATGTCGGAAGGGACTCCAGTCAAGGAACATGTTTTAAAAATGATTGGTTATTTAAACGAGCTGGAGACCCTAGGTGCCAACATCGATGCACAGACCCAAGTTGATATGATCCTTAATTCGCTGTCGCCTTCATTCGCTCAATTTAAACTTAACTATAATATGAATCAAATGAATTTTTCAATGAGCGAATTGATGAGTTCTCTTTTGGCAGCGGAAGGGGTGATCAAATATGGGGTCAACGTTTTGAACGTTGAGAAAAGCGCTTCCTCCTCCCGATCTGTGCCGAAAGGAAAGAAAGGGAAGAAGAAAGCTAGCACTGGTGGTTCAAGTGTTGGACCAGTCCCTAAGATTGCAAAATCTAAGGGAAAAGGTAAGGGCAAAGGGAAGGTGGGTGGCCAAGGCAAAGGAAAGTGTTTCCAATGCAGTGAGAAGGGCCACTGGAAGAGGAACTGTCCAGAATTCTTAGCTACAAGAGTTCAAGGTATCATTGAATCATATGTGATTGAAGTAAGTTTTATAACGGATACTTCAAACACTTGGTGCATTGATTCTGGTGCGACTAACCATATCTGTAATTCATTGCAGGGGTTCAGATCAACCAGGAGGTGCAGTGATGGGGAAATCGTACTTACTCTAGGTTCTAGCGCAACCATTTCTGCGGTTGCTATAGGAGTCGTAGTTTTAGAATTTCTAGACAATAAAATTTTGATTTTATCAGATGTACTTTACGTCCCTTCAATGAGACGTAATTTAATTTCAGTTTCTAATTTATCGAATAATGGTTATTCTTTTCATTTTGGAACTGAAGTTGTGATTAAAAGGAATAGTTCTTTTATATGTTCTGGTGTTAAATCAAATGGTTTGTATGTGATTACTCCCAATATTTCTAAAGACTCTTGCATGGAACTTAATAACTCAGTGGTTAATATACCATCTAAAAGAAAGAGACCTTCCACTAATCCAACAAGGCTTTGGCACATGAGGCTTGGCCATATCAATCTAAATAGGATTGGCAGACTAGTCAAAGAAGGGATCTTAGGCGATTTGGTTCTCGAACCAATGGAAGTCTGTGAGTCTTGTTTAGAGGGTAAGATGACCAAAAGGCCCTTTCCCGCAAAGGGCAATAGGACCAATGCATTGTTGAAATTAGTTCATACTGATGTGTGTGGACCAATAAATATTAGAGCAAGGGGTGGTTATGAGTATTTCATAACATTTACCGATGACCACTCTAGGTATGGATATGTGTACCTAATGCAGCACAAGTCTGAAGCCTTTGAAAAGTTCAAAGAGTTTAGGACTGAAGTGGAGAAGCAATTGGGCACACATATCAAGGCCATTCGATCTGATCGAGGTGGTGAGTACCTCTCTAATGAGTTTATTGATCACCTCGTACAGAATGGGATTATGTCACAGTTGACTGCACCTGGTACGCCTCAGCAGAATGGTGTAACGGAGAGAAGGAATCGGACTCTTTTAGACATGACTAGGTCGATGATGAGTTATTCTGAGTTACCATTATTCCTTTGGGGTTATGCTTTGGAAACCGTTGCTTACATACTAAATCTAGTACCAAGCAAATCTGTTCCAAGGACACCACGAGAGATGTGGATTGGGCGCAAGCCTTCTTTGCAACATCTCCGGATATGGGGGTGTCCGGCACATGTGCTGAAAGGAAAGATAAGCAAATTGGATTCTAGATCGGAAGTATGTTACTTTGTGGGTTATCCAAAGGGTACTTATGGATGGTATTTTTTATGATCCAAGGGAACAGAAAGTGTTTGTTAGTACAAATGCTGTTTTCTTAGAGGATGATTATATCATGAACCATAAACCTAAGGGAAGGATAGATCTTAGAGAGATAGAAGGAGAGCCCTTAGTCCAACCCGCAGTTAATAACGATGTAAATCAAGAAAACACCATTTCTTCACCTATTTTCGCACCGGTACCTCGTCGTAGTGGGAGGATGATCAGCCAGCCTGATAGATACATGTTCTTAGGAGAAGTTTTTGAAGCTGTCTCCATAGAATCTGAATCTGATCCTGTCACATACGAAGAGGCAATGACTGATGTTGATTCAGCTCATTGGGTTAAAGCTATGAAGGCTGAATTGGAATCTATGGATTCCAATCAGGTCTGGGATCTTGTAGAACTTCCAGCCAATATTAAACCCATTGGCTGTAAGTGGGTCTGCAAGAGGAAAAGAGGATCTGATGGAAAGGTTGAGACCTTTAAGGCTAGGCTTGTAGCGAAAGGTTATACTCAGAGGGAGGGCATTGACTATGAGGAAACCTTCTCGCCAGTGGCCATGCTCAAGTCCATTAGGATACTCTTATCCATTGCTGCATGCCTAGATTATGAGATCTGGCAGATGGACGTCAAGACTGCATTCTTGAATGGCAATCTTGAGGAGGACATCTATATGCAACAACCAGAAGGGTTCATAGCTGGTCGGAAAGGTAACTTGGTATGCAAGTTGCAAAAGTCCATTTATGGGCTTAAGCAGGCATCCAGGAGTTGGAACATCCGATTTGACCAAGCGGTCAAGTCGTTTGGTTTCATACAGAATCTGGATGAACCTTGTGTATACAAGAAGAGTGAAGGAAAAGTGGTGGCCTTTCTTGTGCTTTACGTTGACGATATTCTACTCATTGGGAATGATGTAGCGGCATTATCAACAATCAAGGTTTGGCTAGCTAGTACTTTCGATATGAAGGATCTAGGAGAGGCGAGCTATATTCTTGGGATAAAGCTCTTTCGGGATCGCAAGCGAAAGATAATGGGATTGTCTCAAGCTGGTTATATCGATAAGGTGCTAACTAGGTTTTCTATGGATAATTCGAAGAAAGGTTTGTTACCTTTCAGGCATGGTTTAGCGTTCTCCAAGGACCAGTGTCCAAAGACACAGGTGGAGAGGAATCGCATGGCAGGAATTCCATATGCTTCGGTGGTTGGAAGTCTCATGTATGCGATGTTATGCACTAGACCAGATATCTGCTTTGCCGTTGGCATGGTCAGTAGATATCAATCGAATCCTGGTCCAGAGCACTGGACAGCCGTTAAGCACATTCTTAAATACTTGAGAAGAACTAAAGATTGCATGCTTGTGTACTGCGGTAGTGAGTTAATTCCAGTAGGATATACTGACTCAGACTTTATGTCAGATAAAGATTCGAGGAAGTCGACGTCCGGTCATCTCTTTACCTTGGGAGGTGGTGCTGTTAGTTGGAGGAGCATTAAGCAGAAATGCATTGCAGACTCAACTACAGAAGCTGAGTATGTGGCTGCTTGTGAAGCCGCAAATGAAGCTGTTTGGCTCAAGAAGTTCCTTATGGAACTCGAGGTGGTACCAGCGTCGCTGTTGCCTATTACGCTTTATTGTGATAATAGTGGGGCAGTGGCTCATTCCAAGGAGCCAAGGAACCACGGAAAGGGAAAGCATGTAGAGCGGAAATATCATCTTATCCGAGATATTGTTCAACGTGGAGATGTGACTGTCACCAAGATTGCCACCACTGACAATCTTGCTGATCCGTTTACAAAGGCCTTGCCACAGAAGGTCTTTGATCGTCATCTAGATAGTCTAGGTCTCAGATGTAATCCTGTATGGTTGTGAGTGCAAGTGGGAGTTTGTTGGGTTTGTGCCCTCAAACCATTACTTTATATAGGAGACATTGACATTTTAATATATGGATATCAGCTTTACATTTTGTTATGTATGTTTCTTTCATGAGATGATTGTTATCCTTAAGTATCATAGTAAGTAATTCGTGTATGTATGAGATACATACAAGTGAGATATGAATTGCTATTCTTTGTTACTTAGAACATGTCACAGTGGATGTTGAGACTAGGATATCTCATCAGGTTTACACTGTAGCATGATTAACTACCATTGGATGGAGTGATCAATCTCAAATCACTAGAGTGTAACTCTTAGTTAATATGCTAGTGCTTATAGTGCATTGACGGACCTGAGCTTTCCTATTGACGCTCAAGGCTGTCAATCAGTCGATAGGAACTCATAACTTGTATAAGGTACGTGTTCTTAATCTTGAGACGTTTATGAACACAGACTGTGGATATGGCTGCTTTGACTTACCAATCAGTGAGGTCTATAGAAGATCAACACCTGGGTATCTTGGGTATGTCATATTCATAGGGTTGTGAACATATATTGTCAAGACAGAATCTACCCTCTGTTTCAGAGTAAGCATTCCCTTGAGAATGTCACCAAGTCGATTACTGAGTACTGCAGTCTTGTTGATAAGAGTTATCAACATGTTTGGTAATCATGAGAGGTGAATGGGACTCAAGGAATACAAGAAGTAATCATGATTCAGGTTGACAGTAACAGTTATCCGACTACCTGAATATGATTACGAATGCTAACGGTAGAGGAACATTAGTACACCATACAAGTCTAGTTATCGCTTCGGATATGTTCTTTTGCGTTGGAGTTCAGTTATCGTTTTATAGTGGAGTAAACGTTAACTGATCAGTCGATTGATTTGCTGATCAAAGAGTTTGGTCATGGGAATTAATCAACTGATCTGAGCCAACAATAAAGAGCCTAGGAGGTCCCACTCTTAGCTCCGCTAGGATGCTTGGAAAGACAAATGAGGATGATGTCAAGACAGGTTCGATCGATCGAAGTTGTCTCGATCGATTGAAGTCTAGAGGTTCGATCGATTGAAGATGGTTCGATCGATCGAATGTTCGATCGATCGAAACCACTTCGATCGCTCGAAGTCTAGGTCGGTTCTGGGAATCTATAAATAGGGCAGCTGCGTTCTGGAAAAAAGGTTCGTCGTTTGTTATACGAAAAAGCTGCAGAAACTGTTTAGGTTTCCTAAAACCTTCCAATCCTCTCCATTAGGGTTCCCACCAACCCTAGTCCTTCTTGCGAGCATCCATAGGAGTCATAAGAGTGAAGGCCATCTAGTGGAGGCTGCTGGAAGTTGAAGATTTCAGAATTGGGTTCAAGACACTAAGGTATAAACTCTTGTCCCTTCTTGTACGCATCTATGGAATTGACGAGTAGTAGATCATAGGCTACCAAATAAGTTATTACAACTTGACTTTTCCGCTGCGCGTTTAAACTTTTAACTTAAACCGGTTTTTTCCAACAATATGCTGAGTGAACAATTCTAAACAAATGCTTATATGACAAATCATGCTCTAAACATCAAAAAACATCAAAATAGTCTCCGGGTTGGGAGATACGCATTCATCCGATAATGAACAATGAAATTGATGCCGTGGAGAGCTTTCTCTCAACCACTCATCCAAGTGTCTTAGCAGGGTCTTCTCCCAAACCATACATTGTGCCCTGGTAGGGCCTTCTCCCAAACCATGCACTGTAGCCATCGCTACAAATCTTCAAACATCGAGGAGCTTACCCCCGGAATGAAATTGTATCAAACTCCCCTTCGACCCACATAGACACATAGCATGCTCATATAATCACATATATGTACTTTTCATATATTTTCGCGTGCATAATTAATAGGCCTAATTAATACATGAATTTCGTTCGGATCCAAAATATCAAGTCCGATATTTAAATGCATGAAATTCCTTATAATTCATAAGTCTAGAATTCATACTTCGTGCAAACGTCCTATAACTATGAATGCTTAACTAGAAGCCCTATTAAACGTCGAATCTCCGATTACAAGTTAAACCTACAAGTATTGTATAGTTTTCTCCCCAAATTCTAGGATTAGGAATTTATAAACACTTAGCCAAACACGGCCTACCAACTATCAAATCGAAACTCTTACCTCAGGGAGTTCAAATATGAAATTTGGTGAAAAACAAAAGGGAAAAAATTTGTCGATTTGCCTCGTGAAGCTCAGGGGAACCAAAAGCTCTCAACTTAGGTTTTGAGAAAACTTAAAAATGAAAATATCTCATGAGTTCCTAAATAAAGGCATGACTCTCGGAAATTGCGTTAACTCCCCACGAGTTTTCAAAAGTCCTAATTATCCCTCAAAACGACTTACACATCTAATTACTCCACGAGTGAAAACTACAATTTATGAAACTTTTCGTCTAAGTTTGTTTGTCGTCGTAATTACGTTCCGAAACTAATTTCGTGGAATTTCTAGATAACCTACCTTTTATGGAACGCATCCTATCGGTTATCGTTAAAATAATCAAAATGATCTAAATCAAGATTCAAACTACCAGAAAATACGTAAAACATGTAAACTTGTTATTCACATAAACCAGATATGTTAAATAATATTTAAGTCCTATAAATGTCATTTAAAACGTATTAATACTTCATGAATTAACAACTCCCCGTGTCTTCTATTGACACTCCACGTTGACTCACTGCCAACTTCATCTCAATTATTAATCGACTTTAATCCCCAAAATCTCACTTATGCATTTAAAATGAATGTAGTTTCCCGGAACGGATGTGACAAGCATCTTCTCAATCTAGTAAGATTCCTGCAAAACTTAATCATTTACTGAAAAACAATTTTTTAATTCAAAAATGGGTGCAAAATAAAAGTGGCCCGATTTTTTTTCATTGACTCTTTTATAATGCTTTAAGTACATTCTTGTACAATGATGTGCTATTTCTGTCTCATTCAATTATAAACAATTTGTTTTCTTTTTCTTACTCTTAAAACAGAAACTCAAATTTATCAAATATAAATTAAGTTTCAATTTGGGCCCTGAACTTATAATGAAGTTTCAATTTGGTCCTCCATGTGGCTTATTATGTTATGCCTTTTTTTAACGCCATTAATGATTATTTTTTATTGAAACAAGTTTATAAATTGAGGTCAAAGTGTTGCAATCGAAAATATAAGGTCTAAAGTGAAATTTCGGTACAAGTACATGATACCAAAATGCATTTGACCCTTACACTCCACATTGAAGATTACAGAGCTCAGAGTCGTCACTGTAGAGGAGTTTTTATATGAAGACTTAGAGCATTCACAGTGGGCTTCTTAAACTTAAGGGAAACTTAGACTAAGCAATGGGGAATAAGGGGATGGCACAAACTGTGCTGTATGAAGAATGATGCGGCACACATTATGCCGTGTGCAATGGTGCGGCACACATTGTGTCGTTTGGAATGAAAAAGTGCAAAAAAAATAAAAAATAAAGAGGAAAATGATCCAAACGGCACACACTATGCCGTTTGGGAAGCACATGGCATAGTGTGTGCCGTGTGGTGGTAATAGTTGGTGAAACGACACAGTGTGTGCCGTGTGGTAGTGGGACGGCACACTGTGTGCCGTATGACTTGTACATTAGTAAAAATTAGGCGTACCACAAAGTTAAGTTTCACTAAGTTCTACTATCCTATACATTAGTTAAACACACACCATTATTAATGGTTTTATGCAAAGTTCTGCTAAGTTTTTCTAAATTGTTGTACCAATTTAAGCCCATTGTTGATGCTCTTAGATACGATATCAAAGGTTGACTTACGATTTCTACACTATATTATAAAAGAGCCTAACAATGATTTCAATTTCAATTTTGTCATAATTTGGAATTCTTTAAATTATTTGCTCCTTATATGTAATTTTGCCTTTACTCATACATTGAGATGCTATGCCTTGTTGGGCAAACCGAATTTTGCCTTTATTTGTGTTTTTTTTTTTAAATCCAAACAAGGCACTAAAACACTAATAGGGTTTGTTTGGCAAATCAGTTGTGGCTTTGTTGTCTTGTTTGTTTCCACTTTTTCCCAAACAAGGCACTAAACCCATGGATCAAAAGTCAACAATTTTGGCTACCTTGTTTGGCAAACCGATTTTCTGCTTTATTTTTGTTTTTTTGTTTTCGTTTTTCCCAAACAATGCTTTACACAGGATCAAAAGTCGACAATTTCAGTGCCTTGTTTGGCAAATCGATTTTGTGCTTTGGTTTTTGTTTTTTTGTTTTGGTTATTCCCAAATAAGGCTTTATACATATATAATTTACACTTAATAAATTTAATTCATTTGTTTTATAAAATTATTATTTCATACAATTTCATATCTTTTCATGCTAAAAAATGATAGGGATACACACCAATTAACACACTAAACGACACACCAACTTTAAATGCATGTACCATGTGCTGTGTAAGTGATGCACAGAAAAGTGTAAAAAATTCAAACAGTACATGGTACATGCATTTAAAGCACAGTGTGTCGTTTGCTGTGTATCCCTATCATTGTTGTTTTATACTCATAATAAATGTATAATAATTGTTGGCCCAAATGTGGAAACCTTAGAGGGGAGGTGAATAAGGTTTTAGCGGAAATTAACCTTTTAAAACCTTAATTGCAAATTAAACACAATCACAAATAATAAAGTAAAGAGATAAGGGAAGAGACACTTGCAAACCGAGTTTTCAAGTGATTCGGCAATCGCACCCCGCGGCCTACGTCCACCCCTCAAGAACACCTCTTGAGGATTCCTTTAATCCGATCTACTTCACGGGTGTAGACCAAACCGTTACAAGAGCCTTCAATCTCTCCCAAAGAAGAAAACCTCTTCTTTGCACACAAGGGTTACTAACCCTCACTCTTTACAATTGATTTGGGTACAAATGATAACTCTCTCTCTAGAGTGGATAATACAATTTGAAGCTCACACAATAACTCCTTAGTGAGTAGATAATACAAATAAAAGCTCACTACAATTTACTCTCAAAGAAATACAAATCAAATACTAGAGCAAATTGATTTTTCACTCAAACTAGGGCTCAAATGGGAATGATGATTAAACAAGATGTTTTTGAATGATTTGGTTGATGTTCTTACCACTTTATGACCCTTAAAAACATCCCTATATATAGCTTTTTAAAGATTATAGCCATGGAAGTGATTGGGTATATTTAAAGCAACATTTGGAGAGTTAGAAAACTAGCCGTTATGTGTGTTCAGCACAGTCCAGTCGACTGGATCGAGGGTTCAGTCGACTGGGAAGTTTATAGCAGTGAAGAGGCCATTTCAGGGCTTTCCAGTCGACTGAAAAGTTCACCCAGTCGACTGATTTCACAATCCAGTCGACTGGACCCTTAAAAAATCAGTCGACTGGTTTTAAGCAGATTTTGGCATACTGACACCTCTTTACTAAAACGACCATAACTCCCTCTATAAAACTCGTATTTGCGATCCGTTTGAAGATTCGGAAACTAGATTCAAATACCTTTCCAACCATATAAAACTCAAGATCTAATTCCTTACCAATTGGATCAGGTTTGCATTTAAAGTTGACCTATCTGCGCAAAGGTACTTTCTTTTGACTTAGCCACTTTGAAAACTTTTGTGAAATGAATTTATTGAGTGGTCTAAGTATGTTTAGGTCCTTGAACATATTTTAAAGTGTGTGAGCAAGGATCCTAAAGTTCAATTAAAGTTACTTGAGATCCTATGAGTGATTGATCAAAATGCTTACACGTAAATCCTAATCTTCAACCAAGGATGAAAAAATCTTCAAGTCTTCAAGCTTGATCCTTGTTGAGCTCCCTCACTCTTGGACTTCACCACATGCTATCTCATGATCTCAAACAAAGTTAGAACATTTAAGTACATGAATCAAGAGATTAGCGTAACGAAAATGACATGACAATTGATTGAAATAGAACCAATGAAAGTATGCAATTATCACTAGATTTGTCATCATCAAAACAAAACAAAAATAATGCCTTAAATAAATTCAAGGTTAACAATAATCATAATACATATATAAGAAATGTTTGGCAAAGTTAAAAGACAAATTGTAATTTACAATTACTAATACATCTAAAATCATATTTTATTACACACACATACCTATAAATTTAATTCACACACACATACATTCGTTTGCTTTTTAAATTTAATTCATATCATTTCATACTCCTCAGTAGGGGTGTAAATCGGTCGGTCGGTCGGTTTTTGTCGGGTTTTTTTGGTGTATAAAAACCGACCAATAAGGGAGTAAATCGGTCGGTTTTTTAGGGGTTCGGTCGGTTTTGCGGTCGGTTTTAGCTTGTACATGTATTTAAAAAATCGACCAATCGATTTTCGGTTTGGTCGGTTTGCGGTCCGCGGTCCGCGGTTTTTTCTTACACCCCTACTCCTCATAAATATATTATAATAATAGATATAATAAATTTAATTCATCATCATAAATACATAATAATAATAATAATAATAATAATAATAATAGCACATATATAAGATATACTTTGCAAAGTGAAAAAACAAATTATAATTTACAATTACTAATACATCTACAATCATATTTTATTACGTACGCATTCCTATATTTATAATTCACACACACATACACTTCTATCATACGTATAATAAATATATATCAAATACTTTGCAAACTTAAAAGACAAATTGTAATTTACAATTACTTACATACTCATAATAAATCTATAATAATAATAGTTTTAATAAATTTAATAAATTTGTTTTTGAAATTTATAATTTCATGCAATTTCATATCATTCTCATAAAGGGGGGGGGGGGGGGGGGGGGGAGGAGGAGGATTGGAGTGGAGTGGAGTGGAGAAGAGAACATATATGATTAGTTTTTTCAAAATATCATGTGGTACAATGTTAAAACTAAGTTAATACTTTTAAATAACACTTTCAATTTTATTGTGTGAAGTTTGTATGTAATTAAACAAAAAAGACAAAAGACAAAAAAATGATAAGGTTTTTCAAAATATCACGTGTTATGATATTAAAAATAAGTTATTACTTTTAAACAACATTACTCACAACTTTTTTGTATAAAGTTTATAAGTAGTTGTATTATTTTGTACATAGTTCATACAATAAATTGTGATTAAAAAATAAATTAATTAAAGGAGAGAAATGCTAAAACAAATAGAAGTGAAAATACTAAAGAAAGATTTGGAAATGAAAAAAAAGAAAAGAAAATATATTTGCTTCAATTCAGGATTATTGAAGCTTTTACGTTTACAACTTTATTTTGTTAGTAGTACATATTTAATACATTAAGGATTTAGTGTTGTTTGATTTTATTTTTCTAGGATTTAGTATTGTTTGATTTAATTTTTTTCAAGTGAAAAAATTATAAATGCATCAACAATAAATACATCTAATTTATTTTCCAATTTTGACAGACCCGTGCATTGCACGGGGCTCTATCCTAGTATATATAGAAAAATGCAATTTTAATCAAGAGGCTATCTTCAGCCAAAAAAATAAAAAGTAAAAAATAACAAAAAGGAGTCTATTGAATCAAATGATGACATTGCAATTAGCAATAGGGTGGAATACTCGGCCGCATGGCCAGTGGCAAACTCAAGAGTTTATGTTAGGGGGTCAAGTAAAATGAGTTTGGATTCTCTATTAAACAAGTTCTATGAGGGGGTTCGTCTTCGAGGCAAAATTTCTTGGTCTATTTATACATATTTTTGGCGCGAGAATGAAAGTCAAAAGAGTAGTTTAGTCGATTAGATTTATGTCATTTTTATCTCATGAGCTAGTGTTTGTGATGAAAATATCCAGCCAATGTAAAGGTGCCACATGAGATTCGACGTGGCAGAAAAGCTGATTAAACTTGAAACAATTCAGGAGCAGTTATAACAGTTTGCGGGTTCATTCTATCAACTGCCAAGGGACACGTGTCAGTCATTGTGGAATAACTGAAATGGCAGGTGTCAGCATGGGGATATACCAGGTATGAGAGCAGTTTTCAGTTTGAAAAGAAGAGGGAACATTCAAACAAAGTTGAAGCCTCGATGTCTATAAATAGAAGGAGTTTGTGTTCGAAAGGGGATCCATTGATCAACATCAACATATATCTTTCAATACATTTACTGTATTTTTATCTAGACACTTAAATTTAGGAGTAGTACACCTTCGAAGTCATCTTCAAGGTTAGATTGTAGTCTGTATAATTTAATAAAAGTAGTATATTACTTTATTGTTCTCTTTACTGTTTTATTTAGGAGTAGTTGTCTTAGAATAAGTTTGAAATTCTTCAATTAGTTACATCTTTACATGATTAAAGTCCTGTTCAATGCATCGAACGTCACCATAATTTGCTTGGTGAGGCGCAGTTTGGATCACACACATTGGCAACTTGCTTGCCTGGCACGCTCACACACACATAATAATTTTCCAACCAAATATTTTTGGCACGCCTGGTGGGACAGAAGTGTTAAAGGATCGTAAACAGAAACCTTCGAAGCAATAGGTCTGTTGATAACGCCAATGTTGGTGTTAATATTGCTCAAACTGGTGGTTCTCCACACCAATATCCTCAGAGCAGCAATACTGGGAATCATGTGACTAATGAGAACCCAAAAATAGGAGTTGAAAATTAAAATCCAATTTCAAATAATGGGAATATTGGTCCAGAGAGTCAACATGACTTGGTGAATCAATTGACACCAATATTTGATCATTTGGGAAATATGATCCAGAATGTTAATGTTCTGATCACTTCCCTTAACAATCGTATACCACAATTTACACCAGTAATGGTGCCAAATGGAAATCCTTCTATGATTCGACAGAATGAAAGAGGATATACCCATGGCTTGTTTCAGCCAAATCCCATGACTCGTGCAAAAAGGCCTCTTTTTAGGCCTAACTCACAAGAAAGTTTCTATATGTCTGTCCCTAATAATGCTTCTCCAGTATTCGAAGGGATGCAAGGGAACCATGTGAATGGTCAAGATCATGTTTATAGATCAGTAAATATCAAAGAACCAAGGCCTAGAGAAAACATAACAGGCCAGAATAGGAGAATAAACAACAATCCTATATTCAAACTAGACCCTACTGGAATAGGAGTGGGTCGAAGAAATGAAAATCCTAGGAGGATGGATAATAACCCTCAACCACCTCCAATACCACCAATGAACCCTCCTTTGGGTCAATCAGGTCATCAACAACCATTTAATATGGTTGATAGAAATGACATGATTAATTTAATCCATGAGGTTTGTGGACCCATGGCTCGGGGGGGTACAAACTCCAGTTTACAAGAAACCTTATCCTAATTTGATTGATAGGATTGAATTCCCTAGGGGATTTAAATTCCCCACTTTTGCTATGTTTGCTGGAGATGGGATTCAATCCATGGTTGAACATGTAGCAAAATTCATCAGTAAGTGTGCTGATGCAGGAAATAATGAATACCTTAGACTTCGTTTGTTTCCTAGTTCGTTGACAGATACTGTATTTACTTGGTTTATTAATTTAGCCCCTAATTCGATCCACAATTGGACACAGATGGAAGAATCCTTCCATACTCAGTTTTTTCAGACAGAACCAGAAGTATCAATGGCTGATTTAGCCAGACTATGTCAAAAGCCTGATGAGAAGGCTACTCAATTCATAAATAGATTCAAAAGGGCTAGGACAAAGTGTAAAATCATTTTACCTGAGCCTGAATTTGTTAAGTTGGCCCAAAATGGTCTCGAATTTAGGCTTCGAAAGAAATTTGATGCTTTAGAATTTAGAGATCTTGTTGAGTTAACTGCTCGAGTCTCTAGATATGAAGCCTTATTGGAAGAAGAAAATGAAAGGAATGCTTCTTCAATAAAGACATATTATAAAGATCCTAATTATGTGATAGATGCTACAGAAATAATAGGAAAAGAACCTTTCACATGTAAGAGTCTTGTGAAGAAAAATGTTTCTTCTGAAGTATACAAATCTAAAGGATCATTCAAAAAATATTCATTCGATGTTTATAAATTGGATGGAATATTTGATCATCTATTAGAAGGAAAAATCATCAAATTGTCTGATGAAACAAAATTACCTTCTAATGATGAATTAAAAGGTAAGAAATACTGCAAGTGGCATAATTCTTGGACTCACTCAACTAATAATTGTACTATTTTTCGAGACAGGATTCAAGATCTGAACAAGAAAGAGAAATTGAAATTCCCTGAAAAATAAATGGGGTTGATGAAGATCCATTCCCAGCAGTACAAGAGGTGTCAATCAATGTCCATGACATTTCCTTCGAAACTCTGGTCAAAGAGAGAGAAAATGCAAAGTCAGAGGACCAGATGAAAAGACTTGAAGAAATAACAAGGAAAAACCCTGAGTTATCAGTTTTCAACCATGAATATGCAAAGAAATTATGCATTGGTTGTGGGAAAAGATATGCTGAAATCCATGATGAAAGGGTTGGGGCCAAAACAGGCAGAAAAAACAAACAACCTTTATTCAAACAAAAGAGGGTGAGTACTTCTTGTGAACCTCTGTTTCAACCAATCATGAGTGTTGGGAGAGGGCAGTTTAGAGGACCAATTTATCAAGCCTCAACATACACTGGACCTATGACAGCAAGGTATGCTTCAAGGCCAATGGCTCCTTTTAAAGCCATTTTTTCAAGGAATTTTCATGTTGGTAACTATGTTCGACCATCAAACATGCAATATGTAAGGCCATGTTTCTCGCATGCACCAAAGAAACATTATGGGATGCAGAGAGAAAGACAAACTCAATTCATACCATCAAAGTTGGTACTAGCACATGTGGTACAAGCTGAGATAGACATGGAAGCATTGAATAAATCACCAAAAGTTGGTGAGACATCTCAATCATGTGAATCTGCATTGATATCAGGAGTACCAAACTGGTTTGTTTTGCAAGATGATAGAGTCAAAAGTATGATGGAACAACAAGGCCCTCAAAACAAAAATAGGATGATTAAACCTCCTCATGTTGGAAAAAATACATGGCATGTGCTTCAACATCCCAAGGAAAAGAACCAAAATATGGTTCCTATGATAAATAGGACTCAACAAAGGAGATTACAGAGGAAGTTTACTATGTGGAAAGAATTTTCTGAAATGCAGGCTCGAAGTCAAGAATTAGGAAATGAAGTCAAAAGAGATTCTAGTGATATTTTGAGACCTAATCCCAGGTTCGATCGAAATACAAAAGTTGATAGTGATACTATGTCTGAGGAGAGTATCATTAAAGCCAAAGTACTAGAATTAGAAAAGGCAATGAGCATTGATGATGGGGATGAAGAAATGACAGTGGTAGAATCTAAAGTTTTGGGAAACGTTGAAATGAAACTTGAAGATGAAAGTACTAAGAGTGAGAATATGTTTATTCAGTTTGGCACATTTCCAGAGCAAATGAAAGTTAACACTGCTACATTTATGTTACCAAAAATCTTTGAAGCAACAGAAGATCAACAAATAGATGAAGAAATGGAAATAGAAGCATCTATTGAGGATGTCTCTGAGGTAAATCTTCCTGAGTTTGTTTTTAGTGATTGGAATTTTGCTTATTCATTCGAAGAACCATCAACAGAAATGACTAAGCATCTTAAACCATTATATATAAAAGCTTGTTTAAATGGTGTCCTTTTAAACAAGGTATTGGTTGATAATGGTGCAGCTGTCAACATTATTCCTCAAAATACTTTGAAAAAGATTAATAAACAAAATGCAAAGCTGATACAGACTCACATTATGATATCAGGCTTTACTGGTGATAAGAAAAACACCAAATGAGTAATACCTATTAAAACTATAGTAGGTTCGAACAAATCCAAAGCTGCTTTCTTTGTGGTAGATGCTAGTCCTAGTTATCATGCCTTATTAGGAAGAGATTGGATTCATGCTAATAAATGTGTTCCTTCTTCAATGCATCAGAAACTGTTGCTTGTGAAGGAAAAATGTGAAGTTGAAACAGTGAAGGCTGATGTTTAGCCTTTTTATGCAAATTCCAATTGTATCGAAGCTCAATTGTATCAAGATAATGTCAAGCCAATTGACCTTAAAGAGTCAGAAGATGAATCCCCAGAAGAAAATTGGGAAATTTTGGCTGAAATGCCGTTTGGTTCTTTGGAACCATTAGGTGATGATAAAATGGTTTAATGACTCATACACCTATGGAAATGGGAGATGTAGAAGAGACCATTCGACTGGTCTTACAAAAGCTGATGATAGCAGACTTAGAGTCAAGAATTGAGAAAGATTCGACCATAAACTGGTTAGACTATGTCTTCGAGGAAGATTCACAAGAATTAAAGGGCGTTGGCAAAAAAGAATTATCTATATTGCCAGAAAATTTGATACAAGAAGTGTCACAAGATCCTCTATTGGAAGTCAATCTAGGATCAGATCAACAATAGAGAGTTACTTATTTAAGTGCTAAACTTGGAAAGTATGAACAACATGAATTGGTCAAATTATTGAAAGAATTTCGAGACTGTTTTGCTTGGGATTATGATGAATTGTCGGGACTTGAAAGAAGCTTAGTAGAACATAGATTGCCTATTAAAGTTGGTTATAAACCAGTAAAGCAGCAACCTCGGAGGATGACTCCAGAAGTTACTATGAAGATTAAGGAAGAGATCGAAAGGTTGCTCAAGGCAGGATTCATTAGAACTGCCAGGTATTTTGAATGGCTGTCGAATGTTGTTCCAGTTATGAAGAAAAATGGTAAATTAAGAGTTTGGATTGATTATAGAAATCTTAATTTAGCCACACCTAAAGACGAATATCCTATGCCAGTAGTTGATTTATTAATTGATAGATCTGCTGGAAACACTATAATGTCCATGATGGATGGTCACTCAGGTTATAATCAAATATGTATTGCTGAGGAAGACATTCATAAGACTGCATTTAGGTGTCCAGGCAGTATAGGTACCTTTGAATGGGTACAAATGCCTTTTGGTTTGAAAAATGCAGAGCCTACTTATCAAAGAGCTATGAATGTTATTTTCCATGACATGATTGGAACTTTTTTAGAATGTTATATAGATAATATAATTGTTAAATCTAAAACATTCAATGATCATCTTGTACACATGAAGTCAGCATTCGAAAGAATGAGATTTTTTAAACTTAAGTTAAATCCATTAAAATGTGCTTTTGGGGTTAGTATTGGAAATTTTCTAGGATATTTGGTACATGAAAAGGGAATTCAAGTGGATAAGAATAAGGCACAAGCAATTATTCGAAGTAAACCCCCTTCGACCAAAAAAGAATTGCAAATATTTTTAGGACATGTCAATTTCATTCGAAGGTTTATTTCCAATACCGCTGGAAAAACTTTGATCTTTTCTCCTTTGTTGAAATTAAAGAATCATGAAGAGTTGAAGTGGGGAGATAAACATCAGACTGCCGTTCAAGCTTTGAAGGATTATTTGGTAAAGCCACCAGTGTTAATGCCTCCAAGGAAAGATAGGCCTATGAAGTTATATATCTCAGCAGCAGAAGCATCGATTGGGGTTTTATTAGCCTAGGATAATGATGATAAGAAAGAGCAAGTTGTGTATTACCTTAGTAGGATTTTAAATTACGTTGAATGCAAATATTCCTTTATGGAAAAACTATGTTTGTCTTTGTACTTTGCAGTTATGAAATTAAGATATTATCTTCTTCCTACTAAAGTTTATGTGATTGCTAAGTTTGATTTAATCAAATATATGTTGACTCGACCTATTCTGAGAAATCGAATTGGTAAATGGATTTTGGCCTTGTCAGAATTTTGTTTGTTTTATGTACCACAAAAGGCCGTAAAAGGCCAAGCCTTAGCAGATTTTTTGGCTGATCATCCAAATTGCCTCGAAACAGAGGAAACTTATGAAATTGGGCAAATAACTATTAGTCCATGGAATTATGGTTTGATGGTTCAAAAACTGAACTTGCTGCAGGCATTGGTTTTTATCATTGAGTCACCTGAGAAGATTAAAACCAAATATGGCTACAAATTGGATTCGAATCAATGTACCAACAATCAAGTTGAGTATGAAGCCTTAATAATGGGTCTCGAGACCTTGTTAGATTTTAAAGCTACATTTGTAGATGTATTTGGAGATTCCCAGTTGGTCATAAATCATATGAATGGGACATACAAATGTATGAGCAGTACATTAAAAATATATTATGACACTATAATGAATTTATTATCCAGATTCGATAATGTGACTCTTCTGCATGTTCCTAGAAGTTTTAATGAAGAAGCCAATGATGTGGCTCAGAAGGCATCTGGATTCAGAACAAATGTTGAAAATATCGAAATGGAACAGGTTACTTATAGGAAATTATTGCCAATATTGGTGGATAGATTGTCTTCTGTTGATATTGCAAATATAGAAGTTCATAATGATTGGAGAAAGCCAATCATAGATTATCTTTCAGGATTTAATAAAAAGCCTGATCGAGGTACAAGGTTGAAATCTATCAATTACATTATGTATGGTGGGAAATTGTTCAAAAGAGGAAGTGATGGATTATTACTGGAGTGTTTGAGCAATCTCGAAGGAATAGAAGCTATAGCTCAGATTCATGAGGGATTATGTGGAGCCCATCAATCTAGGGTTAAGATGAGATGGCTACTTCAAAGGCATAACATTTATTGGCCAACTATCTTAAAAGATTGTATTGAGTTTGCCAAAAGATGCCAAGAATGTCAAAAGCATGGTCCTTTGAAGCATTTACCCACTGTTGACCTCCAATATATGGTAAAACCTTGGCCTTTTAGAGGTTGGGCCATGGATGTGATAGGAAAAATCAGTCCTCTTTCTTCGAAGGGTCATGGATTCATTATGTTAGCCACAAATTATTTTACTAAATGGGTAGAAGCAGAACCTATGCAGACTGTGACTCAAACAATGGTTACCAAATTCCTAGAAAATATAATTTATAGATTTAGTATTCCTCAAACCATTGTATCTGACAATGCATCTATATTCGAAGGAGATGTTGTTGTATTTATAAATAAATTGGGAATCACAATGTCAAAATCAACCCCATACTATGCTCAGTCGAATGGACAGGCTGAAGCCACCAACAAGGTCATAAAGGGAAAACATGGTTAAAGTCATAAAAAATAATCCAAGGATATGGCATGAGATTTTGCCAGAAGTTTTATGGACATATAGGACTTTGAAGCGAACAAGTACAGGGGTATCTCCTTACGCTTTAACTTTTGGACATGAGGCAGTCATGCCTATTGAGATAAAGGTTAATTCTCTTCGAGTTATGAAGCAGAATCAGTTATCTTTGGATGATTACCAAACATCCACGGCTATTGAATTGGAAGACATTGATGAAGAGAGAATCAAAGCTTTCAATAATATCCTGATACAGAAAAGAATAGTAGCAAAGGGGTATAATAAGAAAGTTCAACCGAGAACCTTTGATGATGGAGATTTAGTCTGGAAGACAATATTGCCTAGTGGATCTAAAGATCCAAGATATGGAAAGTGCTCCCCTAAGTGTGAAGGTCCATTTCAGATACAAAAGGTTTTCAAAGGTGGATTTTACCATTTAAAAATTTTGAATGGTTTTGTCCATGTTAGGAAAATCAATGGTAGGTTTCTTAAACAGTATTATCTCACTATTTGGGAAACAAGAAATCTAGAATAAGAAATGCAGCATTCAAAACAAGAACATGTATTCCACATTTTACAAAGACCAGATGTTGGTACAATGCAGAGTTCTATTGGTACAATCTCTTATACCAGTTTATTTACAAATTGGGCTTTCAACCTAAAATTGTCCCAAGACCTAGTATACAGTTTTGACTGGCTAAGAATGAACTTTTGCCTTGAAATTGATTCTTGATTCTTCAAAGGCTTCGATTCAATTTTTGTCTTCAAAGCTAGTAGCTTTGTTTTAGCATTCACTTGCTTCACCTTTAGCTTGGCCAGTTCAGCTTCTACAAGTTCGAGCTTCTTTTTAAGTTTATCTACTTTGCTAGAAAGCTTTTCAATTGCAGTATTATTCTCACCAAATTCTGCTAACAGTTGGTCCATCTCGAGAGTCTTTTCTGTTGTGTACTCCATGTCAACTTCTAGTTTTTTCCTCTCTTCGATGACCTTTTATAGTAGAAAGCAGTCAAAATCAAAAGTTGACATAATTGCAGAAATGGTTTCCTTGTCAGGAACAGTTATGGCTGAGCTATCCAACATGAATTGACACAGAATTTTCATGGCTTTTTGCACTTCTTTATCTTCAAACACTTCGAAGGGGACCTGACTGAAGATTCTCAATGTGGCAAGTGCAACCACTGGGTCTATGGAAGGTATTTTTGGTTTACTTTGACCTATCATCTGCTGGAAAAATTCTTGGACATTGATCGAAGCAGTATCTCCCATCTTCAAGACATGCTTCAAACTATCTTTGGAAAATGCTGTTTCTTCAGGAGTAAGATTGGGAGGAAGGGATATGTGAAATTCCCCAGAACTTGAAACAACAGGAATGGGTTGTGGGTTAGTTGAAGTAGATGTTGAAGTAGCTTTAGGGTCAGGATTTATGCTGATCTTTGAAGGACCAGCCTCAGTCTCAGGAACAGATTCGGTCTGGTTAACAAAGGATAAACATTTTATTAAAATGTGTCTATAAAAAAACAATACCAGAAAAGTTTAAATAACTTACTGTTGGTTGATAATCAAGTAAAGGAGGTTGAGTACTAGATGAAGGAGATTTTGAACCTCTGGAATGTCAAAATTGTGGGATGATGGTTCTGGAGTGGTCTGTGATAATTCAGGTTCAGGTTCCACCTTCGAAAGAGGAACTGTTGGAATGGGAATTTCTTTGATGAGTTTTGAACCAGTAGATGGTTCAACTTTTGTCTTGGCCTTCTTTTTTCGAGATAAAGCAGGGATAGGACTAATATTTTCCTCTTCTTCAGATCCAACATTTTCTGATGTGGGAGGAGAGCTCTCTGCTAGAAGGACCAATTTCCTTTTTGGTCTTGAAGATGGTGGAGTAGGGGTTGAAGTTTTAGAGGTCTTTGAGGAGATTGGAACGTTTGGTTTGGCCTTCGAGGTTCTAGTTGTTGGTGAAGAGCTTTCTCCAATTGCTTCCCCTGTGTTGTAAAATTTAAACAATTTTAAATCAGGTATCTTTTCATCACTTAAGAGGAGGATGGAATTAGAATCTTGATTACTTGTTTGCTTCGAATCAATATGCCTCAAAAGCTGGCACTTGTCCATCTCCACTGACATCAAGTTTTCCTACCAACTCGAGAAGGCAGGAGTACAGTTTGTATAGACTGCCAGAGAAGTAAATTCCAAATTGCTAACTTTATTATGATAAACTGCTAAGGTAGCAGTTATCACTGTTTCTGATACCTTTGAATGTGTTTTGTAAGCCATAAGTATATTGGCTTGACTCCTGATTGGGAAAAGGGATTGACTGAGTAAGCCCAAACTGTCTTAAAAACTGATTAGGGAGATAAAGTTTACCTTGAGACTTGATGCTAAGGGCATTCCCAAAGAACAGATCCCTACTGATCAAGAAACTCCCCCTTGCAGCTTTTAGTTCGAGTGCACTTGCTGCTCTGTCCAATATCTGACAAAGCCAATGGGGAGAGAGAGGAGTTTTGTCTTCAGAGTTATAAAGGACAGTGAATGGTTGAAACAAATTGTTTGGACTTATTGCAGGAAGGTTAAAAAAGAAGGAGAGGGATTCTTTAAAAAGTCTTTTCAACATTTAGCAATAAGGCAAAGAAGGTCCCATAAGCCATATTGTTGGATAAAGGTCCTAAGTTATGAATTTCTGGGAAATAAGCATATAGCCATAATTGTAAAACCCAGAAAGGACCACCTTGAGTAAGAAGAAAGGGGTCGAAACACAAATCAGAAAAGGATCTGTAGAGAGATCCTAGAACAAAGGGGGATAGGGCTAATCTTCGACCAGCAACTAGAGCTCTGGCAATATTTGAGAATTCAAGGACAACCCTTTGAGAGGAAGTGCATAATAGATGCTTCGAAAGCCAATATAAAAGGAAGCAGTAATACTCCTTATCTGTCACTGCTCCTGATGATTTTCTGTGGGTAGTAAAGAAGTTGGTGTATCCCAGTGATTTGGGATCAGTATTGATAGGGGGACTGTCAGATTCAGCCATATAAGGATGAGCATCTTCCCTGTGAGATAAAAACCCTAATAAGTGACAAATGTCCAAGACGGTTGGACCTATTGGACCAAATCAAAATTGAAAATGGTTAAAAATAGGGTTCCAAAAGCAGAGAGCTCCAACTAATAGGTTAGGACTGGCTTCGATGGGAAATTTAGAAAGGTTGTCAGCATGATAAATCCCCGTGGTGATCAGAACTTCTATTTTGTTCTCTAAAATCCTATCTACCCATTCAGGCCAATCCTTCGCAGGTTTGGGCCAGTGTCTAAACTTCCATTCAAACTTAGGGACTGGAATTTCTTGTTGATAAGTCAGACGTTGCTGTCCTAACCTAGGATAATAGACATGAAGTTTAAGACTGGGAGTACTCAGACAAGGACCTACAGCAATAGAGGATTTTTGATCGGGGAAAGTTATAGGAACAAAAATCGTGTGGATTAGTGAAGTCTCTTGTCCTTTCGCATAGCGGTCTTGTTCATCCCTAATAATCTTTTCAAAATCATCGCAGATCTTCTGAAGTTGAGTATTATCACCAGATTTTGCCATTTTTGGAAACAAAGTGATTTGATTGTAATGAGAACGCTAAATAAAGAAAACAGAGTGCAAAGTAAATAGATTGAAGGCAAAATGAATTTGTAGAAGTTAGAAGGGTTGTCTTCCTTTTTATTTAACTATTTATAGCCTTTGGTGACGTTTGGAAAGTGGTGCATTTATTGAAAAATAGCCGTTAGATTCGGTTACTTATTTTTGGATCGTTGTACCAAGGGAAAGGACATACTTGTTCAGAATGAACTAGTTTGATCTGATCAATAGAAACATGAATTTCTTATAATTCATTACATTAAAAGGAAAATGCAGTTACAATTCATAGACATAATTGATAATAGTGTGGAAACCCATAGGTCACTAAATTGTGAAAAATAGCCCAGTAATAAGCAAAGTACTCTGCTTCTAGTTCTATTTCGAGACATATGTTCTTGATTTGTAAAGCCAATTTATCTTCGCTTCGAAGAGTGATGTAAGCCTTCTTGAGTTGTTCATCATACTGGTTTAGCCGCGAATTGATCTTGAACAAGGCTTTGTGAAGACCTCGAAGTTCCTTGGCTAATGAAGTTTTGCCTCGAAGAGATATGGCAACAACTTTGGCTTCTTCTTTAAGATATGCAATTCGACCTTCGAGGTCAGGTTTCGAGTAATGAGAAACATTGCTTTCTTCATCAGAACTTCCAAAACCATAGATGTATTTTTCCTTGAATTCTGAAACTACATCTAGAAGTGCAGTGGGCACTTTCTTAAAACTCTCATAAAGATCCATTAAATAATTTAAATGATGGACACTTTCTTGGTGATGAGAATACCATCTTACATGAGAAGCTAAGGGTCGAAGGGTGAAATCCATTTGGGTTCGAACAGGTGTCGAAATGTTCCATTCATGGCATAAGATATGACATCTCCATTCAAAGTTGATTCGAGCCTTTGGGTTTTGCAAAATAGAGAAGGGAAGATGTGAAAAGGCAACCAGAAGCCTTTGAGGTTGGATGATTAAGCATGGGGAAGGTAATAGAATGGGTGGAGTATGTTCGAAAATGGGACCATGCCTGCATAATTGGTCTAATTTCAAAAAAGGGTCACTAATATCTTCAGTAGGATCCACCACTTGAACTTTGGTGTCTGGGAAACCTAATACAGAATGGTCGAAAAGAAGTACTCTCTCTTCATAATCTTCCTCGAAAAGTTTGCATTTGAAAAGGAAAGCTGAGGAGTAATGCTCATTAGAAAAATTTTCATGAGATGCCCTTACATATGTATGAATGGGGGGTCTGCCTTGAGGAATTAAGATATTACCTCTTTGAAGCCTTTCACCAGGAGGACTGGTCGAAGAAATCAACCAGGCATTCAACAGATTTTGTTCTCGAAAAAGTCGGTTAGAGAATGGATAGTATGGTTTTATGACCCTACTTCGAATGATACCTTCAGCTTCAGGGTATTCAAAGTTTGGATGAATAACTGAAGGCACTGTGATTGGGGTTTCGAGCTTCATGCCCTTATGATATCCTACCCCTTCACCATGGGAAATAGATTGTTCCCAAGCAGGAGGGAAGGTTTGACTATTGTAGATTGATTTTAAAGGGATCGGAGTTGAACTTTGTCCTGATGAAGAAGCACTTGGTCGGTTTAACATAGTATGTCACTTTCCCCACTTCGAATAAGTAAAAGGTTCAGGAGGAACCTCAGGAGGATCCTAGTTAGTTCGGTGAAGAATTTCAGGACGTTTAGTTGACAGCATCACTTCTTCGGGAAGATCTAAAGGAAAGCTATCACTAACATCGAACAAAGATTGAAAAGAAGACATGAGTAACAAAGTAGATTCAAAGTGACAAGCAGAGTTGGGGATTCAAGGATCAAAGTAGATGTAGCAGCCTATGTGAAAATAAGTGAAAGATTGGATCTTTTAAATCATGATGAGAAGGTTGCATGAAAGGTTTCAACTGCATAACATGATCTAGCCATGATCACCATTATCTTTTTTGAATCAAAAGGAAAATGGGGGGGGGTTAATGTTTGTGATGAAAATATCCAGCCAATGTAAAGGTGCCACATGAGATTCGACGTGGCAGAAAAGCTGATTAAACTTGAAACAATTCAGGAACAGTTATAACAGTTTGCGGGTTCATTCTATCAACTGCCAAGGGACACGTGTCAGTCATTGTGGAATAACTGAAATGGCAGGTGTCAGCATGGGGATATACTAGGTATGAGAGCAGTTTTCAGTTTGAAAAGAAGAGGGAACATTCAAACAAAGTTGAAGCCTCGATGTCTATAAATAGAAGGAGTTTGTGTTCGAAAGGGGATCCATCGATCAACATCAACATATATCTTTCAATACATTTACTGTATTTTTATCTAGACACTTAAATTTAGGAGTAGTACACCTTCGAAGTCATCTTCAAGGTTAGATTGTTGTCTGTATAATTTAATAAAAGTAGTTTATTACTTTATTGTTCTCTTTACTGTTTTATTTAGGAGTAGTTGTCTTAGAATAAGTTCGAAGTTCTTCAATTAGTTACATCTTTACACGATTAAAGTCCTGTTTAAGGCATCGAACGTCACCACAATTTGCTTGGTGAGACGCAATTTGGATCACACACATTGATAACTTGCTTGCCTGGCACGCTCGCACACACATAATAATTTTCCAACCAAACAGCTAGGTAGTTGAGTGGAGTATTATTCTTCCCATTCTCTATAATGGAGGACAGTTAATGCCACACTCTCGAGTAAATAGTCATTTATATGGGAACTATTAAGTTGATATTGACAATTAAGCTTGTAGTACTATTTGACCTACTAAATAACGAACTATTAAATTCAAAATGATTGTTAGTGCATACTCTTTCGTCCTTAGATTAGTCCTACAAAACAAACTGTGACATTGGGACTTTTGATTTCAAGTTGACTTTTTTGGATGACTTATATTATAAATGTTAAAAATTTGGGAGGCCAATTTCTAAAATAATTTTCAAATGTTAAAACTACATATTTTCAAAACTTTTGGGTGTTTGGGTGTGTGGGGGGGGGAGGGAGATGGCCCCCTTTGGCCTCCACTTAGGTCCACCCCTGCGCACGGCTTTTAGACAGCGCGAACTTATGTGGCACTGACAGAACTACACGATAGTTTTTATATTTTACATCTTTAAAAATTGTAAAAAAAAAAAAGAAATCTATCGTGTGATCCTATCAGTGCCACGCAAGCGAAACCGTGCATCTAGTGATCCTTGGGCTTAGCAATGGCTTATGACATTGCGTTTAGCAATAATCAAGAGTCTATTGAATCAATGATGAACATAGACGCACTGACGCAGTAAGAGAGCAATCTGTAAGGAAGTGAGCCTTAAAAGTTTCAAGGAAGCGACGATGTCCCCCTCCTGAAACACCATGTGGGCCGGGTCGGCTTGGGCAGATGGGCCACTCAATTCTAAGCCCAAAACAGATCAGATGCAATCTGTATGGAAAATCTGTGTGGGTCCCACGTGCCTTTGCCAAACCTTTCCCCCCCCGCTCTCTCTCTCTCTCTCTCTCTCTACACTGGAAAAGTGAAAATTCCAAAAGCGGCCGAAAGCTTTCCGATACCCATTTCGCTCAACAATGTTCTCATCAGATCAAAACCCCAATTCACACCAATTCAACTGCACTCTCTTCGTCTCTTCCCTCTCCTCCTTTTAGAGTTTCTTTATTCTCTCCTCTCTCTCTCTCTCTCTCTCTCTCTCTCTCTCCTATGGAAGCTCTCAGTAGCTCTGTCTTCGTCTCGAAATTCTCAGAGCCACACTCGGCAATTTATTCAATCAAGACACCTAATAAGCATAATGGGTCTCTGAAAATCAGTGAAACTTTTGCCAATACGACGTCGTGGCCTTGTGGGTCTCCAGTTTTCGCGTTAGCGAGAGAGGTATCGGACGAAGGGGAAGATCAAAGACGGTTTGAGAATGGGTTTGGTTTAGTTTCCGAAGAAAGTGTGCCTTTTTTGAACCAGGTAACTTTTACTTATATTATTTGCATTTGTTCTCTTTTTGTGCTATGGTGCTGGTTGCCAAAAAAAGCCTTACTAACTTGTCTTAGTTTAGTCCCTGAAATTTTAATTTTATTAATTTGGTTCCCGAATTTTTTAAATAGACCATTCTGTGAGAAAATTTTTTTCTCACTGTAGAAAAATATGCACGCAAGCATACGAGTCGGGTTTAGGTCACTTACCTAGCGGAATAACCCAACGGATCGCCGAACGGTGTTGTTACGAGCCCGGCGTCTTCACCCATGAACTGCTGCTCCATGTTGCCTCCGTGTACCCTCTTGTGCTCCGCATAGGTCGTGAAGATCACTACTAGAGCGGTCCTCGTACGTATCACGTGCTAAATCCCATGGCTCCTTTGGTGATGGCCAAGAGAGAGAAACCGTAGGGAGAGAGAGATAGAGAGGCTACTGTGATATTAGGGATGCCCAAATATGTGTGTTTATATCATATATATATACACACATAATAACCAAACCCTAGGGCTCCAAAAGCCCAAGCCCATTAGACCCGGTCCAATGTATGCGGGTGCCCATATGGCCCACATATTTCTTACATCTCCCACTCACCCACATAGGGCTAGTACAAAAACCAATCTCTCAACACAACGGAACTTCGCAACTCTTCATACAGGGAAATAGAACGTGCGACCTTACGAAAAGAAAGTACAGCGACAGGAGTGTAATGCCAAATCATCACCATAACCAGCAAGACACATCACTCGGAAGCTTCTCGTGTATGCCTTAGACGATTCAACCACACCGGACACAGCATTCTCAATCCCTCGGTGAAAAGAATTGTTGCACCTCCTCAATGTAATGTACTCATGACATATCAGTAACAAAATACGATTGTCGCAGGCCTGCTAATGAGTCACAAAAACATGGTGTGTTATTGAATGGTCTTCCCTAAGCCCACATGTCAATCCGACTAACTTGACCGCTTGCCCAGACACGCCCCATAGAACGGAATTGTCTCGTCGTCCTAGGATAGCATGCTAAAGTAGCTGTCATCAAGCGTCCTCTTCATGACATAGTCTCAAGTCGTGAAGGCAACCAGTTTATAGGATAACCAATGTCTTGGATATGCTACATGGCTCACACAGCAATGAAGAGGAATCCATTCACTGCTCCACAATCGATCGCAAAAGCACATACAGTATGAAATGTATGTTATGGCGTTCTTCCATAAAAATGGGCATGTCACTCTGTGTTTGGAAAAACAAGTAACGCCATACGAATCTTAGTCTAGACGTTACACAAAACGTCTAACCTGAGTCTCCCAGCACAGTCGCTTCTCTTAGCGCCCGTCTGAAAACTCACATTCGGCTATTAACAGGCTACATAGAGTCGTGGGATGTCTCTATGTTCGACCAAGTATAAGGTCTCATCTTAGATCCATCTAAGGCGACATATAGAAATAATAGGGTTTATATCTAGCTCGCTGTTCTTATACTGCGTAGATATAAGTGTTCAAGCTCGCTTTCTAAGCGCTATGGACACACATGTCCTAGCTAGCTATCTAAGCGTCATGAACACAAATGTCTCATCTTGCTCGCCATCTAAGCGCCATGGACACGCATGTCCTAGTTCGCTATCTCGGCGCCAAGGTGAATCACCCGTGTGAGCAGGTCGATTCAAGCCCGGTGACATTTAAGAAATGTGCATCCGTTCCACTTATAACAAATATATATATGGAAACCAACTAGTTTATAAAAACTTGAATAATAATGTCAATACCACAATAAAATGTCTAAGCACATCAAATCCCCAATTGGAGATATGCCTCAAGACAACTTCCCTTTGCGCAAACTACATCTCAAAATGTGACACGTGCTAGAATGGTTTTTGAAATCTTTTGCATATGCTCAGGCTTACGTGCTATCACCTTCGATGAGCACAACCTCATCACTATGAGATAAAGAGCCTAGCCACTGCAAAAACTCTTCAACCAAAACAGCTTCTTTAACAGCTGCAAAGCACACCACACATATTATACTTCCATCGTGGACAGCATAAGGCAAGGTCCACAGTCCTCCTGCGAACATATCGCAAGATACTCTTCACTACTCTCTAGTGACAGGACCATGGTTGCTACGGCAACGACTAATTAAACCAACCGCATAGCAGACATCTGACCGAGTACACACATTAGCATACTTCAGATTCCCTATTGCGGACGGATATGGCAAACTGGACATTTGTTTCCTCTTCTCATTATTCTTAAGACATTGATCTAAGGTCAAAGTGAGTCCCCCAAAAATGGGATGTCTATGGGTTTTCAGTTTTTCATGTGAAAACGTTCAAGAACCCTCGAGAGAAGCTTCAGAACGATCTCTCACAATCTAAACTCCCAACACATAGTTGGCATCACCCATATCCTCAATCTCAAACAGAGAGGACAACCACTCTCAAGTGGCGACAATGGAACTCATCTCATTCCCAGTTAAAAGGACGTCATCAACATATAAATAATTAAAACACTTTCCTTGGACCATTTAATGTACACACATTGTACCACTGCCTAGACGATTTGAGATAATAAATAGATCGTTTGAGACAGCACACTTTTGCGCTCATTCCCTTTGGTCACAACACCAATGGGATGATCCATATTTATCTTGTCGTCTTGTTCTCCACTGAGAAAAAGAACAGTTTAAACATCCAACTAAAAAGGTTCAAAAACTAAATATGCGACAATTTCTAGGATAAGGCGAATGGAGTCAGATCTCACCCTTTGGGAGAACATGTTTCCATGGTCTATACCCTCTCTGGGTACAAAGTATCGCCACAAGGCGCGCCTAATACTTGTCAATTGAACCATCTGCCTTGCGCTAGATTTTGAAAACACAATTGTCTCCAATCGTCTTACGCACAGGCGGATTGTCAACTAACTCCCAGACCTTATTCACGTCCATAGAACTCATCTCATCTGTCATAGCAACTATCCACTCTGCTTCAGCAGACGAAGAAAAATGCTTCAACAAAAGAAGCAGGCTCATCCTCATCCACTTGTGCACACATTTGCACACATATGAAAATGTCTTCCTCAATTTCAAAACAGCGATAGGGAACGTTTTCCTCATCACCATACAGTGTACTACCTGAGAATCTTGAGTGCCTAGTGGTGCACTCCCACTATCTGGTACACTCTCACTAGCGTCTAGCGGTGTACTCCCACTCGGCTGGAGACTAGTACCATTTTATAGCGATTATTGGATGTGGATTCTCAATCTCCCCACCCTCGCTTAAAGATGGTATGTTGTCTTCAACATCCTCCAACTCATAGAGGTCAAGATATCTCTTAGTAATACAAATATGGGGAAGTCATTTTCAATATCATGTGGTACCATTTCTGTCATTCCTATACCCGTTTGTTCTTTATACGTAACATAGGCTGTCGAGCTATTAGAATTCCTTATATAGGTATGCTTTCTAGCTCTCGAGCGTAGTTTTTCGCACTTATGCGAGGTATAGTGAACATAGCCTCCTGAGCTCCACGGGCGCAAATGCTCCGAAATGAGCTTTCCGCCTTTCCACAGCTCATAGGGGGGTAGAAGGAATTGACTGAGGAGAGGCACTCTAGTATGTAGGCAGCAATCAAGAGTACATCCTTCCAAAACAACATTGGGAGGTTGACTTGCGCCATCATAGTCCTAGCCATATCTAGGAATGTCCTATTCCTTCTTTCTGCAACACTATATTGTTGCGGAGTTTCCGGAACAGAAAGTTGTCTGCGTATCCCCTTTTTCCTCACACAATTCCCAGAACTGATTAGATAAGCACTCGCGATCCTCACATCGCGCGAAATCATCTATAAAAGTGAGAAAATAAGAGGCGCCATGACGTGCCTTTACAATCATAGGTCCACAGATATCTGAGTGAACTAGTTCTAATGCTTGAGTAGCTCTAATAGCCTCTCTAAAAGGCTTTCGACATGCTTTGCCAACTAAGCAAGACTCACACATAGGCAGGTCAACCTCAGCGAGTGGGCCCAAAAGGGCTTCTCAAGCTAATCAAGTCATCCTATTACATCCTATGCGTTCAAGTCCAGCATGTCATGTCTCAGAATAAATGAATGATAGAGTAATCCAGAATTTATGAAAACAATTCTTAAGCAGTTATCCCAAGATAACCATGTCCTAGTAACACTACCACCCAAAAATGTCCATCCTATTACCACCGAACTGGAAAACGCCCTCGATTGCGCTCTTCCACCTTATTAGCCTTGGGCGCAAACTTGCTAGCCCCACCCTGCCTCTAGGCGGGTTTACCCTTACCATTGCGTTTGGGCTCACTAGCCTTGCGCTTACTTCCACTTATGGAAGTAGTGGTCAAGAGTATAGCTATACGGTTCGCCTCACCTTTTTGGCGCTCCGTATTCAGCTCAACTTGTCAGAAATGTCAAAACCAAAAATTTAACATTTCCGTTGTGGATCTTGATTTGTTTTCTATGGACCCGCGAATCAGGTAAAGAACTAATCATAGCCTGAAACTGTAGTTCGCCAGTAAAGATGTTCCGACTATTCTGAAATCACGAATCATACCTGTCATCGACCTTAGATGTCCAGTCATCGTGTACTTGGAACGTTTTCTTTACTTTCTCGAAGTTCATAACTAGATGCTCAATCTAGTAGTGAATGTGCCATCGAAAACAAATTTGAGCTGATCTCATAATACTTTGGCTATTGGGTAGTACATATACTTCCCAACAAGATCATGGTGCATGCTGCTTATCACAAAGCGCGTGCTTTGATCCTTCTCGAGCCAAGTATTATAGGCTATTAAGGTTATAATGATATTGGGCCAGAGGTCCATTATTCGGTTTAATGGGTTGGACCATAGAATAAGCTTAAAGCCCACAAGCTCTTACTCATTCTATCGGTGTGTTACTTTACAGTGCCATATTTAAAAAAAAATTAGTCCCTTTTAAACTTGTTACTCTTATAAAGATCGACAAAGTGTGGTTTGGAAAATTTTTGTTTTTGTGAATCCAAAAATTTGAAGAGAAATATTTGAAAACATGCGCAAGGGGTTGACATTATTATTTGCACATTTCATAAGGTTTGTTTTAAAATCCAATTACAAATGAGTTTTCCCCTTTCTACAATTTAAGACCAAAAAATTCGCTATTGCTCATTAATCAAATCTTAATTTTGTAAATCAAGAAAAACCTTTTATAATTGATTTTTCTAAACAAACATCAATTAGATGGTACAATTACCTATCTAAGATCATCCACAAGATATAAAATGCGCCATACAACAAGAGTGCGCATGGACCCCCACGTGGGTCCGAATTGACAACTTAGAGCTCATGTTAAGGTAATTCAAGTGTATGATTTATGAACAAAGAAAACCATCCCTTTACAAATAGGCTTTTCCAATACAAGAAATGTAAACACTCATCCTCACATTACATTTATAGCCCATAAAAAAAAATAGGGATGCTTTGTTCATATACATACACAGAAACAACCTTAAACATACATCGTGAGGGCACAAGCTCTTTAATTGTCAATTATTGTCCATTCATTTAAGCCAGATTAAAATGTATTAATCACACACATCAAGCACTCATGTGGTCTTATTTTGAAATGAATGGACTCATCCGTCACTCCACTTAAGGAGGAGGAATTAGAGGTCATAGGGTCAACCAATCACAAACAACAGTAATTAAACGTGACCAACAATGCAATGAGCCTCTAAAAATAATAAAATGTGCAATAAAATGATTATTGCACAGCCCGGATAGCTCCCATAAGCTAAGTAAAATCAATGAAAAAATTCTGAATTTTTCATTAATTTTAACCTAATTTTAGGTCTTAAAACATAATTTAAAACCAATTTATTAAGGGCCCTTTAAATTAACAATCAATTTAAAACCTTATGGAAAATTTAATTAATTGAAAAACAAAATTTTCATTAGAAATAAAAATTTCCAGAATTTCACCAAGGCCCAAAAACATTTTGAATCAATTTAACATAATAAATTGATCTTAGTTAAACAAAATTAACTATGAGCAACAAAATTCCTAAAAATACAAAAATTTCAAGAATTTGTTCTCCAAAGATTTTCAGTGGTCTAATATGGTGTTCTAAACACCCCATATTAATTTCAAAAATTAATAATCTATTTTGGCTATTTTCAGCAATTAAATAAATGCCCATATGCATAAATTTTATGCTCTAAAATACCAAAAAAAAATTGAGATAATTCATAAAATTTTCTCAAGTCTCCAATTAGTGTATAAAAAACACTAGACATTAAATTCAAGAATTAACAACTTTAATTGGTTATATTTTAAGCAATTAATATTGCATATACAACACAATAAATATGCTCTAAAATATGTCCCAAAGAGCGAGAAAATACACTAAAATAATTTTCTCAAGCTTCCACTAGTGTTCTAAACACATTGTGTTAATTCTTTGAACTAATAATCAATACAAACATTTTAAGCAATTTTAATACGTGTACAAAAACACATAATTATATGCTCTAAAATATTAATATGATTGAGATAATTTACCAAAAATTATCTATGGGTCCCACAAAATTTTACATGTCTTAAAATAGTGTCCCTTATGTCCCATATTAATTACAAAAATTAATAATGTATTATGGCTATTTTAAGCAATTAAATAAACGTCCATAAACATTAATTATATGCTCTAAAATACCATAAATACATGATAATTTACACAAAAATTATCTTAGAGTCCCTTACATTGTACTAAACACTCTATATATTACAACATTTTTCTTGAATTTGAAAACAAATTTAAAACTCATATTTTCATAAACTAAGGGTTGTTTAATAAATAAAAATTATTTCATGGGTCATATTGTAAACAACTAACAAATCTACAGTTATAGCTTGTCAATCATATGGTGTGTACAAATCACAAAACACAAAGCACGTGAGTGGGCTCCACTTCAAATAGGTTTGTTTGGCTTGAATTAATGAAACCATGAACATATAAGAATTGTGCCATCCCATCACAATCGCTGCCAACATTGAGACTCCTAACACGCGCCTCGCAAGGAGCGGGATGTCCACGCTCCACTGTGCTGGCATATGTGGCACCAAAACACCATAGCAGGAGTCACCTTGGCTGTAGGAGTCGATTGGGCCCATCTAACAAAGCCACACATGATCACATGTAGGGGAGTGGGCTCCATCCGACAGCAGGCGCGATTGGGGTGGGACCAACTTTGGCTCATCTTCCTCTTGGAGAAGAGAGATGCAGCAGCCCAAGGCTGCGCGATGCCACAATTCAACTGCCACTATAATGCTCAATTTTTTTTTTTTTTTTGATTCAAAATCCATGTGTGATATATGGTTTTAAATCTCATGCGATATAGATTTAAAATATAAAAAAAATATCGATAGATTGGACATCTAGAAAATCCAGTAAACATGCTAAATTTAAAAAAAATTTGGTCTTTGAAAAACCCACAACTAGGGTTTACGATTTCTCCCACACCTGAGATAATCAGCCCATAAAATTTTTATTGGGGGACTCTAGGGATTATATGGGACACAACCATGCCAAAAAATTGGACCCTTATTGGAGTTTCGATGTAGACCCACTTTAAAATCAAATTTTCAAAGTTTTCATAAAAGCTTGCATGAAGCTTTAATGGCAGATTCAATTCGGGTGATCTACGGGCGAATCAAACACCTATAGGCTCTGATACCAATGTAGAAAAATATGCACGCAAGCATACGAGTCGGGTTTAGGTCACTTACCTAGCGGAATAACCCAACGGATCGCCGAACGGTGTTGTTACGAGCCCGGCGTCTTCACCCATGAACTGCTGCTCCATGTTGCCTCCGTGTACCCTCTTGTGCTCCGCATAGGTCGTGAAGATCACTACTAGAGCGGTCCTCGTACGTATCACGTGCTAAATCCCATGGCTCCTTTGGTGATGGCCAAGAGAGAGAAACCGTAGGGAGAGAGAGATAGAGAGGCTACTGTGATATTAGGGATGCCCAAATATGTGTGTTTATATCATATATATATACACACATAATAACCAAACCCTAGGGCTCCAAAAGCCCAAGCCCATTAGACCCGGTCCAATGTATGCGGGTGCCCATATGGCCCACATATTTCTTACACTCACAAAGTCACTTTTGGTACACACTTTTCACGGGAAAAAAAAAATGGAACACCTCCAGTCTCGGAGTCTTCGAGTCCTCTTTAACTGTGTCTGTGTGTAATAGTTGGTGACTTCCGTCAAATTTTCTCACATAATAAGATCGCTGGATCACGTTGTTTCTTTTTGAAAATTTAAAGGATCAAATTGATTCAATTGAAATTATAAGGATTAAAGTGAGATAGGGTCCAACCTTTAAGTGGTCTATTTTGTAATTAATCCCCAGCATTCGACAATATTATCAAAATTATTCGCTTTTTAGGTATGCAACCAAAACGAGTGCATTCGGATACACCCAATTCAGGTATTGGGTTCTCTGCATTTCAATTGTCATTCCCTGGGGAAAGTTTATTTTCAGATATATAAGCAGTAATTTTTTTTTTTTCCCCTTGAGTTATTACTTGGTAACTAAATGAAAAAGGAAGCAATTTCTTGTGATAGATTAGGTCCCGAGCTAACAGTCACTGTGAATTTATGCTTATAAAGTCCGAATTGAACGATCACAGCACGCTTTCCGTTAAGCTTTAGAAGTAATTGCTTCGTTGGTTGGAGTCGATCATATAAGACATTTGCAGTTATTGCTTTCTGCCTTCAATTTCGTGGCTTGGAGCAAATTGGAGAATATATCCTTCAGTTTTTCTAACTTTGACGGATAGACACCACACTACCGTTCCCATTAGTTAGATACCATCCACTGTAATGATATGGTGAATAACTTAATTCAATAGTATTCTTTTTATTCTTTCTTGTAAGCACAGCTCAACATTATAAGTGAGTGAATTAGTTTTATGATCAAATTATTGAAATGGAAGCCTATGTGTGTTCGGGGTAAAGCTGCATAAATCTAACCCTCCACAAACCCGCCTTGACGGGAGCCTCGTGCACTGGTTCGCTATCTCTCGGGATTGGAACCTGTCTTGGCCACATTGTGAAACATTGTACTGCACACTTGTATATGTCTAGAGATAATAGTCCTTGACGTGGTCACATTTTCTTCTACATGATGAATAAAACATCCTGTTTCGATGATATAGACAATGAACGGATGTTTAAAATGGCTACTTCAACTATGTTGTGATGGCGTCTCTCATATTCTGAAGGGTAATTCAGATCATGATCAGAGTGGTGAGAAGGATGAGTATAAAACGTCAAAGATTTTGATGCCTCTTGAAGTCGCTTATGGAAGTGGGAGTGGGGGAGGCTCAAAGGCGGGGCTTTTCAGAACTCCAATTTCCGGGGGAGTGCAAAGTGCGACCAGTGCCCATTGTTTACCTAGACCAGCCTTAGCAGTCCGCAATCTGATGGAACAGGTAAAGCCGTAAAGATTGTTTCGTTTGTTTTCTGAATATAATTGTTACATCCATTCTCATCTTGTGTTCTTTTTTCTTTTCCCTCCAATTTTATAATTCAAGGCAAGGTTTGCTCACCTGTGCACTGTTATGTCTCGGATGCATCATCGACGAGAAGGATACCCATTCGGTTCGCTTGTAGACTTTGCACCCGATTCAATGGGACGTAAGTCATTTCATTTTAGTGTTCGGTTAACTTATCATTATTATTGTTTGGTAGTGTTATCGTTATTATTTTTTATTTCTTTAAAGTTGGTTGTTCAGATTATGATGGTCTATTAATTCGGTCTTTTCGAAAAATGGAGGTCTCTCAATGGAAATCTGGAAAAAAGAGGTCTTTTTATCCCCAAAAGTGTCCTTAATTTAAATTTGAACTATTACATTGGGTCAGGATATTCGTTTTAAGCTTTTGCCATGATCATATTCATTGACATGAGTTGAGCAGTTTGTTCCATATTTATATACATTATCAGCGTATCAAATTGAAGTCAATTTTGTGGCAGAAAGGACAAGCAACCTCTTTGACATGTTTGTCCTATCTGAACTTGCAGATCCAATGTTTTCCTTTTCACCATTGGCTATACACACTCGAAATTTGTTAGCTAACCCACGATGCACACTGGTTGTGCAGGTGAGTACTTCCACTTTCTTACACCTTCACAGTACATTACATGAACTAGTTGTAGTTCTCCATTTATCGATTCTATTGACAGTTAGGCTTCATAGATACCAGGATGGAGTGGTTTATCAAATGCGAGGGTAACAATTTTTGGTGATGTTTTCCCCCTTCCAGAAGATCAGCAGGTACTTGCCTTACTACTTATGTGTGATTGAAATAAATTATTGGAAAGTGTGGGTGGTTGTATTTTTTTTTCCTGGTCCTCTGGCCATCTGTGGAAAATGATGTGGGACTTGTTTTTATTACATTTTGATGAGGGAATCAGGATTTTCTTATAAAGTGGTATTTTTTGGATGATGTGGACTTTCTTCCTAGCTATTATTTGAAGACTCATTTCCACGATTGTTATTTATACTCTTTCAACGTAATGGAAAAACTGTACTTTACCAATCAAAATTTACAGTTGGGAGTTAATTTTTTGTTTGTATCAAGTGCTTGGGTGTTTTACTATTTTCTCCTTTCACATAGAATAGACTATAGAGGGAGAAACAATACTTTTTGCAGTATATCTTACATGGATTAAGAATGGACTTTTGAGAATGGTATTCATTGTGGTTGAATACTAACGTATCACTATAATATCTGTTTTTTTTTCTTCTTTTTCTTCTTCTTTGTTTCTTTCTAGGAATGGGCTCATAAGCAGTACATAGCGAAACACCAACAAGGGCCTTCTCAACAATGGGGGAACTTCTACTACTTTAGAATGCGGAACATAAGGTTTGGTTTTGAGTTTATGATGGTTCAAGTTAGCTAATGACTTATATTGTCTCTTTTACCTTTTTCAAGAAAAAAAACAAGCTAACATCTTGGAAAGTTTGTTTGCCTCACGTCATGGCTGTATTATTGTCAGAGGAACTGTTAAAAGCACTCAGCTTGTTGAGTTTTGATTTCTGTGATGATACCCTTTCATGTAGCAATTAAGTTGCCTAATTAGGGGTTTGGGGAGAATGAAATCGACCGTTACCTTGGAATTCCATGGAGTTAATGTGCACCAATAATTCAATTCTAGGTGTCTACCACAACGTAATTCCTTAGTAGTTTAGGACTTCAGATTTCTATCCAATGCTTATTAGTTTTGCCACAAACCTTTTTTTTTTTCCATAAAAATCTTACTTGGATCTTTATTTCATGGATAGCATGAAAAAAAAAATAATTATGGTTCTTTACACAAGTTTGCCGCTGATATTACCTTTAGAAGGCTAATAACAACTTCTAGGCTTCTATGTTGGTTTATGATTTTCTTTTCTCGGCAATTCTTGAACAGTATTCAAGATGAGGGAATGATGTACAGTAAATGATCTCATACCATGAATAACTTTCTGTTTATTGCTACAATCAGCGATATATATTTTATTGGAGGCTTTGGCACTGTTGCTTGGATTGATGTCAAAGATTATGAGGCTCTTCAACCTGACAGAATTGCAGTTGATGGGGGTGAGCAGAATCTGAAGGTAAATTTTCCAAATTACCTTTACTGTCATGTGTACACAGAATTATCTTAGAATGGGTCTGGGTACATACGATTACACTTCGAGTCAAAGAGTCAAATAAAGAGGTTAAAGAGGAGAAGATATCCTACATGGACCAACCAAACTGCGCGGAAGCTACAAAAGAATCCCAGGTGGATTCCAAAGAAAAGTCAAAAAGTCAAAGGTCAACCCACCTAGACCAAACGGGTCAAGTAGGGTCGACCCACAATACTTTGGTTTTTGAAGAAGTTTTAAAACATGGAAATAAGGAGAGATTTATTTTGAAAGTTTTCATGAAATTAAGGTTTGAGAATTTATAGCCAAATGGCCCTTAGAAATTAAAAGTCGTATTTTTTCCCATAACATACAAGTCAACAAATATAAGGATTCCACCATTTCTTACATGTATTTAAAAGAGTTTAAAAGCATAAACGGTTGATAGGGGATTCGAAGATCCCGGACACATAACCACGAATATTAACAATGATATAATACAACTTGAAAGTGAGTTCCAATACATGGACTCAACAACATTACCAAAAGTATAAAGGGCTAACATGTGCCCAAGCTAGGTCATAGCTTACAAATTAACATAGATGAAAAAATTAGGACCAAAGTACTTGTGATTTCCGTAATTTGAATCTAACATTTACGATTTCAAATTTACAATTATTACAAGTCTTAACAAATGAACTATGTCATGCAAGTTCCAAAAGAATAAGATTTCTTGCGGGAAGCTTTCAAAAACATGAGGCTAAGGCATTGGGCTATTCATGAGCCTTTGCCCCTATCAAGATCACTTGAAAAGAGTGTTTATGGATTCATTAAGCACGACGGCTTAATAAAAAACATTGTAGATATATAAGATGGATCCCATATCTAAAAATGAGATGTGGTGCCATGAATGTTGCCTAAGCATTGCAATTATTGAACCCTCGGGCCATGCACACGTGCTCACTCGCCTCGTTACCGGACTGTGAGCGACCCCCCACTGGGAATGTAGCATACCAACTTTCCGATAGCTAGTCGAATATAAGTTGGAGTTTAGAATGTTCTTAGATACATCCACCCTGTCTTCACACACAATCCACATCCGGATTTTCACATCTTTTGTCCCCATTTTGGGATTTCTCATATGCAAATCATGCTATGCTATGAGGTGTGCCCACTTGGCAACAATGCACGTGAATTCTATGATTCGAATGCAAGTATCAAATTTCAAGAATGAAATCAATAATTTCATCATTCCTTTGCAATATTAGGATTTCAAAAATAATCAAGGTAATAAGCAATTCTTTTCAAAGATCTTTCAAGCATGATTACCATTTAGAGAACTAATACTAACACATAATCATGCTTCCAACTTAGCAAGAAAATATAATCCATATAGACAACTTAGTCAACAAACTAACAACTAAGCATATAAGCACATAGGTCATTTAAGCATTTTAGTAAACTAATTAGCAATTAGGCATATAAGCACATAGGCATGTGTATTTGGGGGAAAATCATAGTTATTCCACATATCACCTATTCCTAGCAATTTATCACAAATCAAATATAGAGATATGAAATCATATGTATATAGACAGTGCAATCTACCTTGCCCTTGAGAAAGGAAATTGCAAGAGAGTTAGAATCCAAGAGGAGAAGAAAACCCAAGAAGAGCTTCAATGAACAAGAAAATTAGAAAATCCTTCTTCCTCCTTTAGTCCATAGCTTGAGTTAGAAAACACCAAGTGGAAAATAATGATGCCAATAGAGAGCCCTTGACTAGTTGATCAAATTCTCCTCTAATAGCCTTGCCTCAAAAACAAATATTTAAAACCTAATGGAAGCTTGAAGTCACAGTAACCATGGGGGTTTTGGGTTCTTCCAAAATAAGAGAGAGGAGGAGGAGTGTATATATATATATATATATAGGATAAGAGAATGAAAATAAAAGAGAAGAAAATGAGAGAGTGAGAGAAGGAAGCTTCCTAGGGAATTAGTTGTTGGGGTGGTTAGGGAGTTGTTGGGGGTGGTTTGGGAGTTGTTTGGGATGTGACTTGTGGGTTCCATCCTTGTCCCCTCACACACAAAAAAATATGTAACATACATATACACATATGTGCCAAAATAAATACTAAAGTGATACCACAAGACCAAATGTTAGACATTAAAATGTGTAAGTTTAAATTGGGTCCACTCATTGACCACCAAATTACCACAATACCCTTAATAAAACTATGGGTTTCTACAATAACCCAATTAAGTGCTGAAAATGAAAAGTTTCAGCACTTATTTCTTTTGATTGCGTTTGATAATGTACCACTTAACTGAAAAAGCAGCCAAAAACCTACTAAAAGCTTTTAAGCTGCAAATTTCTATCAGTGAATGCAGTCTATTAAAAATTTTGAAACACTGTGTTCAGAACTATGAATTCTAGTGGTTAAATTTTCAGCACTACAAATTCAGTGCTTAATTTTCAGTTTTATCAAACAGGCCCTCCATTCCCTTTCATTTCCCTCCCCCCTTCTTCAAGTCTCTTTCCCTCACTGTTTATATGTATCTACACATATATATTCACTACCGTGGATCATACAGATGTTCTCCAGTAGGGTTATTACTGACGTATTTGAACTTTTCCATACATTCTCCTGCTCAATGGGATTGTGATATGGCTTTTGTTTAGGAGCTCAATGCAATGTTCTCAAAACCACTAAAAGAGCTTCTGTCAATGGAATCCGAGGTGGATGATGCTGCTCTCATATCCATTGACAGCAAGGGAACTGATATTCGTGTCCGTCAAGGCGCGCAGGTAGCTTCACTTCTAACATTTAGACTGTGTTTGGTTCATGGGTTTAGTTTGGTAAGTAAAAGAAAACACTTTCTTTGTTCGGTTATCGAGAAAAATGCGAGAAAAAGATGAGTAAATAACTTTGCGTTTTGTGAGTCACTTCACGGCCTTTTTATCAAGTTCGTGTATGGTGGAAGGCATTTCTTGTCTTACTTCCATCTCCTTCCTCTTCTCTAAATCCGCAAAGCAAACGGAGCTTTAGGGGGTTTAACATGTTCCCAAATCTTTATGCTAATGGTTTAATAAACATGGTGTACTATGCAGTTCAACATGCAGAGGTTATCATTTGAAGAGGGCCATGCCGTTGAAACGCTGGAGGAGGCCAAGGCAGCACTACAGGAACTAATAAACAGAGGTCGACTCCAAAATTTGCAGCAGAAATAATAACCGTGTGATTGGTCATAATAAAATGCGTTAGCTACTTGGAGAGAATGTAACGACAGATGATGCAGGGAGCTACAGATTTTAATTTTTCGTTTTCTTCATAAGAGGGATATGGCTGATTTTGACTTTGTGATTACTCTTAATTTTGTGTTTTAGTTCAATTTCCAGGGGGGGTATTTTTCGTTTCTAAGGTTAAGTGAGATGTGTGCTGGTGAGATGGATGCTTACACTTGCAACAATAATGCAACCTTTGGAACTTGGTTTTGATTGCCATGGGAGGGTTGATTTTTTTGCCCCTTCACTCTGGGTAACTTTTTTTTTTTTTGGAATACGAGGACAAATCCCCGAACTGTTCTCCGTGACTTCGAGATCGATATCTATTGTCGTTTTTATTAGAGTAGAGGATAAACACCAGACACGTGCACCGATCCCACAACACACGCACCAAGTAAATCAGGGAGACAAATTAACGGTAAGATCTAAATTCACACCAAGTTGGACATTTTTAAAATCCATCTTAAAGTACATCTCTCCAATTATTTTACACGGCCTTCGAGAATTTTCGAATCCCTAGCCTCTGTTAGGAGGTCAAGAATTTTAATCATAACTACTTTTACCTATAAAGAATTTCAAACCCTCAACTAAAAGGATACAACATCTTCTAGTGGACCTTCTATTAAGACTGGCTTCTAGGTGACCTATTAAAGACTGGCTTCTAGCTAAGCTAGGTGGTCCACTTTACTCAGAATCCCTTACTCCAGATATATTCAGACAAAAAGAAATGAAAACATCTTCTTATATGCATCTACAGGTCACCAAACACACTCTGACAATGGGCCCAAGGATCAATAGTCAAACCAATGATATTTTGTGTTTTGAGTAGTTAGTGGTCCCCAATTGCAATTTTTCTCTGGATAATACCAATGAACTACTTTCTTTATCTCTTAAATCAATCTTCAAAGTATAACAGTGCTGTGTGAGGACATTTCTTTGTTCTTTTTTTCTTATCTAATAATTATATATATATATATATATAATTCTATTTAAGTATGATAAAAAATATGAGAGAATTAATTTTTAATTATTTTTTTCGCTCTTTACTTTTCTCTTATTAAATTCATAAAACAAATATAGTTTTACAAATTTACACTTAAGTTTTTAGCTACTTTTTAATTAAGTATTATATTATTAAACGCATTAAAATAAAATAAATACTAAAATCATTTATTTTCAAACACTCAATTAATGTATTTTCAAACACAACACATATCATACGTTATTTAAATGTGTAATACTTGGGGCACAATCAAAGTCACAATCTTTTTTGCACAACCTCCATTTTGTGTCTATCTCTCTCCTAGTGGACACTGTGGGGTCACTGGTACTGTGGGACCCATCAAGAGAGATAGACACAAAATGGAGGTTGTGCAAAAAAGTTGTGACTTTGATTGTGCCCCAAGTATTATCCTATCTAAATTTTATCGCCTTTGCAATCAAGTTTGACAAGGAAATGAACAAAAGGCCAAATATTTGGCTTTACCCTTAGCCAACTAAAAATAAATAAATAAAAACAAAAAATTAAAAGCAAATAAAAAGCTAGTGTTAGAAATTAGGGTTAATTACACCCTTCTCTCTTATGTTTTGTTTTAATTATACGGATCTTTCTCGCATTTTGAAAATTTTTACGGATCTCTCTTATGTCTAGTATGTTTTTACACTTAATGGAGAAAAGTGTTACAAAATATTAATTTTAAAAGAAATCTGTATAATTTTTTAAAATACGAGAGATACGTATAATTAAGGTAAAACACAGGGGATGCGAGTGTAATTAACCCCAGAAATTACTACACAGAGAGTAAAAGGAAGAGAGGGCAACAAAAATTGATCACTACCCACTGCCCAGAGCCAAAAAATCACAACAATCAGAAATTCCATGGCAGCAAGCAACAGGAACAACAACAATGGATCTACATCACCAATAACCCACATAGCCCAAGAAGACCAACTCTTCACAATCCTTTTACTCTTACCCATAGATTCAATCCTTTCCTTTGCCATGACTTGTAGGAGATTCAGATCTCTTATTACATACTCTGACACTCTATGGGAATCCATATGCAAGAGAGATTTGGGTCACCCATCTGTTGATTCTATCAAATCCTCAAATCAGCTTCTTCCATGGAAGCTGATCTACCAGCGCCTCTATCAACTGGACTCCATCTCTTGCCATTCACTGGTCCCACAAGGTGATGATGATGTGTACCCCGGTCCCAGAGCTTCTCATTCTCTCAATTTTGTTTCTGGGTTTCTGGTTTTGTTTGGTGGAGGTTGTGCTGGAGGTCAGTTTTTTTTTTTTTTACTGAAATATATAGTAGTTTTTTATTCTTCCAGTTGATTGTTCTTTAATTTAGATGATTTCGATTTTTTGTTTGTCTTTCTTTAGTGGGTTCACTTCCTGACATGTATAATTGTTGTCTCTAATCAATTTTGTTTCTGGGTTTCTGGTTTTGTTTGTGTTGGAGCCTGGAGGTCAGTTTTTTCCTGAAATATATTTTATTCTGATTCTTTCAGCTAATTGTTCTTTAATTTTGATGATTGATTTTTTGTATGTCTTTCTTTAGTGGGTTTTCCTCCTAATATGTATAATTGTTGTCTCTAAAGAAGAACTTCACTTCCTTAGTTAGTCATATATAAATCCTTATATGAATGAAGATGTAGCCACTGGGTATTTCAGCTCAATTACTATTGCTTTTTCAGTCCAAGATTTGTCTAGGGTATTTTCTTAATTTGTTTCTGTTATAAATTACAATCAAATGTTTTGCTTTTGGTAGTTTTTCATTTAGTATAGATATCTAAAGATTCAAGTATAGTTTAGGCATTAAGGCCTCAGTTTTTATTTTGATCTCCTCCTTTTCTAAATAAATCTTTTTGCATCTCGTGATAGCAAAATTTAGACAGAAAAGGAACTTAGAACCTTAGAATACCGGCGCTAATGCTGTTCCATACTCTATAAAGCTTAAAACTTTGGTGATACATGTGTTTTTGCTATAAATGAGGTAAAATAACCATTTCAAGAAGAGCGCACAAACCAACCCCAAGGTGCTTCTGCATACATTCTCTCTTGGAATATTGCTAGTTTCTCGCCTTTAAGGTTCCACCACCTAGTTTGCGGGTTTATAGAGTCTTTTCTAGTACGACATTGTCCTTTTATATGGATATCTAAAATAGTAAGTCTATGTTGAGATGTTAAACACTCTCCTGGGATGACCTTACAGTCTTTACATGCTAAGCGGTCTGCCTTTCTCACAAGAAACAAATCGATCTGGCTTCTATTAGATCCACTCTTAAAGGTTATCAAGTGTTCTTCCCTCTTTTTAAAAAATGTGTTTGCTACTACAAGATCATATGCTACTGCGAAATCTAAAATACTTTCAACATGTACAAGTAAGGTATAAATTTAGTCGAACCCAAATTGATTTACCATTTATCAAACTTTACAAATTACAACTAGCAACAACCCTTATTATCAAAGAAATGTGATTCACAGAAAATCATACCCAAAATATGTATAAAATGTCCCAAAAAAATTTGCCTCATGGCCGCTGCCCCGAACCCCCATATAAGTCCGCCACTATACGAACATCCATTCTATCTTGCGCCCCCCCCCCCCCCCCCCCCCCCCCCCCCCCCCTAACTTTATATTTCTAGGTCCGCCACTGGCTACGGCCTATACAAGCTTCCCCTATCATAAAAGAGTGCACTACAATCCCGATGTTATCTTCTCAACGCTTATTTTCGAAGGTTCAGGATTCCACTAATGATATACTGTCATTAGACTCATTATTGAAATTCAACATCCCCCCTACCATGGTCAAGCTATTTCAGTTGTGTGCGTGTACTCTGAATCTTATCATGATCAGTGTAAAGCTAGTTTCATCGTTTATGGTTTCACCTCTGCTCTTTTTTCTTCTAGGACGCCACCTTGATGACACATGGATAGCATATGCGGGTGGTAATGATGTTAGGAAGGTATTGAAGTGGCAGAAGATAAATTCAGGTGTTCCAAGTGGGCGGTTTGGTCATTCGTGTGTTGTGATTGGCAATTCTCTTGTCCTCTTCGGAGGGATCAATGACCTTGGGATTCGACAGAATGATACATGGGTGGGTGAGATAGCATTCCACGAGACCTTGGGTGTTACAATATCTTGGAGGCTATTGAACGTGGGTTCCGTTACACCTCCACCGCGTGGGGCCCATGCCGGATGTTGCATTAATGACAAGAGAATGCTAATCCATGGAGGGATCGGATTTTCTTGGCTCAGAGTAGATGACACCTGGATTTTAGATCTCTCAGAAAATCTTTGTTTCGGGACTTGGCACGAAATTGTGACTCATCCATCACCTCCAGCTTGTTCGGGACACACATTGAATTGTATCGGGGGAACCCAAACAGTTTTATTTGGAGGGAGGTCATTGGGCTTTGAAGTGCTTAATGATGTTTGGCTCTTTGACACATCTGATGAAAGTCATTTGAGATGGATAAAATTAATTAACGTATCATGGGATAGTTCCGATGCACTTTCCCTTGCACGGGTTGGTCACTCGGCCACACTTATATCGGGTGGTCGACTGCTGATTTATGGAGGGGAAGATTCATACAGGAACAAGAAAGATGACTTTTGGGTGTTAGATATAAGTTCAAAGGTTCAGCAAATGACTGTGAGGCCAACGGGATTATTAACAAATATGTGGAGAAGGGTCGAGTGTAAGGGTATTGGTTATAAACCTAACTCAAGGTCATTTCATGGGGCTTGCACAGATCAATCTGGGCTTTACTTGTATGTGTTTGGTGGAATGGTAGATGATCGGCTAATTAGGGCGGCTGAAGCACCAGGGGTGGGGTTTGATGGAGAGCTTTTTCGCGTGGATCTTATACCTTAGCTGTTTCTGAGTCTTGTAAATATTAGCTCTCTCCTTATACCTTCTGTTTCTGTGTCTTGTAAATATTAGCTCTCTCCCTTGCAGTAGTAGCTCATTTCTTGGTGCCTTGACTGTAGAGATTGGGGCTTGGTTAAAACTGGTTCTTCATGGCTTATTCAGTCCTTAAGGTGGTAGGACTTGTGGTTTACAATAACTGGCATGCATTGATGAATCAGATCTCTCGGCAAGTCAAGTCTTAAACCATTGGAGCAAAGACCCTTTACGTTTGGCTTATAGAAATTTTACGCGTGGATTGAGCAAGTCTGAGTATGCAACAGCAATTTTTTTTTTTTTTTTTCTGACCAACATTTCCAGTAAGAATGTCTCTTAAATCTTATTTGAAAACTAAAACCTTATAGCTAGTTGGTCTTGTCTCTCTTTTTCAGCTTGTAACATTTGCCTTGGGGCTTTACCCTGCAATGGACAGAACTGTGAAATGGTAGCCTTAAATCTATGGAAGTAGGCTAGCAATTTTCTAAACCACTTTGTGGATATCAGCAAGTCAGCAACTCATCAATCCAATTTTTTTTTTTAATAAAAAAATAGGGTGTACATTAGCGGAACGGTTGTTCTTTGTGGGGTTTGAATGTGCCAGCATATAGTACTAAAAATAACAGGTTTTTACTATCTTTGGAATGCTTCATCAAATCCTTTTCCGAGCTAAAAGACTGAATGCCGTGCACAGTTTATACAGCTTCCATGTGTTCAACATGAAACAAAAACTGAGCTCCCAGCCACAGATCACAATCCAAACAAAAACCGAAAGTCTCTCTCTCTCTCTCTCTCTCTCTCTCTCTCTCTCTCTCTCTCTCTCTCTCTCTCTCGCACGGACGCCAACCAGATCAAGAGACCAGTCTGTAGATGTAGATCAAAGAGAAACAGTTGCTATATCTACGTGGCTTGTGAAGATAACTAAAACAAGCTGAAAGCAGCAACTGCCACCAATACCATTGATGTACTAGGTTGACATCAATTCTTCTTTCTTCTGTAAGTACCTCAATATTGCAATTCACACATTTATCATCCAAATAATTGTCTGCTTCTCAATTTTTACGCCAAAATTAGTTCCCAATTGATGTAGCACCCGCAGGCTAAAACAACTTCCAACGAAAATTCAAGTGGTCCATCCATAATTGAATGAAATGTTGTCCCGTCGCCACCTCAGCTGGGAACCAAATATTTAGTATACAAGGTGTTATTTTTTCCTGCTGGTTTCCAAACGTAAGTGAACGTCGAGGCAGTCAAGAGTTTGGAGATACTAATAAAAATCTGCACACCGGCCGAGCCAAAACACTTTCAAGTTCCATTAAAACACAATCTACTCACCATATTAGCATTTCATTTCCCTTTTTTAAACATAAGAACACAATCTGCCCAAAGAAAGTAAAATTCCCCATCCCTACATATCAACGCAACCCATTACAAAACCTTTCAAGCTCTAACAAAATAATCAAAAGAACCACCCTAATATGTATACACAAAAGGTAAATAAGATATACAATATACCAACCCACCACCACCAGTACCACCACCACCACTTTCTATGTGACAACAAACCAAGCTAATTTCGATTTTTGTGAAAGCAGTACCTGAAAACATGCTATTATTACACAGGTATAACATCAATCTTTGAAGCGTCTTCGCATCTCAAAACAATACCCTCAAGGCTAGCAGGAAGGATACATTTAGCCCATTGGCATCCCGTGGTGATCGGCTCTGGCGGAGGGACTATCATCAGCACATTCTCATTCCTCTGTACTACTCCCATTACACTAACCGTGCTTCCCTCTTTGATGTACCTAACCATTACATAAACAGCAAATAGCAATCGTCAACGAACCCCTTTACAAGATTTACCACAAACCAACAACCTTTTTTAAGCGATCAAACAAAGAGATCTGAAGAGGGTAAAAAAAGAAGCTAAGATGGTTTTAAATGCCATCCAAATATGGTTGAAAGAGCAACTATGGCAATTGGACTTCAACACTGCTAGCACATGTGAAGTGCTTCAGGCTCATGCTACCAAAGTCCCGTGTTAGGCACATGAAATAATCAAAGTTTCAACATTTAAGACGGTTAATAATCAGAACATTAGGGAAAATTCACATATGGTGGTTCTCATGTATCCTTGAAGCACGACTATTGTTTAATGCATTATGACGTTAAGAAACTATTAAGAAGAAGATTAGAGAGAATGAAAGGCTCAACCAAATTAGGTTAGCCCACACTAATATATATATATATATATATATCAATCATATAATCACGAAAATTACAGAAATACCCTTAATACTAATACTTATATTCTAACACTCTCCCTCAAGTTGGAGCATCGATATCTATCATGCCCAGCTTGTTACAAAGATCATAGAACGGTCCTCTATTTAGTGCCTTGGTAAGAATATCTCCTAGTTGCTCACTAGACCTAACAAAAGAAGTAATAATTTCCTTTCTCATAACCATAATTATGATAAAATGACGATCTAACTTCAATATGTTTGGTCCTCTCATGAAATACTGGGTTACTCGCAATGTACATAGCTGCCTGATTATCTCAATACATCTTCATAGGTTTACTACTTGGAAATCACATCTCTTGCAGAATAGTCTTCACCCATAACAACTCACACGTAGTATAAGCCATAGCTCTATACTTAGCTTCTGCACTTGATCTTGTAACTACATTTTGCTTTTTGCTCTTCCAACTGACAAGATTTCCACCAACGAACACACAGAACCCTGATAGGCTGATACTGAACGTCTATCATGACTGTCTCCTGCCCAACTGGCATCTGAGAAACCAACTATCTCAAAATTATCTGAAGGCTTCAACACTAAGCCTTTCCCATGGGCACCTTTCAAATACCTCAATATACGACACACTGCCTCCCAATGTGATAACTTGGGACTCTGCATAAACTGACTAACTTCTCTAACAGAGAAGGTGATATCAGGTCAAGTTACGGTTAAATAAATCAATTTACCCACAAGTCTTCTATACCTTCCAACATCATTGAAATCTTCTCCATCATCTTTACTAAAGTTAATATTTGAGTCCATTGGAGTGTCGACAGGTTTTGAACCCATCAATCCTATTTCATCTACAAGGTCAAGGACATACTTTATTTGGGATAAGAAAATTCCTTCCTTAGACCTTGCTGCCTCAATACCCAAAAAACAACGGAGTAACCCCAAATCCTTCATATGAAAATGCTTACTTAGATGAGACTTCAATAACTGTATACCTTCACTATCACTGCCAGCAATCACTACATCATCCACATAAACTGCTAGAACTATCGTACCTTTCTCACAGTGTCTCACAAAAACTGAATGATCAGAACTAGTTCTTTTCAACCCATATGAACTAGCTACTTGGCTAAACTTGTCAAACCAGGCCCTTGGAGACTGTTTAAGGCCATAAATGGCTTTTTTCAACCTACATACTTTATGTGACTCCCCCTGAGCAACATACCCAGGAGGTTGCTCCATATACACTTCCTCCTGTAGGTCACCATGAAGAAAGGCATTCTTGATGTCAAGTTGATACAGAGGCCATCCCTGAGTGACAACAACAGACAATAAAATACGAACAGAATTGATGCGAGCTACAGGGGAAAAAGTTTCAAAGTAATCCACATCAAACGTCTGAGTGTACCCTTTAGCCATCAAACGAGCTTTCAACCGTTCGACAGTACCATCCGGACAATACTTAACCACATATACCCAACGACAACCTACAACATGTTTCCCAGAAGGAAGATCAGTTAACTCCTACGCACCATTTTTGGACAATGTCAATATCTCATCATCCATAGCACTCTTCCAACTGGAGAAACCTAAGAAGCACCGACACGGACACGCGACACTGGTACGACACGACTCGAATACGTCGACACGCTATTTCTCAAAAAAGCATGATACGATACGTTGGGGACACGATTTTTTAAAATATATTTATAGTACTAAAAGTCTTTTTTTATTTATTTAAATGATACTACTAATAGTTTAATACTATGTATTAACATATATTATTTTAAAAACATATAAATTTTATGATAAAATGCCCAAAAATGTAATAATATAGTAGATATATAGGAATTATATGGTGTTGTTTAGAAATAATTGTAAATTAGGGATTAAATATTAGATATAGTATAAGTTAGGTGGTGTTATTTAAAAATAACCAAAGATTGTTTTTATAGTTTTTAATATTTGTAAAAGTTTTAGGGACCTAATCATAATAAATCTAAAGAGTAACTTTTCAGCAAAATAAATAAAATTAAAGAGTGTCCAGTGCATGTATTGTTAACTCCTTCAGGGTTTCATTCTCTCAGCCACACAACTGAGAGAGAAAGAGAGAGGTATCGCAGATCCAATCCAGAGAAGAAGAAGAAGAAGAAGACGTATCGACGACGTATCCTCAACGTATCGGGGACGTATCGGCAATGTATCCTCAACGTATCGGTGACGTATCCTCAACGTATCGAGGACGTATCGGTTAAAAAATAACATTAAAATACACAAATTCGAAAAACAGAGTATCCGACACGTATCCCGAGTGTATCGGGTCGTATCGGTATCAGATACTCGAGTCGATACTGGTACGAACCTCAAATGAAGTATCGGTGCTTCATAGGGAGAAACCAATGCCTGAGTATGAGACTGAGGAACAGAGAATGAAGATAAATCACTAACAAAGGAGCGAAGTGGAGACGATAAATGAGAATATGAAACAACCTGATCAATAGGATGGTAAGTGCAAGAATGAGTACCTTTTCGAAGAGCGATGGGTAGATCATGAGATTGGAAAACCTCAACCGAAGTTGATGAAGATGGAGGTGGAGCTGGCGGGTCATGAATACTGGATGGCTTGTCACGAAAATGATACACCTGCAAGGGAGAAGAACTAGAAGGAGGAATGGGTAAGGGAATAGTGGACGATGGAGCAAGAACATCAACATCTAAGGAAACACCGGAGGACGAAAAAAAGTATGGACCTTCAAAGAAGGTAACATCTGCACTAAGCACATAACGACGACGACTGAGGATTCCGGCTTAACATCTGCACTAACCACATAACGACGACTCTGAGGATTCCGGCATTTATAACCTTTTTTAGTGCGTGAATATCCCACAATACACATTTGGTGGCCCGAGGATCCAATATATCATGACCAGGAATAAGAACATGAACAAATGCAACACAACCAAACACACGTGGTGGTAAGGCAAACAATGATCTATCTGGATAGAGAACAAAATGAGGAATGCCACCACTAAGAACAGATGAAGGCATGCGATTAATAAGATAACAGGCAGTGAATATAGCATCCTCCCAAAATTATTTAGGAACATGGATGTGCAACATAATTGTTCGGGCAACCTCAAGAAGGTGTCTATTTTTCCGTTCAGCTACACCATTCTGTTGTGGAGTATAACCACAAGAGGATTGATGAATTATCCCCTGAGAATCACAATAGGACTAAAGAGGTCCTTTAACATATTCCAAAGCATTATCAGATTGTAAAATACGAATAGTGCAACCAAACTGAGTCATAATCTCTTTATGAAATAATTAAAAAATAGAAGAAATATCTTAACGTTCTTCATTAAAAATAACCAACTTAAACGTCGGAATGAACCAACTCAAAAGGAGTGGCTCGACGATTATTTTGACGTAAAAGAAAAGACACCCTATGATATTTACCTAACTGGCAAGCCTCACACTCTAAACTAGACATAGACTTAAAGGACGGAAAAACCAACTGCAAGGACTGTAGTGAAGGATGACCTAGATGGCAGTGCCATTGATGTGGTGAAACAGTTATATGTAAAGCCGTCGATTTATTCGCTGTTGAATGTTGTTCTAGGTAATAAAAACCATCTCGCTCACGACCTCCACCAATCATCTTCTTCGAGTTGAGGTCCTGAAAAACACAATGAGAGAGATAAAATGTTACAGAACAATTTAAAGATTTAGTAAGTTGCCTGACCGATAGGAGACTAAAGGGAAATTGAGGAATATAATTTACAGATAACAATGAAAGAGATGAGGTGGGAGAAATTCGACCATGACCAATAATAGGACAAGATCGTCCATCAGCTAAAACAACAGAAGGCTGTGTGGGTGGACTAAGTAATTGTGTAAATATATTGGACTTACCAGTCATATGTGCCGAAGCCCCTGAGTCGATGACCCATGGTGAAGGAGCAGATGAAGAAAAACACGCAATATTACCTGACTGTGCAAAACCAGCAGTATTAGACAAGGATTGCTGCTGCTGTTGTTGGACTAAGGCATTTTATTCCTCTCGGGAGAGAGTGATAGACTCATTTGAAGATGCTACGGCAGGTGGAGTAGGAGTACTAACTTCCTATTGAGACCCAGAAGCATTGTCAAAAGAGTACTGGATTAGGTGAAGTCTCTCACGGCTTACCATAGATATCATAACACCTATCCACAGTATGATTGTTACCCCTACAGTGTGTGCAATAAAAGAATCACGGCCTCGACCAAAACCACGACCACGTCTCGGAGGACCTCCTCTTCCTTGATTACCAAACATAGGAGGGGAATTGCCAAAACCTCGACCACCGCGACCTTGATTATTACTAGGGAAATTGCCACGACCACGAAAAGCCCCTCTACATCCTGTAGATGTAACAAGTGCAAAATTTACTTTCCCAACAGGCTTAGAAGAGGCGGAGGACGAAGACTCGGTAGTAACACGGAGCACACGAGTATAAACATTGCTCAAGGATGGAATACCACCATCACCGGTCAAAATCTGTGACTTAACAGGGTGAAGATTCGAATGTAACCCAGATAAGAACTTAGAGACATAAAATTCCTCTCGTTGCTTCTTGATAACATCAACATCATTAGTGATAGGATGATACTGATTCAACTCATCCATGAGTCCCGTGAATGTACTGTAGTATTCACTAACCGGTTTATCACCCTGTTGAAGCAGAAACAAATTTTGATATACCTCATAAACACGTGAAACATTTTTGTCCATGGAAAACGTCTCATGAACAGACTCCCGAATCTCTTTGGTTGAGGACAAGAACATGACACTTGAACACACAGTAGGTTCCATACTATTCCACAACCAGGACATAACTACGTAATTCTCAGACACCCAATATTCATAATCCTTACTATCCTTAGCAGGAGCAACAGACTCAATATATTTCAACTTCTTCCTAGCCCCTAAGGCGACTTTCATAGATTGAGCCCACAACAAGTAATTGGACCCGTTTAACTTGGTGGTAATAATTTGCTTACTAACAACATCAGACGAGGCAATGGAACCTTTCTTGTCAGCCATATCAACAAACAAACCGGAAGTTCTATACCAATAAGAAAGAAAAAGACTAACAACTAACAAGAAGCAGCATCAACACGTAAAACTCCAACTGAACTAACCAACTAGGTCCATACTAGGACCTAGACCACACGAAAGAAGATATCACCAATCAAACTTGTTGTGTGAAGCACATATCTGTAAGAAAAACTGCAGCTTTGAAGGACAGTAGGACGAAAAGGTGAAGAAAAATCCGACCAGTTTGGTTCGATGGTGGTCACCAATGTTCGGAGGTGTCGGCTAGAAGAATAGAGAGGTAAGAGGGTGTCATATCAGGTCATAGGGTTGTGGGTGTGGATCGAAAAATGGTGGACAACCCTTGGGGGCTGCGGCGCAGGTTGTAGCAGCCTTTGTGGCTGCGGTGAGGCTGTAGTGCCTTGGTGGCTGCGGCGAAGGTGGTTGGCTGCTGGTTGCTGCGATGGTGGGTGGTGGGCCGATGGTGGATGTAGTGGTGGTGGATGGAGAGCTTTACCCTAGATTAGGGTTTGGCTCTGATACCATGCTAAGAAGGAGATTAGAGAGAATGGAAGGCTTAATCAAATTAGGTTAGCCCACACTAATATATATATATCAATCATATAATCACAAAAATTACAGAAATACCCTTAATACTAATACTTATATTCTAACAGAAACATATACTAATTTTTGATGTAAAAGTCTATTAAAACGTCCAAGGTGGACGAACCTGAAGAATGATAAACATATAATAATTTTAAGAAACATATACTAATTACGAAGATGAAATTCACTTTTAAGAAGAAAAATTACCCTTCTTTCAACCGCATAACACGATCATCACTTGAAAGGTTCCTCTCTGCCAACCACCTGATGAATTCTGGCGCTAACTCTTTATTCAAAGGGTTGACATCGATGACAGTAGATTCGTCCACATAAGGAGTCACTCTAGCACTATATCCAGTCTTTACCAATGCTCTCAATCCGGACTGGAAATCAGAGATATAGAAGTCGACCACATGCCTCTGCCAATAAACATAAACAAGACTTTGCAATCAAAAGTGTGATATCTAATCTCAGTAGTCCCAAAAGAGGCACAACCATTGTAATAGAGGTGTTGTCTTTTTGACATTTGCTCCGGTCCTTTGAAGACCATATAATAAATGCTTAATAATTTATTCAAAATGATACTTAATAAGAAATGATAATCTATCCATCAAAATTGTGATACAACATTTCAGCTACTCACTTCTGACGATCTAAGCCCCCAGGTAAACCGACGATGTGTAGGGTGGGCAGCTTTCGAATCCCATCCTCGATATTCATGTAAGCTAGTAGACGTAAAGACACATCTAGGAACTCTCTGGAAGGATGATTCTAGGGGTACATTTCCACAGGTCACCACCTTCAAGAATATATCCAAAACAAAATGTGATAACTTAAATATCCCCAATAGGTAATTAATGGCTAAAAATATACAGATTGTCCAGAGTAATAAGACCAATTTTGATACCATCAGCATTTTATATACAACAATCTAGTAGATACTGAGTCAGCAATTTAGAACATCACAATGGTTGCATAATGCTTTCTCTGCATACACTACATACTGATGACAAAAATGTGTTCAGCTCAATCTCAAAAAATGCATCAGAAAAGTTCAACTTAAATCTTTGGTTTTACTTGGTGTTTGTACAAGTGTAATGTTTTATCAGGCACCATAAGTCAACTTTTACATGCCAATATTTGAAAAAACTATCATTTCTTCATAAAGACTTTGTAATAGAATATGACAGTAGCATGTTATTATGGTAAATGAGATAACCACTATGTATCTCACAAGAGTCAAATATATTATTTAGACACATGTCAAATGTGCTGATTATATTAACTTATTAAGAAAGTGAATAAATGGTTTCCATCCTAAGAAAATCATGTATACACTGTCCATTATGTAGTAGGGCCATTTTTCGTAAACCGTGTTAAGGTCTCTTTTGTATTACCAACAACTATCAATAAAGCTCCTATTTAGTTTTTCTACAGTCGTTACCCTTTGTATTTCTATAAACATGCTTTATCTTTTGTGAGAGAACAAAGAAGAGAAAATGTACAAAGTTATATGGTAATAGACCTCTCAGTAAACCATAGACTCCGTACACCACTAAAGGGAAAGACCTAAAAGTTATACGAAAAAACACAATGTCTTGGTATTACCAAGAAGGTACATACCCCAGAGACTTTCACATACTGTCCGTCCTTTGCAGTTCTAAGTTCAGCATCCGGATAACGAGAGATGAAACCTACAATTGCACTTCTCCCCCAGAGAGTGTTCCAAGTGAATAATGCAGCAACAATGCCAAACAGGACCACAACGGCAATAAGAAGAATGGCATTGTGGACTGCTCCAAGAATGAAACCACCAGCAATGAAACCCATCACAAAGAGCAGAATCATGGCCCACAAGATTGGCTTTGGGAAGTTTCTCTTAAAGGAATAGTCATCGTCTTGGCTAAGAGTTGTCACAGCCTGGTTATGAGCAACAGAGGACCCATGTTGTTTTAGAGAACCCTTCGAGTCCAAAGGACCAGAAACCTTCCGTGGGGCTCCAGATGAATTCAGTGGGCCAGATGAGATAGGACCAGAGGTAATAAGACCGGTGGCAGGGAGAACTGGTGCCAATGGGCCCGAATTTTGGCGGGATATTGGTGTGACTCCACCAGATTGAGGCCCAGATGACTTCTTTAGTGGTTCCCCGTGTTTATTCAATGGTCCAGAATTGGACTTCCTCCCCGCTACTGAACCAGGAACCCCAGAAGATGAGACTGGACCAGATGTGGAATAGCTAGCCCGAGCTGCGGCATTGGGCATGATTGGTCCTGAATGCGAAGATGATCCAGCAAACGATCCAGTTCTTGAAGGAGCATTAGATATAGGTCCAGATTTTCTCGACTTCGAGCCATCCGTAGAGATATCAAACATTTTTCCAAGTTCTCCCGACTTCTTGATATCCCCACCAGTGTAGGGCATAGCCGTTGAGCTCATTGTTGGAGTCCTTTCTTTTGGCTGCTCAGGCCGGCCTGATACATATAGGCCATTGCTGAGCTGATGAGATGGGAATCTGGAACCCATCAGGCTTCTTTACGGTGTCACGCAAGAGACCACACAGTTTATTTCACTTCTTGTATATGCTTATGAAACTTAACACCAACAAACACGTTAGTAGATAGACATTAGTAATTAATTTTTTTTTTTTTTAAAACAAGCATCGAAATTCAGTAAAGAACTACAGATAAAAATAGATGAATCCCTTAATATGTACTAATTAATGAATAGAAAAAAGGATGATACCAGAAATCAATAGGTAGCAGACAAGCTCGTATTTTAGTGAATAAAACAAGAAAATCCAGAGCAAAGAAGAAGAGGCCTATTGCTGTGATTTTAAATTCCGCTTTCGCCAAGAGGATAAGACAGATTCCAATGGAAAATGACAAGTCAAGGTGGTAGCAAACATTTCCCTCAGCAGTTTCAACCATTCCAACGACCAATTAAAAAGATTATGTACCAAGTTCGTGATATTCAATAAATTGATTCATAGGAATACAGAAGATCAATATTCGACACTTTGAACCAATATTGCCACCATCAGAAAATGAACTTTTGACAATAGAATAATTAACCAACTTCCACAAATCACAACTCTCATCAACGACACTGGAAATCGGAATTCCCAATTCCCATTGACAATCACAACAATACAAATACAGAAGGAAGACAGAGAGCAAGATTCAAGAAAAAATACTACAGAATCGGAAGATAAATCCAAATGAATGGACATCAGGATCATAAAGGTGAAAGATGACGGAGATTGCATTCTTGCCAGTAAATTAGAGCACAGAAAATGCTCCAAGTCAGTAATCGAGTACTTGTAGATTCCAAAAACCAAAATCCCAGATCAGAAACCAAAGTGAGCAATCCATTTGGACCAGAAATAGGAAGTCAAGGAGGGTATAGGTCAGAAAAACTACATAAGTGCCATAATTCGTGGAGACCAGAATGTTCAGAAGATGGGCGGACAATCAACAAAAAAAATTATAAAATAAAAAGAGAAGTACTAGATAAATCCCCACCATTTTCAGGTTTTGGGAACACAAATCACACCAAGAGCTAACTGTAAACAAGGGGTATCACACAGATCTCAACATCCTACTTTAAGCCGAACCTGTAGAGAGCAAATCGCCAAACAAAATTAGCCGAAACCCATCACTTTTCAGACCCTCATAATGCACAAACCATCTAGCATACTATGGAAGGAAGTCTGAGATAACTCAAAAAATCTCAGATTAGTTTCCCAGAGACACACCTTAACAGTGTTGAGGCACAATTATGCATAAAACCCAACTCTCAGAACCCAAATCAAAGAAACAAATAACACCCATGTTAGCCGAAACCCATCATTTTTCAGACCTCATAATGCACAAATCATCTAACATACCATGGAAGTAAGTATCTGACAGCTCTAAATCTCAGATTAGTTTCACATAGACATACCTTGAACAGTGTTGAGGTACAAATTATGTATACTTTCAAAACCCAAATCAAAGAAACGAATCACAACCATGTTAGCCGGAACCCATCATTTTCAGACTTCATAATGCTCAAATTATCAAGCATACAATGGAATTAAGTAACTGATAACTCTAAATCTCAAATTAGTTTCACATAGACTGACCTTAAACAGTGTAGAAGCACAAATTATGCATAAAACCCAACTTTGACAACCCAAATCAAAGAAACAAATCTGACCCATCTCATTGTTACCAATTTGAACAAAAACTAAGGAAGTGAAGAGGATCTAGCATTGTGAAGAAGTGTTAAACGATAGTTATTTTTGGGATGTACCTGTTGAAGAAGAAGAAGAAGAAGAAGATAGTGGAGTGGAGTTGAAATCAAAAGGAGATTCGGAGACACCAGCCGTATGAATGTTTTGGGGGGTCTATGCTAGAATCAGAAACCGGTGCGATCCCATCGCCATCTCTCTGTTTTTTTTTCGTTTTTTTTCTTCAGAAAGCTGCAACAACTGGTGGGTGTCTGTCTCGTCCGGCAAAACTTCCTAACACAGAGAAAAAATATTTGTATATTAAAAAAACTTAAAATAATGGTAATAATCTTGTAGAGAGAGAGAGAGAGAGCGAGAGAGAGAGAGAGAGAGAGAGAGGAGTAGGAAACGTGAAAACACACCTTCATTCCGCTTTCCGATGCGCAGGAGAAAATATTTGTTGCAAGGAAAATACTAACCCACAAAATCAAACATTTTTTTTACACAAAGTTTTAAATGTATGTACTCTATATTGTATAAATGGAGTACAAAAAAGTATAAAAAATAGCACACGGTACAAGTATTTAAAACTGTGTATAAAAAATGTGTGTGGTTCACTATGTGGGTCTAGTAGTGCTCTGGTTGCAACGGTGTCATAGTGCCTATGCGGTGATACCACTTAAAGAGTAATATTTTGGGCACTAACAAATTCCATTAACACTTACACCCACACTCTATCTCTCTCCTAGTGGTACTGTGGGGTCCGTAATGGACTCAAAGTGCCACTAGGAGAGAGATAGAGTGTGGGTGTGAATGTTAGTGGAATTTGTTAGTGCTCCTAGTATTGTTGTACCACCTAATCAGTTTCTTAGTTATACCATATAAATATGTTGATGTGGTGTGATATTTTAATCTACACTATATACATGTCACATATTTTCAGGGGATCATGACATGTAGCTGTCAGAAGACAAATTGTCATGATCCTCCTAGAAATAGGGGGCATATGTTTGATAAAGAATAAAAGATCATCTCACATTTGCATGCTAATGTGGTGCGAAAATCATACTGAATAACTTTTTGTGAATGCCTAATGGGGGAAGGTATTAGAGGAATCTGATTAGTTAGTAACACCACGTATGCACAGTACGGTACGGTGACTGTTGCAACCATTATTTTCCCTTAAAATAGGAAGGACATGACTTGCTTAACCAATTGCAATGTTCACTTAAAAGTAGAGAGCACTTTTGCTTACCTAAATTTTGGTTCCTTATTGTTCACTTATATCTTCACTGCTAGATATGTGTTCCTTTTTCATTCTCATCTTGTCCTTATACGAGACACATGTAAGATAATAAAAACATTAGTGAACAATAGTGAACCCAATTTCAGAAGAGCTAAAGTGCTCTGCTAAAAGTACTGGTTACGTGGACCCATATGATTACATACATAACGGACTCACTGAAAGCACTATGATTATTCTATTTAGGGGAAATTACTGCTTAATGCTTCTCTTTCCTATTCGAAATTTCAAAACAAAAAAATGCTTTTCGTAAAGTTATCTAAGGTATCTTTTGGGACCATTAACACATGTCTCTACTTTACAATGAAATTGGCAAATTGCACAAACTAGTTAGCTAAGCAATTTCATTTTAGTTTGGGTAAATATCATGGACTTTTTTCCGAGTTACAACTCAATATTAAAGATCTTCTCTAAAATTTCAATAATATTAATGACTTTTTTTATTTTTGAAATTTTGTATCACTAATCTTCTATTTGTTAATGGAGATTAAAGAGGTGGTGGATGGAATTATGTGATGTCACCAAAATTTTAAAGTAAAATGATATTATTGCCCTTAGTTTTGACAAATTAAATTAAATAATTCAAAAGCTTATTTAAAGTGACATAAATACCCATTTTCTTAAGTATTTTATTTGACAAATATGCCCACACTTTAAGATAAAGAAAATATATATATATATATATATATATTTGTCATTTGTAGAACATTAGCTATTCATATTTATTAAGTGTCCAACTAACACTACTAGTTAGCCAGAATGACATTATTTAAATTTCAAGAAAGGCCTCTAATATTATGTCATATCTCAATGGAGGTGAGTGATACTTACCTTTTTAAGCTTTTAAAGTTTTATAATCACTTATGAACTCTAAAAAAATATATCACTGAATGAGGCTATGGGTATTGGTACATTACAAGTAGGAGTGACTTGTGTGAACACAGACCAACAAATAATAAGACTCTTCAGGGTAGAAATGGATTGGAAAATACTAATGCGAAAGCAATAATTGCTAATGTCAGAGTAAAATTTGTCGCTAAAAATTTTAACGATAGTTGTTTATTTATCGCTAAAAGTTTTAGCGATACTTTTTTGCTCTGACATTAGTTATTAGTGCTTTGGCATTAGTATTAGGTAATGAATTTCATCAGTCAGAATACTCACCCCATTGACCATAGAATTTATGTAAGACTGCCAAGTAGTAATCTTAAGGCTCTGTTTGGTTTGGTTCATAGATTTCATGAGAGAAAAGAAAATAGAAAGGAAAAATAGTTCCCATGTAATTTTCATGTGCTTTCCTTTATGCTTAAATAATATATATAAAAAAAAACTCTAAAATGTAGTTGTAATATATGAATAAAGAAGATAAAATAACTCACAATATTCAGAATGTTTAATTCATTTCTAAAATTAATAAAGGATAATGTTTTACTCTATGTTTTCTTTTCTTTTCCCTCACTGGATCTAACAACCAAACAAAGCCTAAAGCTTTAAAAAATTCTCCATTTTGTGGACTCCGAAATTTCCTCTCTACACATTTGGGATCCACCAAGTCACGCTTGCTTTTGATTGTTAGAGGTTAATCAGTAGTCACCCACTAAACATAAAGAGTGATCAATTACAATCATATCAATTATTTTGGACAAACTTCAACCTATTATTTTTTAGATTCTAAGCAATCTTATTGTCACTCAAAAAGTACATTCTCTTAAGCACTACAGAAAATTTCTTTTATCAGCATATTTGGAACATATATATAAAAAAAAGAAAAATTTAGTGGAAAATCACATTCTACCAATGTTTGTTGTAATAGACCCACCAATTGGTACTTCCCAATGATAGACCCTATAATTGTAAATGTTGTTAGAGATTAGTCCAAATTTTCCTATTATAGAATTATTAGATGTCTTTTCTACCCCTAACCTATATATATAGAACAGTATATATACATATATATACGTATATTTAATTCAGATTTAATGATTGAATCAGTTACCAAATTTGACCAAATCTTATCAAATCCCAATTGATATTGGTTACAATATATATATATATATATATAAAGAAATTTTATCCTAATATTTTAGGATATTACTTTACAAAACGGTTACAAACGAATTTCACCATTTTCTAATTCACAGTGTATTGCATATTCAATCTAGATATCACATCATAAATTAGTCTTTCTGCGGGTATTAACTTTTACACTGCAAATAGTTCATTGTTATACTGTAATTGGTTTATTAGTGTGAAATTTTACAATGCAACTGGTTTATTAGTGAAATTACTGCTTTCATTAAATCTGATTTTGACTTGCCATATATACACATTAATTCTGTTGGTTATGATCGGATTTTGACTTGCCAATATCTCATTTTGAATTAATTTCCCATAATTATAGTGGTTTCCATTTTTTGTATTTGTGCCATAAATCACGTTAGGTTTTGAAAAAAAAAATTGTTGAAAAATTTGATCTCCTATCCCTTTATTTTTGGATATCTAATAAATGAAAATAAAGTCCCAGAATTTTACGTATCTATATTATGAGTTTGTCACATCTTGCTAATGCCATTCATGGGTTTTCTGTTCTACCAATAATCATTCATGATAGTATGTATTATACTGCATTCGTGAGAGTTTTAAGATTGAAGGAGATAACAATAGATCGAGAAGAAGATATCAACTTAATTGGAATAAATGAATGAATTTTTCACTGCGAGTAGTGTGAAATTTCACAATGTTGAATAATGTTTAGATTAAATTTTTCACTGCGAGTAGTATGAAATTTCAAACTGATACTATGAAAAACCTATTAAGATCAAAATATTTTACATACTGCCACAAATCAAATTTGTTTCTCAAAAGCATAAAGATTAAGAACAAATTAATCCAAGATCCACTCTCAAATATCAGTCAAGAGCACAAGACAAACTATTCGACAAAACACCTTGCATGCATCCAACAGGACCACGCTACTCCACCCCAATCACATTAAAAAATAAGACCAATATAAAGGCAAACAAATTTAAAGAAAAGAAAAATCCATCAATTCTACAATGAAACTATAGCTGCTAACACCATTTCAAAAGCACCAATATGAAGCCATCACATCCCTGCGAAGGTTGTGAAAGTCTCGAGCACGTCCAATAGAGAAAAGTAAAAACATGGCTCTGCCGAAAAAAGTTGACAAATCTGTGTTGGTTATCTTCTCCAAGATAGCTGCTTCTTTTTTGGTCTTCATCAAAACCATGCTGCGAAAGAGCAATAGTGTGAAATTTAATACGTTTGCAGTGTTAAATTTTGCACTACGGAATGAACGATCCATCAAAGTCAATTATTGCTGGAGAATTTTCACACCACCGAAAGTTCTTGAGAAATTTTACAAAATTTCCAAACATGCAATAGTGAGTGCTAAATTCCAGACTGCAATCACACGCAAAAACTAATTTTTCCCCAAATCTTGTCTTCAACCCCACAATGAATGATCCATCAAAATCATACATTAACATGTAGTACCAAAATTTTACACGACTGAAAAAAAACTCACATTTTCTCCCCATTGTCGTTACTCGTAGGAGCCGTACGGCCGGAGCCTCACCGTCACGCTTTTTGGACGCCTAGGAAATTTTTTAGCTTGCAATTGAATGTAGAACCGTATATGTTCTTGGAAGGAGGTGGACAATCAACTGATATGTAGTACATTTTTCTAGAGAGAGAGAGAGTATGAAACGTTGGAGAAGATGCAATATATATATATATATTATCTATATATAGTGTTTAAAATTTAAAAACCCTTGATTTTGGGTGAGTTTAAATGGGAAAGATTCTTTTGATGAGTCATAGGGGTAGTTTGGTCACTAAATAAATATTTGGACCTATCATTAAAATGTTGTATGGGTTGGGTCAATTACAACAATCTTAGAGTAGATTGGATTTATTACTAATTAACTCAAAAAAAAAAAAGAAAAAAAAAGAAAAGAAATTTCATCCTTTTTTTAGTGAGCTTCACTATATATACAAGTGTTTCAATAGGATCTTTCCCCACCCTTCAATTAATAACCTTTCTGGATGAGCCATGGACTAAATAGATGAGAGAAATTTCAGATTTAAAATCCAAAAAGGCCAACAATTTTTTCCAATGAATTTATTTAACCAGTTTCAAAGAGTTGAGACCTCAAGAAGTAAGTTGAGTTGGGCAAAATTAAAAAAAAAAAAACTCGGCGCAAGTAATGCATTCTAAGTAAATACTGAATGAAACCGGGATATTACTTTATTGTCTATCCCCCTTCCCATATTTGAAAATTGTGTTAATGTAGAGGGTGATTCCCTGAAAATAGAGCCAGATGATGCACAAAGAAATGCTATTGGCTGGTGATACCATGTCATGTGCTTTTAGAAGAATGAAATATATGAAGTCTATATAAAGTATATAAATTAGAAGTTAGTCAAAAAAAATTTCTTCAATGTCTAAATTGTCCCCCTCTCTCTCTTTGGTCTCCACCACCACCACCATCTGCCACTGCCGCCACCACCACCACCACCCCCACCCTCAAAGAGCCACTACCACCACCTGCCTGTTGAGTTTGTGCCCTCAAACCATTACTTTATGTATGAGACATTGACTTTTTAATATATGGATATCAGCTTTACATTTCATTGTGTATGTTTCTTTCATGGGATAATTGTTAATCCTTAAGTGTCATAGTAGGTAATTCGTGTGTGTATAAAATACATGAAAGTGAGATACGAATTACAATTCTTTGATACTTAGAACTTGTCACAGTGGATGATGAGACTGGATATCTCATCAGGTTTACACTGTAGCATGATTAACTACCATTGGATGGAATGATAAATCTCAATCACCAGAGTTTAACTCCTAGTTAATATACTAGTGCTTATAGTGCATTGACGGACCTGAGCTTTCCTATTGACACTCAAGACTATCAAACAGTCGATAGGAATTCATAACTTGTATAAGGTACGTGTTCTTAATCTTGATATGATTATGAACACAGACTGTGGATATGGCTGCTTTGACTTGCCAATCAGTGAGATCTATAGAAGATCAACACTTGGGTATCTTGGGTATGTCATGTTCGTAAGGTTGTCAACATATATTGTCAAGATAGAATCTACCCTCTGATTTAGAGTAAGCATTCCTTTGAGAATGTCACCAAGTTGATTACTGAGAACTGTAGTCTTGTTGATAAGTAGTTATCAAAATGTTTGGTAATCATGAGAGGTGAATGAGACTCAAGGAATACAAGAAGTAATCATGATTCAGGTTGACAGTAACAGTTATCCGACTACCTAAAAATAATTACGAATGCTGAAGGTAGAGGTGTTAGGAAACTGCGTTCTCAGAATCCATTGACAGCGCGTATAAGTTGGTACTGCAAAAAAAAATACGTGAAAACTACAATAACCCTACAAGGGCTGAACTAGGGTTGCCTTAAACTAGTAAAACGGATTGCTATAGTAGATGAATCGAGAACACGGGCTCGATAACAGCTCACGATCTTGTACCGTATTCCTTTACTGCCAGAATATCGAACTGAGTGTGGGCTCTTTCGAAATCCTTTCTGTTTTCTGCTCTCCCTCTTTTACGCTCTCTTTTCTATTCTGAGTTATAATTCTCTATATAGAAAAACGCCAACTGAGGAGAGAGCCAAAGCAACATATATATAGGCTACGATAGGGACCATAAGAAGTCAATAAGGAATAGGCTTCCTTATGGAATTAGGAAACCCTAATTCGAATTGAATCAGATTCCTATTTCCATAAATTATAATTCATACCACTAAAGAATTATAATTTCACTCCTACCCTTATCTCAAAAATATATTTCGAGCTCCATGTTATTAAATGCTTATTATCTCCCCATGTTAAGATTACAGATATCCATTAATTAAATATAATTACTAACAATCATATTTAATTAATCTCTTAAAATTCCTTGAGATCCTCTGCTTAACTTATCTGATATGTCGGATACAAAATCCACCTGCAGGGTTTGACATAATCAAAACTTATAAGCTTTCTCAAGGGGATATCATCAATCCCAAAATTGAGACATGGATTCCATCATTAATTAATATCCACCACACAATTAATATTGTCACCCAATCCAATGAGATATTGACCCATTTAAGGATCTCACCCTTTTAGGGATCAAAGTGTAAATATCAAATGTACGTGTCCATAAAATAACTTAGGATTTAGAGCATAAGCACTCATAATAGTCATGAGGTATTAATTATCTTATAAGTCAGTATAAAGATAATTACCCCAAGTCGGTCCCGTTTAATACACAAAATGTACCAGCATGGTGAGTTGAAACTACACTGTTTTCTGTAGTCAAGACAAACCTACTACAACACCATGCTACAGTCCTACCGATGGTGTGTCCAATCCCATCTAAGACTGTAAACCAAAATCTTACATTCTATAATATCTGATGGCCTGATCTTCCGTGTGTAAGCCGAACTCTACACACCAAACCACCTACTATATAGAATGAGAGACACACATGCATAATATTAAATAAATAATATAATACAAACATTGCCCACACAGATTCTCATAAAAAATGGATTAACTGATTTTATTAAATGAATAATAAATCAACTACATAAAGCATGACTTTTAGTATATATCCCTAACAAGAGGGACATTAGTACATCATACAAGTCTAGTTATCGTTTTATAGTGGAGTAAACGTTACTGATCAGTTGGTTAGTTTCCTGATCAAAGAGTTTGGTCATGGGAATTAACAACTGGTCTGAGCCAACAATAAAGAGCCTAGGAGGTCTCACTCTTAGCTCCGCTAGGATGCTTGGAAAGGCACATGAGGAGCTTGTCAAGGCGGGTTTGATCGATCGAAGGTGTCTCGATCGATTGAAGTCTTGGCGGGTTCGATCGTTCGAAGGTGGTTCGATCGATCGAAGCTTCGATCGCTTGAACTTTAGGTCGGTTCTGGAAATCTATAAATAGGGCAGCTGCGTCCAGAAAAAAGAGTTTGACGTTTTAATACGCTAAAAGTTGCAGAAACTATTTTAGAGCTCCCAAACCTTCTCCTTCCTCTCTATAAGGGTTCCCACCAACCCTAGTCCTTCCGGCTGGCATCTGTAGGAGTCATAAGAGTGAAGATAACTTAGTGGAGGCTGTTGCACCATCAAGGAAAAAGAAAATCAGAATTCGGTTCAAGACCTGAGGTATAATTCTTCTCTCTCTTTAGTATACGCATCTATGGAATTGATGAGTAGTAGATCCGGGCATACCAATACGTTTTTGAAACTTACTATTTCCACTACGCGTTTAAAAATTATTTTAAACCTAATTTTTCCAACAATGCCACCATCGCCGCCACCACCACCCTCCTCAAAGGGAGAAGTTATTCAATGAGCCCGTCACGCCACATCAGCATGCTGACGTGGTGTGACCATTTAATCTTAACCACCCACTTGTCCCTTACTTTTAAGGAGATCATGACAAGTGGTTAGTGAAATTTAAAATTTAAAAGTTGATTAACACTTGTCATGATCCCCCTAGAAGGAGGGGGCAAGTAGGTGATTAAGAATAAATGGTCACACCTCGTCAGCATGCTGACGTGGCGTAACGGGCTCACTGAATAATTTCCCCCTCAAAGGGCCACTACTACCACCACGGCCGCCACCACCACCCCCACCACAACTTCTCTCTCTCTCTCTCTCTCTCTCTCTTTATATATATATACGTGAGTATAAATATATCTAATATATGGTCACCACTACCCCAAACTCTCTCTATCTCTTCTCTCTCTTCTCACCACCACCACCATCACCACTGCCCTCCTCCCTCATTCACCCATTCCACTGCAAATTGAAAAAAAAAAGTTGTAGGTTGGAGCAACTGTCCAAACAGGAGGAGCAACTCACCAAACGTATCGGGAGCAACTCACCAAACGGAAAGAGCACCGTTGCTCCTTACGTTTGGTGAGTTGCTCCTGATACGTTTAGTGAGTTGCTCTTGCCATTTGAATAGTTGGTCTAACCTACAACTTTCTTTCTTTCTTTCTTTCTTTTTTCTTTTTTTGTAGAGGCAATGGTGGATGAAAGAGGTGGCCCATGGTAGTGGTGATGGTGGTGGTGGTGGTGGTGAGAAGAGAGAGAAGAGATAGAGAGAGAGGTTGGGGTGGCAATGGCCATGTATAAGATGTGTGTACATATAGAGAGAGAAAAAGATGTTGGTGTTTGGGTTTAGGTTCGTGTTGGTGGTGGCACCGGCACCACCACCACCACCCCCACCCCAAGCTCTCTATCTCTTTAATCTCTTCCCTCTCTCTTCTCATAGCCACCACTACTACGGGCCACCTCGCTCATCCACCATCGCCTCTATAAAAAAAAAAAAATTGCAGTTTGGAGCAACTGTCCAAACGTCAAGAGCAACTCACCATCCTTGCTCCCGATACGTTTGGTGAGTTGCTCCTGCCGTTTGGACAGTTGCTCCAACTTGCAGCCTTTTTTTTTTCGGCCTGTAGT